>OX456524.1:100173817-100761317 GCA_949748255.1 Eustalomyia histrio | reverse complement strand
TAGGATCAAGACCATTCCCTCTACCAGGAACTCAGGGAATACAAAGAAGCAATTGGTCATAACCCTGTAACCAGGCAGTTTCGGATGCATATGGCAGCAACATCTTTTCAAGTAGCTGCTGTTGGGGCAGACGGAACCAGCAATATGAGAGAGGAAAGAAGCAAGAGGCTTCCATCAAGATCACCTACTCAAGAGAAAGTGCAGAAAAAACCTAAAACGGTAGCCACAATGAGGGCTTTAGATGTACAAAGAGAAGTAGAATTTGTGGACCATCCCCAGACAACAAAAGACTGAGAAATGGTGGAACATCACAAGAGGAAACGAAAGAGTCAGGAGAATAAAAAGCCTGCTGTGAGGGACCAAGGTGAAGCTATTACTATTAGAGTTGGAACTTCGGAATAGTATGCAGAAGTTATTAAACAAATGAAGGAAAATATAAACCCAATAGAAATTGGAGTAGAAGTAAAAGGAATAAGAAGAACAAGACCTGGAGAACAACTTGTTAACTTCAGAAAAGGTGATGGTCAAGCCGAAAAACTCAGAAGCGCGCTTAGTAATACATTTGGATAGGACGTAACTATACGAGCACTGGTCAAAAGCCATATCATTGATATTCGAGATATGGATGAGACCACAGATGAACAAGAGCTAATTATGTCTCTTATGTCAGCAACAAGTGAAGAGAATGGCAAGATTTTCAAGATACGCAACATGAGAAACGCATACGGTAGTACAAAACAGGCTTTAGTGCAAATGCCAGCGCGACATGCGAGAAAATTGATTAAAGTGGGTCGAGTTAAGGTGGGCTGGGTCATGTGCAGACTCAAGGCTAAGATCGAAGCAACCCACTGTTATAGGTGCTTCGAGCATGGTCACTTGGCTAGAAACTGTACTGGCGAAGATAGATCAGATATATGTAGAAAGTGTTGTGGCACAGGACATCGGTCCAAAGATTGCAAGGAAGAGGTAAGGTGTATAGTCTGTAAAGAGGCCGGACTTAGAAACATAGACCACTACATTGGCAGCTCCATATGTGTAAACAACAGGGGAAGTCGTACACTACAATGACCTGGAAAATAATTCAGGAAAACCTAGGGCAAGGAAGGGAGGCTCAAGACCTCGTGATACAGAAGGCTAGAGAGGAAAAGGCGGATATAATCCTAATAAGTGAACAGTATAGGAAAACAGTTTCTCTCATATGGTATGAAGATGCAAGTAAAAAGGCGGCAATCATGATAACGAATGGAAAGATGAGAATTGATGAGGCGTGTGAGGAAAATGATAGTTTCGTTTTTGCTACTGTAAACGGAGTTCGCTTTTATAGCTGTTATTTCTCCCCTAACCTGGACTATGACGCCTTTGTTCGTGTGATCAACGTGCTTGAGGCAAGTATTGGATCGGCTAAAGGAAAGGTTGTAATTGGGGGCGATTTTAATAGTAAGTCCCCCGAATGTGGTTCGAGCAAACTGGACGCAAGAGGAGTTGTGCTTGGAGAACTAATAGCATCGCGTGGCCTGATAACCTACAATGAGGGAAATATACTAACTTTCCGTGGAGCAAATGGTGGTAGTGTTATTGACATCACCTTCGGGAGTGAAGCCTTTTGTAATGGCGAACTGGCTTGGCGCGTGTTGGAGGATCTCACACTGAGTGACCACAAATACATAACATTTAATATCAAGCCGACGGAAACTGTGGCGAGCACAAGTGTTACACTGCCTAGGTGGAATGTGAGAAAGCTAAATACCTTAGAAGCCACTGACTGTATTACACGAATCAAAGAGAGAACCCCACTACCAACGTACCATACGGATGTTAACGTTGAGGATATAGTTTGCAAGACTTTAGATTGCATCGTTCATGTATGTGATGCCGCAATGCCAAAGTCGGAAAAGTATCAGAATAAAGGCCCTGTATACTGGTGGACATTCGAGATCGGCGAGCTGAGGGCTGTATGCCTCACAGCTCGTAGAGCTTCAACACGTCACCCAGATGATATATTGAGGAAGGAAGAGTACAGAAGAACAAGAAAAGCTCTAAGATTTGCAATCAGGAGAAGCAAACGTAAATGCTGGAACCAGCTATGCCAAGATGTAGATAAGGACCCATGGGGAAAACCATACAGGATAGTTATGAAGAAGACTGGTATCAGAAAACCTATACCAGGTATTACGGAACCAAAATGGGCAGCAACAATAGTTCAAACATTGTTTCCAAATGACGTTGATGCATCTACGAGCAGAACGAGGCTTGTACCGGCTAACATTTTTTGGCCTTTTGACATAGAGGAATTATATATCGCATGTCGCAGGCTCAAGAAGGGAAGAGTCCTGGCCCGGATGGCATACCAAACGACGTAATAATATTACTTGGTGACCAATTTCCGGAACTATTGCTCAGGACTTTTAACATATGTTTCCGGAATGGTGTTTTTCCAAGTCGGTGGAAGAGACAGAAGCTAGTGCTTCTGAGAAAGGGTGCTAAGCCACTGGATGAATCTGGCTCATACAGGCCACTATGCATGCTTGACACAATGGGTAAGCTACTTGAGACCCTGCTGCTACATAGACTGGAGCTGGATGTTAATGAGCATGGAGGATTGTCCGATATGCAACACGGTTTCTGCAGGGGAAAAGGCATGGTCGACGCCATACGAGAGGTGATGGAGATGGCAACTGCGGCAAGAAATAATCTTGGCTTTTGTGCCATTATCACATTAGATGTCCGAAATGCCTTTAATACGGTGAAATGGAAAGTGGTACTGGATGCGTTCATAGAGAAGGGAATAGATGGTCATCTCTTTAACATGATAGCCGACTATCTAGAGAATAGAGTCCTCCTATATGACACGGAAACTAGAATAAAGGAATACCAAGTCACAGCAGGGGTACCTCAGGGATCAGTCTTAGGGCCCTTCCTGTGGAACGTAATGTACGATGGACTGCTAAACCTCAATTGGTTGTGTCACAGTCCACTACTGAGCTTATTGAAATAGTGACAAATGGTTGTTTGAGCCGATGTGATCGGTGGTTAAGGCAACATAGCCTCCGGTTAACGGCTGCGAAAACGGAGGCCATACTTGTGACCAAACGGAGAGTGTTCAGGAAACCAAATCTAGTACTGCAAAACAACATCGTTGCAATAAAGAGGAGCCTGCTATACCTCGGAGTACAACTCGATGAAAATCTAAGTTTTACGGAGCATATGGATATAATTCGGAACAGGGCAACACGCACAGCAAGAATATTGGCCGGAATAATGCCAAATTCCAGAGGTCCAAGGGCTACCACGAGGAAATTGATAAGTAGTGTAGTACATTCGCAAATTCTGTATGCGGCACCGATTTTTGCTTCAGTCATGGAAATTAGGAGCAGAGTGAAAGAAATAGAGAAACCTCAGAGGATCAGTGCTTTAAGGGTAATATCAGCTTACCGAACAGTGTCAACAAGTGCTGCACTTGTACTGGCAGGAATTCCACCAATTGACCTCCTGGTGATAGAGCGCGAGGAAATTTATAATAGGGTTAAACTTATAAATCCTAACGCGTTGGCGGTCGAAAGGAATAGGAAAATAGAGGAAGTAAAAAAAACAGCAAGAGAGGTTCTTATAACTAGATGGCAAACAAGGTGGTTGAATGATACCAGATTGATACCAGACATAAGTGTGTGGATAAATAGACGCCACGGTGGCATGAACTACTATCTGACACAGGCGTTTACGAATCATGGTTGCTTTAACAGCTACCTGGAGAGGTTTTGTCTGAGAACATCGAAACAATGCGACTACTGCGGTGCAGATGATGACGACTTTTACCACAGTGTGTTTGAATGTGCAAGGTGGAACGAAGAGCGTCAAGAGCTAAATAGGCAGGTCGGCTTGACTGTTACAGTTGAAAATCTAGTGGATGTGATGCTAGCATCGGAGCGTACATGGCAATTTTGTGAGGGCTTTATAGTACGTATACTAAAGACCAAGGGTTTGATGAATACGAACCCCTAATCTCATATGAGGACGGGGGAGGTAGTAGGAAGGAGCGGCCTGTTTAGGCATAAAAAACTAGCCACCCTGATGAAATGCTGCACGTGGTACCGGGGTGGTTGGTAAAGTTCGTGGGGCCACTAGATGATAGCGCGCTATCACTACGTCCAGTGAAAAAAAAAACACAGACAGACAGACGGACATACGGATATTGTTAAATCAACTTCGCTCTTCATAAGGACCCAGAATATATATACTTTATAGGGCCTAAGATCAATATTGTAGAAATTACAAACGGAATGACAAACTTATATATACCCTTCCACCTGTGGTGAAGGGTATAAAAATAAATTGATTATTTAGATTTTATGATGCAAACTAAAATAATTATACATCTAAAAGTTAATGAGAATTACAAATTAATAAGTATTAATAAGCGAAATTTGTGTGTGTATTTTGAATGTACATAACAGGAAAATAATTTTTAAACGAAAAAATAAAGTTTATTCAGCATTAACACGAGTTCAAACGTATTAAAATTTTAAAAAACTTAATTTTTTACTAAATTTAAAAACTAATTTATGCTAAACTTAAGTAAAAAATATACCAAATTTTAGTACACTTCCAAATAAATTAAGACGAAATTTACTTACCTTAAGGAAAAATTTACTTAATTTAAGTAAAGTGTTTGTAGTTGTTTATCATATACTTTCTTTGAAGCCAAATCATTCCCAAATTTCTTAAAATTTAGTTAAACTACTTAATATTTGATAAATGTGTTCTGAGTGTGTGTAGAAGATGTTCAGTTACTGAAACTTCTTTAGATTTTAACATATTTTGTTAGAATTTATGAACTCCTATTTATATTGTCATATAATTAAATTTTTCAATTGATACAATGTATCTGAAAACAACAATTTTATGTACAAAAATACACCACTATCCGTACTTGTACTCTAAAGAAATTCATATTAATTTGAAGTATCAGTCTTCAGCACATGATACTAATTTTTTTAGAATGTATAATAAGTATACAATAGTTAGATACCCAGCAAAATATTTCAGAAATATGTTTATTATCAAAAGTCTGTAATGGCAACTGAAAATTTTGCTGTTATTACGGGATATTCTGCTAATTTGAGCCCAGCGGTATTTTTTGCTAATCTTAGCAACACATGTCTGCTGACGTGTAGTATAATGAAATTAGTATAAAAATTAGTAGCCGCTACTAAATTTTAGTAGACTTTTTGTAAAGTGGAATTTAAAATCTGTTTGCTAAAATCAGCCAAAAAAAATACTAAATACTATTAATATTAGTACAAAGTTTAAGATTTATTTTTTTTATTTTTTGATTATATTTTTTAAAAGATGTTTTATACAAAATTAAAAAAAAATCAAAGGCTTAAAAATCTTAAAAATTGTTAAAACATAAACGAATTTATCTTTTTGTTTTAATTTGGTAATTTCTGTTTTGAAAAATATTTTAGTCAATTTTTTTTTTTTACTTTTAAGGTTAAATTTAATTATTTTTAGGGCTGATTCTAAAAACCCCTTTTTAGTGCTATTTTAAGTGGATGTCCTCTTTTTAGACATGAGTCGGTATCTTCACTTCCGATCCCTTTTTTAATCCTATGTAACATTTTAGTGCAATTTAAGTTTGTATGTATAAGTTTAAATTATTAGAAATAACATTTTCTTCAATATCGACTTTTTTAAAATTAGTATTTTTTTTTGCTAATTTTAGCAAATCGGTTTTCAAAAATTTGTAAAATGATTTCTGCAATCAGCAACAAAAATTTGTAGATATTCTGTAAAAATTCTGTAATTTGTAAAATGTAAATAGCAAAAACATTTGCTAAATAATAATTTTTTTACTAAAAATCAGTACAAAAATAGTAGAGTGGGATTGAAAACCGTTTACAAATTTTTCTACTAACTTTTTTTTCTGAGTGTACAAACATTTTTAAATTAAGCTGGAATCTTATTAATGTAAATACGATTCTAGTTAGAATAAACTATTTGATATCTAGATGAACATCAACATTTTTGTTTTATTTTCGCATTTTTAAAGTTGAAACATTTTTAATAAATAGAAAAAAACGACTTTCAACAAATGTACCCCAACCTAACTACTCCGATTTTGATGAATTTGGGCCACCTCGGAAATAGTTTGAGTCCAAAAAGGGCATATTTTTGAATTTTTAGCCTTTTAAGGTATTAAAACTAAAGAAACCATACATATGTGTGTTAACGTTTAAAAGGGATTTTTGAACAAATTTTACTGGTACCTTTTTTGGTATTTTTGTCTTTCTTTAATTTACTGTTGTAAAAATTTTGATATGACTGCCAAATTTACAAATTTTATTCCTTTTTGATAGTTGTGCTTTTTAAGATTTTAATAAATTTCATATAGAATTTCGAACGTTATTTTTTCTATCACATATCCAAAACCGGAGTGTTTGGATTGGGGTACTTTTCTTGTTAGTTTGATTTCAAAGCTATTTCTATTTAACTTAATGTTGTATCTACTTTTTTCCGATTTTATTGAATCTTCACTAATTCCAATGTGAACTAGCAATTATTATGCAAATCTTAAAACTATGACATATTTTAGTCTAGCCAATGCCAGAAAAATCTCTAACTGGTGTCCCCAGTAGCTTCTCTTAGTTGATTAAGCTTATCAATTCTACTGTGTCCAACCTTCTTAGGCGCAGGTGGCCATGATTATTCAATAGATTTCGAGCTAGTACCCAGCAAAACCATTCATTACCAAATAATATGTAAAATAATGTGTAGCCATTGGGGCTCATGGATTACTTTACACCTTACTTCACTGATGAATTTTACAGGCGATGAGCCTTAAAGTAATGTACATACCCATTACTTTAAAGGTAATAATGTTACTTGAATAGAAAAAGTAATGTGTCTAAAAATAGAGTTTTAAAAAAAAGGAATTCTTATTAAAAAAAATTATTACAAATATTTTAAACGCTATTAAAAATTGATCATAAAAAACACAAAGTAATGTATCTAAAAAGAGATTTTCAAAAATATTTTAATTATTACTTTACATTGATAAATCATATTTTACGTAATCAATAATCAGTAACTTATTACTTTATGCTTGCAAATAATGAAAAAGGTAACGAGCTATCATTACAAGGTAACGCATGAGAAAATCGCACCCATTACCAAAGTTTTGCTGGGTATGTTAGGGTGGGTTTCCACTTTCTTTAAATAAATTTCACTATATCTTAGAATTTCATTCTTTACAAGAGGGACATTTAAGTCTTTGTGAATATAAGAGTTTCTGATATATGTACCAGGGTGCATTTGTAATTATTCTTAAGAGTCTTTTTTGTCTTCTTTGTAAGTTTTCTACAGTACCCCAAAGCTGAATGCCATAGCACCAAATTGGTTTAATCTCTGATTAGTAGTTTGCAATGAAAGCTAAGTTTTGAATTTTTTCCTTTTAGCCACTTTATTTGGGTAAGTTTACCATCTATATGGGTTTTCCATGTTAGCAGACGGTCGAGGTGAATTCCGAGATAACATATTTAACACTATTGTGTTGGGGTATATAATGGTTATTAATCCGTACCGCAGGTAACGATTCTCTTCTAAAGGTGAAAGTGATGTGGATACATTTCAGTTCATTTACTTTAATTTTCCATTTTTCTAGCCAATCTTCTAATTGAGAAATGTAGTTTTGTAGTGTTCGAGATCCTATATGTGGATTTTCGTGTACACTTATAATTGCTGTGTCATCAGCAAATGTGGAGATGTGGGTATTGGAGTTTAATGGCAAGTCAGATGCGTAAAGAATATACAAAAGAGGTCTCAAAATACTTCCTTGAGGGACTCCGGCATTTATATCTTGTGGGTCACTTACAAAGGTGTTTTCCTTAACAGTAAACATTCAGCCTCTTATATTATTTTCTAGGAGCTCGTCGGTATTTGATGGTAGCATTTTAAAAAATAAAGTATCCTGCCAAACTTTATCAAATGCTTGTGAAACATCGATAAAAAGAGCAGAACAGTAATTTTTTCCTCAAAGGACTTTCTAAAGACAGTACCCTATGAACTTGCTCAATGGTGCTATGTTTTTTTCTGAAGCCGAACTGGTGGTCTGGGATAGAGTTATTTTGATAAAGAGCTAGGAATAATTTGCTTATCAAAATTTTTTCGAACAGCTTTGACAGGTTCGATAAAAGACTAAAAGGTCTATATGACTCTACTTTGGTGATATCTTTGACAGGCTTGGGTATCATTGTTACAAGTGAAACTTTCCATTCTGTGGGATAATATTCAAGGCGTAGAATAGCATTAAAAGTAAACAGAATAATTCTTAAAGCTTTACGGAATAGTTCTAAAAGCATCTTATTTGTGATCTTATCGAGCTTTTATGGGGTTCAATTCATCAATAGCCTTTTCGACCTCTCTCATCTCAAAACGTAGGTGGGTTTCTGCTCGGTGTTGGGGTATAACATAGGGTAAGTCTTCTAAGTTTCTTGACATGTTTGAGGTTAATACATTTCTTAAGTGCTCAACGAATAATTCTCCTTTTTCAGAATTATTTCTTGTCCAACTTCCGTTCGGTTTTCGCAAAGAGGGTTTGCTCATGATAGGTTTTTTAAGATTTTTTGCAGCACGCCATAAAGTGTGGTCAGTGCTATGTGTGGAGTCTAGGTTCTCAAGAAATCTATTTAGTGACGCGGTTTTTTGGGTTTGTAGGAGTTTTCTTAGATTTCTTGTGCATTCTCTTAATCTTGCCTTATGTTGTGGAGATCTGAGTAGCTGTCACTCCTTTCTAGCTCTTCTTTTCTCATTTAAGAGCCGTTCGACATCTGCAGAGGTAATGCAAACTGTTGTATTATACTACCTGTTGTATTTTGGGCTTTTTGTAGCAAGTTGAGCAGCAAGTTTGAGATTTGATTCAAAGTTTTTAATTGAGAGATCAATATCTTCTGGAGTTCTCTGAGTAATGGGTACCAATAAATTTCTTGTATTTTAACCAATTCGTGTGTTTGGTAGTTAGTGCTAAATCACTAGTGGGGCGCACAATTTCCTGAGGGTAAAAAATAGTTACAATTGTGGGTGTGTGATCGGAAGAGAGTTCCAGTAACGATTCTACTTGCACCAGTTGTCTTTCAATAGCCTTTGTGACTCTAAAATCAATTAAGTCAGGTGTTTTCTGTTGACTAGTAAGTTGGTTCTCCACTTGAAATTACGTCCATATTCATTTTGGAAGTTGTATTAAAACGTACACGGCCCTTTGGTTAATTAATCGAGATCCCCAGAATGGATGCTTGTCATTGTAGTCGCTAGCTGCCAGAAAGCGAGAACCCAATGATTTGAAAAAAAAATTGCGTATTTTTTTCTGTCATTGCAAATCTTGGCGGGGAGTAAACTGACGAGATTACTAGATCTTTGCCAAATTCTTTCAGACATAAGGTTGTTGCTTGGATATAATTTTCACGCAGTTCAGCCATCAAAAAGTGTTTTAATCGTGTTTTGATTAGAATAGGTGAGCCTCCACATGCTCTGTTTCTTGGGTCTTTTGTATCATACAAAGTGTATCCGCTTATTGATAATGAATTTCGAGGGGTTAAAATAAGATAAAATTTTGTGATACTTTATTCTGTGTATTTTTTATATTTTTATAAATCAGCGGTAGAGCAGGCGCATACATTTAATATGTTTTTCATTCAGCGAATATGTAAAAAATTACCTCGTCGAATAAACATAATGAGTTTTGACACAGAATTATAATATGCATTATTTCTACTATTTATTATTTAGATATTTCTTAATGAGCATACATTATTGAGATGTTGCTGGGATTCAAATTCAAATGGCCTGTTCATAACAAGATGGAATGAAAAGAAAACACTCTATAAAAATCGCACCTAAAACATTAGCAAGTATGCAGTACAGAGCGTCAATTCTCGTTTTGTGAAACGGTGAAATGAAAAGTTTTTTCAGGTTTTCATAGTAATTTTGATTCGCGTTCTGTGAAAAAATGTAAAGAAATATTAAAACGTTTTCATATGAAAAAAAAGTGGAACGAAACAAGATTTTTTCACGATTGCACAGCACTGGCGATTCCTGTTTTGTGTAACAGTGCAAACAACTGTCAAAAAATTTTCATATGAAAAAATTTGTTTACAAAGACTATTTATAAGTGAAATAAACATGGAGAAGATTGTAAGAGGAAAGCGTGCCAGCGAAAGCCAAAAAGAGTATTTAATTAATTATTAATAAAAGCATGTGAACATTGCAAACCATAAGTAATTTGTTTAATTACCATAAGCACACTTTTAAAAACCCCATATATACAGATTTGTTACTGCAGATGGTGCCAAATTTAGAGACGAAAAGTGTAACGAATTAGCCGCCAGCCTTAACAGTCAAAAGGACGGTGAAAAATGGAAAAAGAATTGGAGCGACTTAAGGTTTATTTATTTCTAGTTTATTTATATACTTTATGAAATGTTTTTTTTCTTTCATTAAGTAATATAATTCACTTAAGCAAGCCGATATAAATCCATGAAGTGCTCGTCGGTTGTCTTCTCGAATAGATTTTGGCCATCACGAAGTATGCGTCTCAGCACTCTCTAAAAATTCCTATAAATTATTAAATTATTTACTGCAATGAAATGCTTCTAACATCATTTTCTTACCTTTGTTCATCCCGAATTCTTTGAATAATATCCAATAATACAATTAATCCAGATTTTTGTATATAATTATTTAAAATACATTTTACGAACTTATTTCACTTTTGTTTACGTTTTTCTCTGTTTTGACATTTGCTTTAAATTTTGGATAACACAGTTACACAATTTTCATGGGTACAGTGCGATTGAAACATTTTTTTCATAATACATACGAGAATCGCAATGTATGTATTTGTGAAAAGTTCGAGTGAAAAGTGCTTATGAAAACGAAAATGAAAAGTTTTTTTTCACTTCACATTGTCACAGAACGAGAATTGACCCTCAGATGTGTGTAGTTTTGTAGAGGAGATACATTCATATATCTATCCATCCATCCGTCTACTTTATGTACCTCTATGTGTACGTTGAGGTGTGTATAAAGAGATTTTTTTTTGTGTGAAATCATAACAATTTTGACCCAATTTATGGAAATGAATTTTTATATATAGACGTGTTTTTTTGTTAAATAATTCTTACAAAAAGGAAATGTCAAATGAAAATTTTTAAAAATTAAATTGAAGACAATTTGAAATGTTTGTTTTTTTTAAGAAAGAGTAAAGAAAACCTGACTTATGAAAATATAATTGTGGAAAGGAAATTTTCGTGAATTCCTTTTTACATTTTAAAATAATTTTTGTTATTGTTACGGTGATCGGCTGTTCGGCTCTAGCGATAACCGCCAGTGGACTAAATCGCTTTGCTGATATTTATTCACGTCTGAAAAATTTGCTTGATTTCCTTAATGGTCATAGAAATTTTCAACAAAATATTGCATCTGAGCCAGCAAAGCCACGGAGAAATTAACTTATTTGGAGAAAAAATTTTAATGAAAACAGCGGCAAAGACACTTTTTACCAATATTTAATAAAATTTTCCTTGAAATTAAGAAACAAATTTTAATTAAAATTTGGTCAAAGCTTTTTAATTATAGAAAAATTTTACTATTGAGAATTGACTGTCCTAAGCTGTTATCGCTGATATCGCAGAATACTTCGCTATAAACATTATATTTTTAACATTTCTTTTCATCGCACTAACTATGCCCAAAATAGTATTTTAAATCGAGCGTGTAATGATATAAATTCTATTAATGAAATTGCTTTCAATAAAAATTGAATTTTGCACTTCGAAAGAAACCTTTAAATTGTTACTTTTTGAATTTTTTAATTTGTAATTATTTTTAACTATATATTTATATATTTATATATTCCATTGACTTAATAAACTGAAATAAATAAATAAATAAATATTTATTAAAAATTTCATCCTAATTATGTCATATATCATCTTAAACTTTACTGGTGGTTAGGAAATGTTTCCTTGGTTTAAAGAAATATTTTATGTTATGAAGTTCATTAGATCATTCTTTTTTAATAAAACTAGGACTTAAATCCCTAAAAATAAGAAAATATTTTCTAAAATCAAGTTCTCCTTGAGAGAACTACAAAAAAGGATGCCATCTATAGCCAAGGAACACTGGGAGTCCTTTGTCTTCTTAAATTAACTAATTTAAGAAAATTGTTACAAAAATACAAAATAAAACAGTTACATTTTTGTTATTATTGGAAAACGGAAAAATGTCACAAGTTTTTTATGGCATTTTTAGCTTAAACTTTAGTTGACATATACAAATTTTAACCATTTTTATTATTAAGTGAAAAAATAGTTTGCCTTCGCTAAATATAAAGTTTAATAGGCGCAACGTCAATTGTAGGAAAGCCATTATGCCGTAATGCATAAAATGTGCTTGCGATATTTTGTATTGTAATAACAAAATTATTACATAAAAACGAAATTTTTTACCTTTTCTTTTTTAAAATAATTTTAAAAACTTTAATTTTCCTTATAGTTTGTCATATTTAATCTTTCCTGAAGATGCTACAGAATGGATTGCCAAATATTGAAAGATAAATAATATTTTTTGTAAAAAAACGAACCTTAAGCTGTGATGCAGTTTATTTTCCAGCTGGGCCTGTACAGATTCGCCAAAGTTCTGCTTCCTTTGAGCTAATTATAAAATAATACACGATAACCCACCCCAACGGATTTAGAAGAAACCACGTTTTGGTGTTCGAATAGAGAGATTTACTATAGAACACTTTTATCGTATATGATCGGCACTACCCGAAGGGAATATTTACCGAACTCTAGAAAGAGTTTCGGCTCGGCTAGTTGGAATGATTAGCAATCACCGGGGATAAACAGTGGTTTCCGTACTTGAATAATACGACTAACTACAAATAAGAATAAACAACGGTTCTCGTGTGCAAATAATATGACTGGCTAACGACGAGAATAAACGGAGGTTCTCGTGCTCAAATAATACGACTAACTATAAACGAGAATAAACAGCGATTCTCGTGTTCAAATAATAAGGCTAGCTAATGATGAGAATAAACAACAGCTCTCATGTATTGAGGCAGGAATCGGTAGATAAATTAGGTAATACCCCGTTCCCGGTTCGAAGTATTACCCGATCCGTCCCTCGGTTCTGGAAATTTTATACGGTGTTGCTATAAGTATAATATCGGGTATGGGTAAAAGTAGTAATACTGGGTATGAGAGGATAAGTAGATTGGTAACGCCACGTTACAAAGCTCAAAAAAATAATTAGTTATTAAAAAGAAAAGAAAAAGGTTAAATAAAAGATAAAAATTTTTTAACATTTGCTAACAAAATTTTAAAATATCTTTTAAGCTACTTTAAGTTCAATATTTAAGATTGTTAAGATTAGAGATAGGCACATGAGTGATTTTTGACTCACGCTCACGCATGATCACGAACCAAAAATTATAATCATGCACAATGGTTACTTAAATTTGTTTCCTTTAGTAATATTTTTTCTTTAATATTCGGATTTATTAAGTTTTTTTTTTTTTAAATATTGAAAATAAGTTAAACGTTCTGCGTTATTATTTCGTTATTATTTCTTAAAAATTAGGAAACTTTTATTGAAAAAAAAAATACTTCATTCAAATTTTTAAAATTTATCTGAACTAAGTTGCTTAAAAATTTTCCCTGTAAATAGTTCATCAGTTTCTAAAATCAAATAAATTTTTTTATTACATAGCACAAAATGTATTACTTTTTGTTTTTAATCGCCTGAACTAATTTTAAGAAAACAATTCTTAAAAACTAAAAAGTGGTAGACTTAAAACTGAATTTAGAAATGGCTTTTCAAAACTTAGTTACTTTTACTACTCGCGGAAAAACACACTGTCACACACAAGTTAGACAAATTTCTTAAACTAAATGGGAATAAATTATGTTCTATTTTTTTTTTCAACTTAACTTAGTTTTAGTATATTTTAGTATGCAAATTTCTTAAGACTAAGATGTTTTTCTTAAAAATTGCTAAATTTTTATTTAATATACTTGTTTTTTTTTTTTCATAAAACCAAAAAATATTACTTAGGAAAGATATGAACTATTTTTGAGTATATATATTACACTATTTCGTTTTACCAAACATAGTAGTTTTTATTCATTTTAAGAAAATTTTTCTAAGTTTTAATAAAATTTGACTTAAATTCAGGAAAATTTTTAAACTATTTTAAAGGAAATTTCGGATTAGTTTTAAGTTCATGTCTTATTTTTGATTGTACATAAACTCTATCTCGTATATTTTATGATTTAATGAAAAAATAACAATGTAAATGACAAAACTGCAATTTTTATTAAATTTAAATCTTGCGTGATTTTTGGGACACCTTTTATAAAAAGTGAGTCAATAATTCTGTTTTTCCAAATTAATTTTTAATTTATATTCGTTAATTTAATCACAATGGATAACCTAAAACATGTGCGTTCCGAAATAATTAAAACGTTGCAACAAAATCAATAAAAAAATATTAGCAAAACAGAATAAAGTACTTCGTAATACTGTTGCCGGTGCTATTAAACGTTTCGAAAAGGACTTAACCATTGATATAAGACATGGATTCGGAAGAAAAGGAGATTCTGCAGGATATTGTTAAGACCAGAAAAACACCAAATACATCTGTAAGAAAAGCCGTTCGATTAGTCCAATGTTTCGATGTTCCAGTGTTCACACAAATTATGTGAATGTGTGAGTTTACATTTTGTAGATTAGTGAGAAATATATGAATAAATCAGTTATGTTTTATGAAATTGGAAGGTAAAATTTTAATATATATTTTAAACTTAATTAATCATTTGTTTTTATTGATGTGTCAGTTGCTTAAACAACATTAAAAAATAAATTACAAAAAGCATTTGAATGAAAAGTAAGTAGAAATCTCTTTTAAATTGTATTTTTTGTTTTTCTAACTCACAAACCATTTTAAGAGCAGTAGTTCCAAGAATGCTTTTAAAGAATATGTAGTTATTTTCCTGAGGTACGTATATTATTTAGGGGTTCAATATGAACGTATTATAAATCAATAAAGAAAAACTAAGGAAACTACCTCAATATTTTTATGTTAAGGAAGATTTTTCGTAAACTAAAATCAAAAAATAAAATTACATTATTTTAAAGTAGTTTTATTTATTTTAAACAAATTTATTTTATTTCAGTAAGGAGTTAAACTTAATTTTAGTTCATACATTTTTCTGAGTGGCATTTTCAACAAAAAATCAACATTTCGCCCGTCTGAATCTTAAGAACTTAGAGACTAAAATAAAGGGAGGCCAAAGGTTGGTCTTTTTGATATTTTTCAATTTATAAACAAAATACATGTAGTATACAAAAACTTTAATCTTTGAATAGGGCTACTAAAGAAATACATGAATTTTTTAAAAGATTATTAATACTTTAGATATTACAAATATTTTCGCAGGTTATCCATCAACAACTTTCAGAAATCTCATTTGAGAGTTTAAAAAATATTATAATTTCCTTTCATATATATTTGGATTAATGCATTTCGTTGTTTATCGTTTTTGTTTTTTTTTTTTGTCTCATTAAATAAATTTTGAATAAGTTCCAAAATATTTTTAATACTCTTTTTACATTTATATTACTTTTTTGCAGTAAAGTAAACAAGTCAAGCCTACGTATCCGATTATTTTTAGAAATGTATTATGATAACAAAAAAAAAAACATTAAAAAAAATAAAATTTATTAGACGTCGGAAAATAAAAATTATAAAATATTTTATTTTTAAACTATGAAACATTACACATTCCAAAACCAAAACCTCTAACATCCACAAACGGACGAGGTGAAACTGCGAGCCATAATAAATGATGGCTAATTTGAAAAATTTAAGCAAAAAAAAAAAATAAAAAAATTTAAAAATATCAGAACGAACGAACGAATTTTCACGAATTGTGCACTCTAAAAGTTGGCAGTTGGTTTGAAATCAAATAAAAGAATACATGTGTGTGATATGAAGCTGTATAAATATTTTCAGATATACCTCCACTTATAATTCGCAAGATACAGAGAAAATAATTATAAAGTAAAAATTAATACTCAGGTGTGGAAAATGTGGAATATACAAAATAATTATGAACATAAAGAATCCATCCATGTATACACATCTAAAAATATGTACTTCGAAATATTTACTCTACTTTGTATTTATACACTCAGTATATTATGTAGTTAACTGTTTGTAGTTTAATAAAAAAGTTTTCCGTTTCATTTAAAAATAAAGGAACATACATTTATTTTTCAAAGAAATATCTATATTAACTTTTTTATACATTTATTCGAAATAATTTACTATCATTAACCGATTTTTTTCAGTTTCATTTATTTTTTTCATTTGTTTGAAATTTAATAAAAATTTACCCACAAAACGGAAACTTGTGGTTTATTTGTGTCCGTAACAGTTATTACAAATTTAAATTTTGTTTGCTGTCTGTTTCAAAAAAAAATATTCAAAAAATTTCAATTTGTTTTTTTATTTAAATTGGTTGTATATATACACAATTTTTCAATACAAATTACAAGAACTTCATAAACACACATACATACACAAAAACATTCACACAAAAAGTGTTTATAGCTCTTCATATGCATACATACATTTTGTATTGTACGAGTATATTAAAAAAAAAACAAAAAATACAAAAACGGAAATAATTTCAAATAAATTAAAAAACATTTATTTTTTAAGGATTGGTGGGTAAAATTTTGACATTTATTTTAACTGATTATATCATTTGTTTCTTACGGATGTGTCAGTTGATTAATCAACATTTAAAAATAAATAACAAATGACATTTAATTTAAATGAAAATTAAGTAGACCGGTTTTTAAATGAAATATCATTTCTTTTAAAGGATATTTTCAGTTATTTTAACTTACACACTTTTTTAAGTGTAGGAGAGAACACCAAAATATTGGCAAATATAATTTGATTACAAATACCTTTGTTTACACTGACGATATTACGCCCTACTCACACACTTATTTTAAATGTTTTACTTATATAAGTAAATATACGTGGGCGGATCAACAAGTCCGTGACTTTTCGAACTTCCCTCGTAGTTATATGAAATACAGCACTGCTCTCATCAATTATCACCTGTTAATAGACTACTGTCAAATTTTGAGCAAGTTCCGCCATCTACTTTGCGTTTAATAGCTGTTCAAAACATACAACCCCGTGGTCTTTTTTAAAAATGGAAAAAAGTGAGTTTCGAGTGCTCATTAAACATTATTTTTTGCGAAAAAAAACCGTCAATCAAACCAAGGAAAAAACCACGGGGGCTCTGCGCTATCGATTTCAATGGTAAAAAAGTGGTTTACTGACTTTCGTTGTGACCATACAAGCACGGAAGATGCCGAACATTCTGGACGCCCAATTAAGGTCCCTACACCCAAAACAATTGAAAAAATTCACATTATGGTGTTGGCCGATCGGAGATTGAATGTGCGATAGATTGTAGAAGACATAGGCATCTTACATGCCTCAGTGATTTTAATTTTAAACGATCACTTGGGTATGCGGAAGCTTTCCGCAAGATGGCTGCCGCGTTTGCTTACGATCGACCACCAACGGAATGGTGTGACAGCTTAGTTCCCATGGAAAAAATCCATGAAGTAGACTACGAATTGCCCCCTCTTTTACCTCATTCTCCGGATTTAGCCCCTGGTGACTATTTCCAAATCTAAATTAATGGCTCGATGGAAAGAGATTTAGCTCCAACGATGAAATTATTGATCAAACAAACGCCTATTTGATGGACCTCGAAAAATCCTGCTCTTAAGCGCAAAGTAAATTGCGGAACTTGCTCAAAGTTTGACAGTAGTCTATTAACAGGTGGTACTTGATGGTAGCAATGTTGCATTTTATATAACTACGAAGTTCGAAAAGTCACGGATTTATTGATCCGCCCACGTAGTACGTACCCAGGCAGTAAAAAATGATCGGTAACGTGCTGATAACAAAGCATTGGCCGGTTAAACATTGGCATAACATAGGATAAATAATATTGACAGTAACGTCCTGGTATCCAAATGATAACAGCGAACTTTCATTGTATGGAACTTGCTACCGATAATTCAAACAAATTTATTGATATATTCGTGATCCTTATGAAAATTTAATCCGACAGACCGTCTGTCTGTCGGTCTGTCTGTCTATCCGTCGCATAAAAATGAGCAAAATCGGTCCAGCGGTTAAAAAGTTATGAGTGAAAGGTACCCCTAAATGTTCCATACAAATTGTTGTATTTTAAATAAATTTTATAGTAGCGACTGGCAAGTAAATATATTCTCTTTATTCTAACCAGTCTCTTAGATTTCAATAATATTTTATATTTACCTCAAATATTTTGACCTCAAAAAAAAAATATTCAGCACTAACGTTTTTTTCACTTGAAAAAATTTTGTTCCCCTCAAATTTTTTTTCCCATTACAAAATTTGTTTTCACATCCAAAAAAGTTTTTCACACTAAAACAAATTGTTTCACCTCCATAATTTCAGTTCTAAAGTTTTTTACATTATGTGTACCAAACACAGTGAGAACATTTTTTTTGGACTTTGGTGCAGGGTATTCAAAGATTCGGCACAGGCGAATTTAAGCGTTATTTTACTTGTTTTATTTTTAGCTGTTTCTGCAAAAAAAAGTTTTGGAAATATAGGACAGCACTAAAAAAAATCATATCTAAAAATGTTGTCATAAATAAAAAAATAAAAAGCGTAAATTTTTTAAGAAAACCATAGAACATTTAAGGGTCTAATAGTACCATATATCCCTGTATAATATAATATATAATATCCCTGTAACCACAGTGTTTTTGTTACAAAAAATGTAAAAAATTGAAAGTGAAATTATAGAGGTGAACAAACTCATTTGAGATAAAAAAGAAATTTTTTTGATAACAATTTGTTTACATTACAAGTTTTAATAAAAGCGTTAAAGTTGTATTTTTTCACATTGTTAGAATTTCAATAAAATTTGTAATTACCCGAGTAAAAAAATGCTCTGGAGCAATATTTAATAATATACAATTTGATATTCTTTAATATCTGCTGCAATAACTAGATGATCTTATTTGCTTCGAAAAACTGCAGATCATATAAGATCCAACAATACATTTAGCAGCTCAAATTAGAGTCAGCAATATATTCCCAGATTTAGAAGGATCTAAATTGATCCGAATAATGGCAAATCAAATTGAATTCAGCAATATATTTGGGGATTAAAAAGGATATAATCCGAAAAATGGCAGATCAAATTAGATCAATATATAACTAGATGGGACAATATGTAATGGAAAAACAAAAACTAAGTTATTTATAATTATATATGATAATACATACTGACATATGTAAATGTATATGATAATATGTAATTAGATAAGGCAACTTATTATTATATTTAATCTTTTTTACTCGGGTAATAAAATTAACTTATTAAATGAAACTGTTTAGGGTTTTGAATTAAAATTTTCTTCTCTTAATTCTAAATTTATTGTAAATAATGTAAATTTTAAAAATAGATTTTAAAATCTTCTATATGTAATATAGACAGAGTTGCCTTTTAGCCTCTACAAAGCCTTTATGGCGCTGAGGGGCTAAAATTATTATTGTATAAATATTATATTGAATAAAAGATATAGGTTTGGTTAGGTTGGGTCGAAAGGAGGAAGAAGCATCGAAATGCAACCTCATATCGCTACGATATACACCTAGGCTTCTGCTGAGCCTGTTGTGCGCTCCCTAAGAACATGGAGATTGTTAACATCCGGTTTTCAGAAACCTGGTTTCCCGGACGTAACTCCTCAAGGTTTTCCAGTCGACGTTCCTCAGGTATTCCAAGTCCGATATAACATCGCCCCCGAGGTGCCTGGATCTTAATTCTGCAAATGCCTGACAGTGGGAGAGAAGGTGCTCCAGAGTTTCGCTCTCCTCGCCACACGCTCTACACTCGTTAGAATCTGCCCGTCCAATCCGGTACAGTTGTGCCCGTAATCCTGCATGACCAGTCAGGATACGTACCATGACACTGACCTCGGACTTACTTCCATTAAGGAGGCCTTTTGTCCTCTTCTCGTCTGGGCAACCCCACAAAATCCTAGTGGTCCTGGCCACCGTCCCGTTGTTCCAACAGGCCGTGTGGGTTTCTCTTGCCCACAACTTCAATTCCGCTTTCGTTGTCTCAAACGGTTTTGCGTTCGCCAAGTTAACTGCCTCGAGTTCTCTTCCCCCGATGGCTAGTGTATTGGCCCTCTCGATCCTGCCTCAGAGGAAAACTCATTAATGGCTCTTATACAGTCCAGCAAGGTTCTGGACTTAACCCTACTAGCTGATATCGCCCTAATCGCCCTTTGGCTATCTGTGAATATGTTAGCGTCTACTCGCCTCATATTCGATTCAATCAATTCTCACACACTCCGTAATAGCACGTACTTCCGCTTGGAAGCTGGTGTTGTGATCAGGAAGACGATAGGATATCTCGGTCTTCGGGTTCTCAATATAGACCCCCATACCCGTTCTATTCCTCAACTTAGATCCGTCTAAGAGTTCCGCTCGACCATTCTCCCCTTTCAGGGATCATAGTCTCGCAGTTCCGAAAATTTCCGTCTCCGGTATGCGGTCGTGCATGTCAGATGAGTGTGTGTAACCGGGCAACGTGCCCAGTATACACTGATGATCTGCTCTGAAATCACCTATATATAGCTCGCCAAGAGATAAAAGGTGTTCGGCCGCGAGTGCCGCCTCGTACATCACCTGCGTTTCGATTGGTGGTATATCCAGTAGTGTCTCCAGAGCCTTGGTTGACGTGGTGCACATTGCCCCACTTATACCCAAGCAACACGTACGCTGGACCCCCTGAAGTGGTCTTATGTTGCACCTTTTGTCCAAAGAAGTCCACCAGATTACAGAGGCATACGTTAAGATCGGTCTTATTACGCTCCTGTAAAACCAGTGTATCATACTCGGACTTAGGCCCCATTTCGGGCCTATGGTCCTCCTACATAGCGCCCAACACCGGCTCGCCTTGTTGGTTCTATCCTCTATGTAGTGTTTCCATTTTAGTTTTCGATCAAGGATTACGCCTAAGAATAAAAGATATATAAATAAAAAAAAAGTCGAACTGGTCCTAATTAAATTAAATTAAATTGTATTTACACATATTTCAATTAATTGAAAAATAAAATTAAAAATGGCTTGAATTTAGATCAAAAACTTGTAGTACCATTTTAAATTTTAATTGACTCAATTAAAGTTTTATTTCTTAAATAATTCCATTATTAATTTCATTAATATTTGGAAACTCTGGATCAAAACGTTAACGTTTGTTAGACGTTAATGTTGTTTACATAACATTGGAATACATTTCTAATTTAAGAGGAATATACTACTTACATTAATATGATTTTGCACTTACTTGTACTACATTGAATCATAATAAAATGTAGGGTATCGTAAATTCATATATATAAAAAAACATTCAATACAAAAATATTGAAGGAAAAAACATAGCATTTGAAGGTATTAGAAGCAGAGGACAATATGGTCTCTCTAAAATTAAGTTGTATACACTAATTATTTATGAAACAAGGGAATTTTATGTGTGGGTTGTCTTGGAAAAACTAGTATAAAGAAAAATACTAGTTGAGTGATTTTTTTTTATTTTATTTCTGCAGGTAAAACTCAAAAATTATGAGTTTATTTATAAAAGAAAGCTTTTTTTGAATTTGTTTTATATAATTTTGCTGGTGGAAAATTTTAGTTAATTTTAAAGAAAATTTTGTGTTAATTTGCAATTATTTTCAATTTAGATTTCAAATATTCTCAAAATTAATTTGTAATTTTCTTAAATGCATACTTTAAGTACACTAAGAGCAACAAATTTTTAAAATTTTATTAAAAAACAACACAATTGAAAGCAATAGACTCAATAAATAAATTTTCATGATCCCTACAAAAGAAATAGGATGACAAAAGTTTTAAATCGGCAATTTGTTTTTCTACAAAACAATTTTTGACTGTTATCGCTCTATTATAGCTTTTTTATTAATAATTGAATATTATGGATTATAATATTATATATATATACACAGACAAAAATATTGCCAAAAAATTTCAATTAAAATTGTTTTGATTTTTTGTTCATTTTCATTTAAAAGCTTAATCATATCAATAAAATTTTTAATTTATAATAAACTAGGTGTAAAAAATATTCTGGTTTACAATAAACACTATTGACAACATATAAAAGTCATATTATTTTGATTTAACTTTCATTATAGTTATTTAAATTTCCGAATTCCATCTCAAATTCCTAAACAACAAAAAAATGTTTATTTAGAGCCAATTTAGACGGTGACTTTGTTGCATGCAATTAGTGCGTGCAATTTTTGTTTGTTGGCGAACGGGGTAGAGAAGCAAGCGGGGTAACAAAAAAGCACGGTTTTCATGTTTTTGTTATTTCTCTTTCGCACTCATATGTATTCTTCATTTGTTGCTTCATTTACATTCGGTTTTAGTACATCAGAAGTCACCGTTTAAATAGACATAACTTTGGAAGTAACATTAAAAAGGGAATTAATCAATTGCATCGTATAAATTGGTTCTAAAAATATTTTTGATATTACCCGTATTAATTTATTTCTTTTTTGGGAAATAGAACCGCTCTCGTTGTTTAAATTTACAAAAATAAAGTCTATGTAGTGCTCTTATGCATCAGAGTGTATACACATCTGTGTTGCCAGATAAGGTGATTTGGCTTCAGATTTGAAAATTTATTGATAAAAAAAATTAAATTTGGATAGATTTTTCAGATCGATAATCGAAAGCTATTTTTGCTAAATTAATGACGTATTGATTATTATTTTTTTTTATTAATTTTACGGATCTATGAATAAATTAAAATCATTTCATATAAATGATTCAATTTTGACTCGATTGAATAATTTGTTTTATGGTTCTCTGTTCGCGATCGATTTTTGTTTATTTTATTTGTTGAAATTTAATCAATTTGATTTATTCTATGAAAAAATCAACAAAAATCAAATTCATTCTCTGAAATTGATATTAATTGAATAAAGTAGATAATTATTTAAAAATTGAACAGAATTTTGCAAATCGATTAATTGAAAATTGAATCAGACTTAAAAATTAAATCAAGGAATCATGTTTTAAAAGGTCTGTTTTAAAACTAAAAAAATTGTTGAAATTTGAATTCTTTTATAGAAAAATCATTTTAGAAAAAAAGGAAAATTTGATTATTTAACAACTTATTATGGGCATTTGAGTACATATTTCAACTTTGAAAATGGGAACATAATATTTATTTATTTATTTTATTAAACGCTCAATTACAAATTATGTCTTAATACCCTAACCGAGCACTAGCAACAAAGGCCATCAGCTCGTTGTAGCGAAAACAGACCAGAGCCTCTGGTGGAAATCATACCCACGACCCCCGCACTGATAAGCTAGCACGCTACCAACTGTAATTAAGTCAAATTTAAAAAAAAAGGTATAAAAAAAATAAATATTGAAATTTGATTAAATTTTAATCAAATTTCAATAACAGATTTTATTAAAATTTTAATTGAATTGATGCTGAAATTTCAATTAAAAATTTAATTAAAAGTTTTTATTGATTAGACTTTTAATTGATATAAATAAAATTTTAAATGTTAAAAATTTTAAAGATTTTTGATTAAAAATTTAATTGATATATTAAAATAATAATAGAAATATTTCAATTAATTTTAACATGAAAAAATTATTTGATATAAGAATTTTTTTTGCTGGTCCAAATTCAATTAAATTTTCAATTTTATTTACAAATATTTCAATTGAAACTTAATTTAGTTTTTTCTGTGTACATCCCGTGTAAAAAGATTAGATATGATTAGTTCTGCTTTTCTTCAGGTTAAACTTTATATTTTTTTAAGCCAAATTTAAAACTTAACTTTATTAGGTTTGATTTTTTGTTTAAAAACAACATTGCAGTTACAACAAAAAATACATTGTGTATTTTAATTTTAATCAATAAAATAATTTATTTATAAAAATATTAATAAAAAAATTATTATACCTTTGAACGCAGAACCCTAGGACTATCAGGCTGTGTCTCTACTCACTGCACCACAGATACTTAATTTTAAATATTTAAAACATATTTCAAAATTTTATTATAGTGATTGAAGGTTTGGTTACTAATCGCAATATGGTTGATTGCAATAATGTTGATAAAAAAAATTTAACATAATAAAAATTCCAATCAGATTTAGATGGATTGATCTAAGATGTATTAATTTTTATCGTTCATTTTTAAATTAAGTATGACTCTTATTAAAGTAAATATGATTATAGTTAACATAAAATTTTTATTTTTATTATGCAGACATCTAAATGAAACTGCGTTTATAACGTTTAAAAATGATGGGTTTTTGCACCCAAGTAAATAAAAGGGTTAATTTCGATATTTTTTCTCTCTAAATACACTGTGATGGAATTTGACACTTTTTTAACAACCTGGGCACCGTACTGCTAAAGCTTTTCAACGTAAGCGCTCGTATTCGCGATATTCGCGATTTAAAATTTCATATAACGAAATTTTTTATACTTTTGAAATAATTTTTGAATTTAAATTAATTCAACTCGGTTAAATTATAATTTTTTGCATTTTTTCGCCGAAAATTTTTTTTGCGATATTTTTTCGAAAAACTTTTTTTCTTAAGTCATTAAATATTGAATATACAAAAAAAAACATAATATTTTAGTTTTTATTTACAGAAAAAATGTTTTTGCAAAATATTTCTACTAATTTTTTTATTTAGATAAATTTTATCAATAAGTGTGGAAAACAATAAAAAACAAAAGTTTTTTGCTTTAGTATTATTTTGTTTAATAATTTTTATTTTAATACATCTTTTTCAAGATTTTCTTCGAAACAAAAAATAAAAATCAAATTTGATAAATTTATAATTAAAAATGATCCCAGAAGTATAAAAATATAATTGTTTCGCTAACTTTGAAAAGCGGTCAAAACCATTGAATTCAGCGTACTTGAATTAGCTTTACCCGTAGGGTGAAAAAAAAAACAAGTAAAAAAGGCCTAAATTCGAGTGTTGCGAATCTTTGAATACCCTTCACCTAAAAGAATTGTTCTCCACTGTTTTTAATACAAATATGTAAAAAAAAACTTTAAAAGTAATATTATGGAGGTGAAAAAAAAATTTTTGAGGTAAAAAACAAATTTTTGTGGTGGGAAAAAATTTTTAAGGTGAAAATAATGTTATTGGTAAATAAAATTTTAGTGGTGAAAAATGTTTGGAAGTGAAAAATATTTGAGGCGAATATGAAATATTATTCAATTCTAAGCGACTGGTGAAAAAGCAAGAGCTGCACAGAGGAGTATTTGAACCAAAAAGCTGGCCAAAATTATTACACGTAATTTTTGAACTCAAACTTTTAGGTTTAGTATGATAAAAAGAAGCCAGCACCAGATTTTTGGAGGTCTCGTATTATTTTTGACCCCACTCTCTCCTTCGTAATTAGCAGAATAATGAGAATTTCCAAATTTATTTCTTTATTTTACATTTTAATCCTTTTTTAAGAAACATGGATACACATAAGAAATGTATTTTAGAATTATTTTGTGTCCTTGCAACGCCCCTAGCGGAAATATTTACAACTAAACTTCAAACTTTGTCCTATTGTATCTCCGGAACTAAGCAAGATTTTTGTAGTTTTTGTATAACAAATCTCTACTTAGAATTTAAAGTTTTTTTTAAATTATATATGAATTGATTTTTAAGATTTATTAAAAAAAATTGTGTTTTAAAATACTGTATTGTTATTGTAATTTTTATTTATTTTTTTTTTTTTTATCAATAGTTTTTGGAGTATTTCCTCTTTAATCTTAAAAGAAGATTTATATTTTTCATTTAAAAGTATTTAACAGTTTATATCATAGTAGTGAGGCGTAGGGTATGTTCAGCAACTTTGTGTAAAATATTTTTGTGGAACATATTAATCCTCTTCTAACTAATCGTAAAAAAAAACTCCTTAAAATATTGGAAGGGCGGGAATGAAATGTTCTACAAAAATGTTGGCCATAAAATTTTACTACATATGTCAAAACACACCAAAGCCCAAAACTGAAAACAAACACCAAAAACCTGTCAAATCCGAGATTGCTCATCAGATTTCTACTCAGATTTTGGAATGGCCTATGTACATATTATGAGTCAGACATTGGGATGACCTACATTGTTGTGGTGTTTGACTTATTATTGGCATGGAGCATTTGTAATGTATACATTTTAGGAAAGCTAAATTAGTATCTGTTTCATTTGGTAAAAAAAGATATCTTTAGTAACAAATTTTTCTAACTAAAAAAGTAAGAAGTAAGAACTAAAAAAGTAATTTTATTCCCCTTCTATTCACTATACAAATTTTTAATCTATTTCCGCCTCGACTTTTCTTTATCTAATCGACACCAAACTTCATATTAAATATTTCATATTTTTGCATACAAAAGAACCAAATTAGCCTATGTATGGACTTTAGAACATTTTTTTTTCAATACATAATGTACATATTGTACATATCGTATTTGCAAAAACTTTAATTTATTAAAATTTTTCATTTGTTAAAATATTTATGGTATCTTTTTTGAAATACATTTTTTTCTTTAAAATTTATTATTATTTTAAAACCCTTTCTCTTAAAAAAGCATTTCAGAAACATTGTTCGCATATTTTGTTTTCTAAATGTTGTAAAATGTTTTTTTATTTGTGTTAATATATGTTCACATTGTCAAGGATTTTGAAAAATTGCAAAATGAGTATTTTAAGTTAAAATAAACTTATAACTCATACACACAGATCATTATCAGAGATCCATATAAAATGTTCATTCTTTATTGTAGACTCATAAATTATTGTGTTGAATAAAAAATATGAAAATAGTACAATAGATTATTTTACTTCTAGACAAATATCTATAAGAAAACCAAACAAAAAAACACTGTTCCACATGTAGAGTAACTTCGGCTAATATGGGATAAGACAGGTACCGCCTTATTTCAGAAAGTAGAGACAGTTTGGTAGATTTATAGAAACGCACACGTTGGTAATTGTCTTATAAGGTATAACTAACCTGATCAACTACTCCATTTTGATCAAGATTTTTACTTTACGCATATTTTCAAAGCACATTTTTTTATAAACAACAATGAAGTAATTACAAACCGTTTCTATTAAAAACTCTATTTTGAAAACAATTTCCGTATGTTTTATAGTAAAAATATTTTTAAATAATCTTTTTCATATAAAATTTTTTTTAATGTAAAAAAGTTTCTATGTGTGTTTTTAATTTTCCAATTCTCCTATAAAAAATGCAGTATGTCGGAATTAGAGGATTTTCCGATTGAAAATATTTTCATAAAATGCAATAGTTTGTCGATAGGGAAAAATGTTGGGTAATTCTCAAAAAAAAAAAAGTTTTTAATAGAATTATTCTACTAAATTTTAATTAAGTTTCCCCCTTTGACCTATTCGTGCAGCATATCGGTATATAAAACTATGTGTTCTTTTCATCAGAGGTGTATGGTATGTTCAGTAACTTTGTAGAAAATATGAACGCACATATTTTTGGGAACATATTAATCCTCTAACTCCCCCACATAACGGTAATTTTTGGATTTATTTTAACAAATCGTAAAAATACCCCTAAAAAGGGGGAGCGATGGACTGAAATGTTCTACAAAAATGTTTGTCATAAAATTTTACAACATATGTCCAAACACACCAAATCCCAAAACTTAACACAAACACCAAAAACCAGTCAAGTTCAATGATTGATCATCAGGTTTCTCGTTAAATTTTTGGGTCTACTGTCGGCTGACGACAACAAATCTCGATTAATTTAAATCAAGCGGCAATCGTTCGTCGATATTTTTTGATGTTTATTAAAAAGGAAAGCAAAAAAGAATTTTGTTTTGTCAAATTTTTTTAACAATTCAATTAGTTTTGTATTAACATTTGTTGTTAATTTCACTGTATTACTTCTGTAGAAGAGTTAACAAGTTTTTAACAACAAGTATGTGTTGTCGCGAATATAGAATAGATTATATTATGATGACATTTTACTTTCCCTACAACATGTACGAAAAAGTATTTGACGTTATCCACTCATCCATTTTGTTCCATATTACCAGAACCTTCTCTATATTGTCTTTAACCCTATAGTACTAATGTTTGTCGATTCGACGAGCACCGCTCTCTTTTTTTTGCTATGGATGTAAACTATGATTAGTACTGTAGGGTTAATAAATTTTCTAACTTATTCATTGAATTTGATTTTGCATGACTTCATTTTGTCGAATAATTATGCTGATATCTTAAAATTTTAACATTATGCTCACTAAGCAGAATTACCTTGTGCCAATTCTGTTTATTTATATTTTTTATTGTTTTTTTTTTTGTTTTTAAGAAAATCGTAAACAATAAATTTTCATATGAAACATTATATTTTTACTATACACAGAATAAAATTACAAAATTCTGTTTGTAATATTAAACATCATTCATAGAATATTTTTGTAAATACAAATAAAAATTTTTTTAAAAGGCACCAAAAATACAAAAAACTTTTTGTTATTTTTTTGTAACTTCAATTTTTATTTTGAAAGAATTTTTATTTGAAAAGTAACAATTTACAAAAAAATGTTAGAAATCGAATTTGAATTTTAACAAATATTTTTAATTACCTAAAATTCTGTGATACTTTTTTCTGTGGACCGAATGAACTTTTGAAAAACCTACTAAATTGATTCACAAAAAATATACTGTGAAAAATCATTGATATTGTAGATGGATATTGAACTTCGTTTCCACTAGGGATGTTAAGCAGGATTGATATTTAAAAATTCCTGGATTTAAGATTTTTAATATTACGATCCGAAATCACGGGATTTAAATAGTTATGTAATGGTAAAAATTATTAAACAAAAATTATGACCGGTATTGGTTTAACAGATAACATGTGTAAACATGTTCATTGTAGGCCTTTGCCAGCAGTTTACAAAAATGTTAGCCAAAATATTCACTTGCTGGAAGTCTAGAGTTTATTGACACAGCTCCTGGTGGATCTCGGCTATCGTCCTTTAAAACTGAAGCTCGTAATTATTTTTGATACGAATAGGCGAAATTTCGAACTAATTTGGCTTATACAAAACCATATATACTTATATACCGCGTATACAGAATAATATATATTTGTATAACATATGCTATCACATATTTGAGATATAATAACCCAGTAAAATAAGAGCGGAAAAAGTTATAGTAAAAACATCACATATACTGATTTAGATGTAGTTCAAATTGTGGTGAAACATGCATAATTTTATCATGGGGTTGTCGATTGTGAGAAAACGCGACAGCCATCTTGCGAAAAGCTTTCTCATTCCCAAGTGATCGTTCAAAATTTTAACCACTGAGCCATGTGAGATGCCTATGTGAGATGCCTATGTTTTCCACAATCTTTCGCACATTCAATCTCCGATCGGCCAACAGCATCTCGTGAATTTTTTCAAATGTTTTGGGTATAGAGACCTCAACTGCTCTTTCCTCAGATATCGATAATATTTATACTATATATTTGGTATTGACAACTTACTATGGCAAAGATATTAAAATTTTGATTAATCGCACTATTTAGGCGATATAGCACAATAAAGTTTGAAGGCGAATCAAGAAATCCAGTAATCAAATAAAGGCTGGTTAAATTTTAAGGGCCGATGTTGATTTTGAATAAAACACAAATTATTTAGGAAATTATTGTCATTCTTTTTATTATGATAATATGGTATGGTTCAATTATGTATGAAAGAAAATATCGGCCAAATGGCCTACGCGACTTCGGCGGCACACCTCCACCCGATGGTCCAAATTTTCGATGACGCTGAGGCATAATTGAGGTTCTATGGCGTTAATTTGCCGAATCATCTCATCCTTTAGCCCTTTAATTGTTGCTGGCTTATCGACGTACACTTTTTCTTTCAAATAACACCAAAGAAAGAAGTCCAACGGTGTCAAATCACATAATCTTGGCGGCCAATTGACATCGCCACCACGTGAGATAAGACGGCCATTGAATTTGTCGCGCAAAAGAGCCATTGTTTCGTTAGCTGTGTGGCAAGTGGCACCGTCCTGTTGAAACCATAGTCTAGGGTCATATCCTCAATTACTGGCAATAATAAGTTCGTTATCATCTCGCGATAGCGAACACCATTCACGGTAAATGCTTAGCCGACCTCATGACACACTATCGCGAACAGCAGCAATGTTTTCCGCAGAACGAACTGGCCGAGCATTCACAGGTGTTTTCACAGACACGGTTTGCTGAAATTTGCCCAAAATTCTCCCGATTGTGGGCACATTTGGTCGATTATGCTGACCAAAAAAAATCACAAAATCCACGAAATGAATTTTGATTTGAACGTCTATTTTCATAATAAGTCTGAATAACTTTAACGCGTTGCTCGATTGTGCATTTTCCATGGTTCAAATTGAGTTAGTCTGAAATTGAGAAATGTCAAATGAAATGCAGAAAAAAAATTGACGCTTAGGTGTGGTTCACAATCAACATCGGCCCTTAAAATTGAACCACCCTTTAGTTTTGATTTTACTGTAAATAACACTATTAGTGAAATAAAATTACATACCGAAAATAATTGATCTAGTGTTATTATTTTAGAAGTTACAGCGATTTTCGGTTTTTAAAAATTGCGATATTTAGCGAAATTGATACAAAACATTATATAATTTTACCGAAATTAATTCCGCTTACTAGAAAGTCTAAGGGTATTAACTGTGATTAATTTAAAAAATCTGTTAACCAGTTTTTGAGTAAGAGTGATGATTGTAAGAGTGATGATTGACGGTGTCCTGTGGGTCCTGAAGTAAAAATAATAACTTATTTTGCAAGTCGAGAATCTTAACTTCCTTTGTTTGTATCAATATTGTATCCAAGTGTGGAAATTTTTTTGGAGATTTTTAAAATTTTTTTTTAAAGTAAAATTTTCAAATTTACAAAATTTTTACTTTATATCCTTCTTGCTTGAAAATCGCTTGTTAAAGAAAAAAGTTGAATTCGGCCATTCAACTTTTTCAAAGTAGTAAATTATGTTTTCTATCGCTATCAAGTAATTGCTTTATTATTTAGCCAAAAACTATTAAATATCGGACAACCGCATTTTGGCAATCTTGGACATTAGAGGGTTAATTTTAATGTGCTAACAAAAGCTGTAAAATACATAATACAATATTTACTTTTTAATTAAATGGCAAAAGTACTAACAAAACCAATAGGCCAAGTTATGAATCAACTTTGCGAAGTCATTAATCAAAATCAACAAGACATGATTTTTCAAAAAGAATTTCAATTTAAATTATTAAAAGTAAATAAAAAGCAGAAAACCCCACTAAACATAACATTTCCACAAAAATCAAAAGATACACTTCCAAAAGTTCAAAGGAAAATACAAAATTTAATTTTCTTAAAAAAATATACGAAAAATCTATTTAAAAATCCGATTTTACACACGTAAGCAGCACAAAATAAGATTTTAAACATAAATGTTGCTAAACGGCTAATTACAGGTAAATTCACTCAGAAGCATATGTATTCAACGCATATTCTGAAAAAAAATATACACAAACAAAAATTCTCAACTTAAAATCTAACGAAAACAATATGAAGAAAATTGATCAAAAGAATTTTCATTTAAAACCAAAAGTAAACGGCAATTAACACAAATATCTAAAAAAAAATAAAAAAACTAAGTGTGAGAAGAGGAAAAAGCGTGAAAAAATCCATTAGAATTAGAAAAAAAATCAGAATACTAAAAACTTTCAATATGTATATACACACACCAAAAGACATATAAAAATTATTCACTCAAATAAAATTCGAAAAAACGACTAGAAAACTCGAAATATTCTTTGGTACACACATGAGTAGGAAAAACCAAACAAAATTAAAAGAAAGAAAATCAAAGAAAACTTTTTTGAGTTGAGGGAAAAAGAAAACGAAAAATTTGGGTAGAAATAGACGAAAACATTGGTCACACCGACAATACAACGAAATACTCTTTATTCGAACGACACCGGGATCTCTTGTTCAGTAGATCACCAGCCTTACTCCGACGTTTATTACGAATTATTCGGTGACTCGGTGACAACTACTTTTAACTTTTCTGTTGCGTGTGGAAAAGGAAGCAATTAAATTTTTTTTTTGGAATTGAATTGAAGAACTAAAAATTCTTTAAATATCAAACGCATACACAAACGAAGTGAACTTTTTTTCGTTGAAAAAAAAAATAAATTGAAATTAAATTTAAAAAATAAATAAAAATTTAAACAAAATGTCTTCATCACAAGCTATACGTTCTTCGAAATACTCTTATAGAGCCACCTCCACTGGACCTGGTGGAGCCGATATCAACATTGAATCATCATATTCTGCTGATTTGAGTGCCCTCTCCCGTCTTGAGGTAAGACTGACTTCTGAGGTTGGACTTGAGTTAAAAAAAAATTACACTCACAAAAATCTTGGATTATTAAAGTGTAATAACTAAAGTGATAAAAAAACTAAAGTGAAAGATTAAAAAAAAGAAACAAAACCCATCACATCACAGCAATTTAAAATGTATTTTCAAACTAAAAACAAAAAATATAAAAAATTAACGAATAAAATATTATGAAATGAGTGCAAAAGTTTTGAAATTGTATATATGTAGACATACTCTATATATATATATATTCATACAATATTTTGTATATACAAAAAACCAAAATTAAATAAAGAACCAACTAAAAATATTCAAAATGCTGATGATGAAATTTTTTTTTATGAAATGGAAATATTATGTAACAATTTTTATGTGAACATCTTTCGAGAAAAAATTATAAAAAAGTGTAACTAATATATATCAAAAACAAAATTAAAACACTATAAAATTGAAAAAAAAAAATAATATTTAATATAAAATTTGTTCAAGTGTGTTTATAATTCCAGTAAAATTATTTGTTTTTCCAGGATAAAATCCGTTTACTCCAAGATGATCTTGAAGTTGAACGTGAGTTGCGTCAAAGGGTAAGTTTGAAGAACTGTTTAAATTTATTAACAATAAACAAATAATAATTAAAAGAAAATTTGCCAAAGCCAGAAATAAGGATAATTTTAAAAAAGGATATATATTTTAGTATAACAAATTTCCAAAACTTCAGGATTTTATAAATAAGGTTATTTAAACCAGGATATAAGTAATGATCCTTAAAATTTCTGCAGAAAATCAATAAATGTCAAAAAATATCTTGTAATATTTTTTAATAAATTTTTTACCATTCAAAAGCAGCATTATGTTTACATAAACACAACTTAAATATTTATAAAGAACATTGAGATTTTTTCTGGCCAAAATTTCTTTGTAACAATATTTTGCGGCATTCTTTTCTTTGTGAAAATTGTTTCATCATTTTTTTTCACTTTAAGCTTATAACTTATATACTACTAAGAAAGAATTTTCGGACAATGAAATTAAATAAATTTTTCAGTAAATTAATAATCAAAAAAAAAAAAATAAATAAATAATCAAATGTAAAATTGTTTAATTTATATAAAACTAAGTTGGAATTAGGTCTATGAAATTGTTCATTTAATAAAATTTTAAAAATTTTATTTTTTTTAATAATCGTAATTTCATAATTATTCCCATTTTCTAAACAGAAAGTGGAGTACAAATCCGTTTACAAAACATTCATGGGAGTTAAGACAGATTTGTTGAGGGGATTATGACCGGCAGTTTTTTGTTATTATCCCGATTTTCCAGGCGAAGGCCGCTGCATATAAATGCTTAACTCAGCGATGCCGGCTTTGAACATTCACCAGAAACCCCCTAAGACCAGCCAAAGTACGCTATCCAGAAAACATTTCCTCAGCGAATCCGGTTTCGGATATTACACATAGCAAAAAATGCTTAAGCCAGGTCGCAGGCAGGCTACGCACAAAAGCATTATTCTGTAAAGCTGGTTTCGGCCCCTTTGGGATTATGACTTATTAAAAGACGTTCTTAAGCCTATGAGAAATATGTCCATTATTAATTGGGGGTTGGCCATAACTACCAAATTGGAAATGGGGATAATGTTTGATGGGGCTTATGATATAACATGTTAATGTGAGCCCCCGGGTAATACACCATAATCTTCAAATTCGACTTGAGGATAATCTTCAAATTCGACTTGAGGATTATGACATCAAATTTTTCGGACAAAATCCCCATAATAAAGGAATAGGTGTTATGGAGGTTTGCAAAATGACCATAATGCCCATGGGTATTTTAGCCATCATTGTGGGGATAATGACCGCAATGTATTTACTTAGCGAAACCAGTGTTAAAAATAACTCGAAAGTAGATAACCCCCGGACGAAAGCCAGCTACACAGAGCAGGTGTTGTTAGTAAAAATTTATTTTCTTTTTAGGAGAAATAAAACAGAGGAAATACTTTCTACTAATTATTGTTTTTCTTCTTGGAAAGCCGATAGAGGAGAGATTAAAGGTAGTAAAAGATGAAGGACTTCGAATATGGTTATACTGTAACTTCCCGCGATGATAAATCTTACAATAGTGGTTGTCCGCCATCTGTTGAAGAGTTGGCGAAATTGCTAAAGCTTTTTTTGTTCATAGCCGTGTTATGTTATCTTACTTTGGTGGGATTAAGTTCTATGGGAACACCAAAGGTGGACTTAACAATATGTATAAGAGATAGTTACTTTTTCTGTGTAACAGTTTAACGCGCTAACCATTGTCCCACTAAGCCCACCAAACTCAAACTATTTTTTTGTGACAGCATAGTTTTGCACCCTTAATAAATAACACAGTTCCACAACCATTTATAGGATTCAACCAAACCAAATTGAAATGAAAGTACTTGAATATGGAAACACAAATCCCTGCTGCGTTATACTCTACCTCATCAAAGGGTTTGGGTACACAAAGTGAAGACAAAAAATATTGGGTAATGTTTAGGACATCAGACCGTTAGATGTTCAGCTAAAATATGAGGCTGCACTTGCGGCTTACAGACTGATTATGCTCGGGAAGTGGTCTCTTGGAGGCCGGCGTATACCTGGCAGGGAGCTGAGGAGGGATGAAGGTAGTTTGGATAATGTAGTTTCTGCACTGATGGTTCCAAGCTAGACGGAAGAACTGGTTTTTGTTTTCTTTGTGTAGATCTGCTTCCGTCTTCCGCACCACAACGCCGTTTTTCAGGCGGTGGTTCGAAGTGCGTTCGATTTTTAACTGCGAATGCTTCGATTAGGGCTCTGTCAGAGGAGTCTGTGAAATCAAAGACGGGTTTGAACTGCTAGAGGGTGATAAACGCTTATTCTAGCGGGGGTCGTATGAGGTTGATATGGGTTCCCGGACACTGTAGTGAGAGACCCTTTTGAGTGGCCAAAACGGAGCTTGGACAATGGGCATCCAAGGTGCACAAGAAGATTTGGAATGGGGATAATATTGGTGCGATCACAAAAGTCCTGTGGGGTGACCTGAGTGAGGACAGGACAAGGGTAATCTTAAGGCTGGGGAAACGGGAACTGGCCAAAATTATGGGAATTCTCACACGCCAATCTACACTACGATCACACCCTTCGAAATTGGGATGGTGTGACTGTGGTGTGTAGGTCCTGTGACCGGCTTTCGCAAGGAGTAGGGTAAGGCATTGGCACGGGGTTGTTATACCGTCTGTGAAGTGCTTACGTGAGTTAATTTGGGAAAACTGAAGGGATACCTGAGCGATACTGGAATGTTGTGCAGGTAGTTTTAGAGAGCGAAATCCGAGGTGTATGTCAACCATTTGTGGATGATCATAAAGGGCAAATGGTTCTTCCTCTTTTCGACCCAACCCAACCCCTACAATAGAGTTGCGTCTAGGAACGAAAACTTGCGGTCTTAATCCTAAGAAGAATATGGACATAAAGCCCAAACTTAAGATCATAATCCCCTTTAATTAATAATAGTATTATGTTCTCCGACTACTTTGCTAAAAAGAGTATGTCGAATACCAACTTAGCAAATTAAAGAATTTTTCTGTAGCCGGCCGTCGGTAACCTGAAATTAAGAATTTTATCCCGTATACACTACCAACTTCGACTGCTGTAACTTTTCTATATACAGGGTGGGCCATTTACAATTTTAAGTTTAAATTCGGATATAAAAAAAGTGCTGATTATTTTTTCAAATTTCTGGTTTTATTGGAGAGGTTGAACCTTGTCATTTAAGAATGGAACACAATATCATTTATATGACTACCACGACTGGCTCGGAAGTACCCCATCCGATCAGTGCATTTTCGATTGTTTCGGCTCGAATCTCTTCAATGGCAACTTCGATTTCTTGTTCAATTGTCTCTGGATAGTTTGCGTAACATTTATTCTTAATGGCTCCCCACAAAAAATAATCCAAAGTGCTCAAATCACAGCTCCGAGGCGGCCAATTGACATCACAATTTCGATATTCAAAAACAGTGCGTAAAATATCGATGGTTGTTAAAACCAAATATAGTCCATATCATTCTCTTGAATTTTTTGAATTTGAGCATGTCACGGTAACGCTCACCGTTGACGGTAACGGCGGCTCCTTGCTCATTTTCGAAAAAATGGCACAGTCGTGATAATCATATGAATGATATTGTGTTCCATTCTTAATTGAAAAAGTTCAACCTTTCCAATAAAACCAGAAATTTTAATAAATAAGCAGTAAGTATTTTATAGCCGATTCAAATGACCTACCCTATATTAATACAAAATAATAAATAATATGAGCTCCCGGTTAGGCTAGGTTGTACCGTGCTATCTTATAAGTGCGGGGGTCGTGGGTTCGATTGTCCCATATAACATTTCCCGCCAAATAATAGAAACTTATGTAGCAAATTGCATATTTGATACGGTGGATAGGTAACTAATTGTCCCATATTTCATTTACAACACAAGTTGTAATCACATATTTATGGTTTTGGGTGTCTAAATGCGAAACTTAGAAAGGACCTTTCTATGGACCGATTTTAACCAAATTCAATAGTGCCCAATTATCTACCGAATATAATCCAAATACAATATCTTTATACTTTCCACCTGTAGTTTAATAACAAGGTTTATATGGAACTACGGACAGACATTGTTAAATCGAATCAGGAATTTGTTTTGGATCGACAATATATGGTGTAGGGTATAAACATGGTTCAAATTAAATAGGAATGTATTCTTTTTGAACTCTGAAAATGTATGTAATGGATGATAAAAAAAACTCTTAAATTTATTTTGTGTAGAATATCTAAATAGTTTTACAAAATTTTCAAATTGCAATAAAATTTGTATTTGACAACTATAGAAAATTGAAAAAAAAAAATTATTAAAATGAAAATATTTTAAGAATTAGAAATGTTTTTTTGTTTTTTTAAATATGTAAAACTAATTTGGTTTAAATCATTCAAACGATATTTAAAAATTTGTAAAATTCCTCCATAATTTGATTTTTTCATTAATTATTCAAATTAAGTATTTATTTAAGGAATTTATTAGACGATTTATTTTAAAATGTCACTTGAATTACACCAACTAACAAATAGAAACAAAACTACATTAAATTTTGTTTTCATTAGAATTTCTTGTTTTTTTTTTGTTCTTTTTATAAAAAAAGAGAGACGATAAACAAGAAAATTTTAAAAAGGGGCGTCTAAAATTAAATTACCCTTGCATTTGTTTAATGATAAAATGATAATGTTGTGCATTGAACTTCAACTGCATGTGAACATTATAGACAGCATTAATTATACTAACTAAATTAAATTACAAATATAATAGATAAAAATCGTTGTATTTCTACTCAATTTTCTCTTTACATGCAATAGAAACTACAAAATCTAAATAAAATATTTGTGTGATAAATAACATTTCAAAAGCTAATAAGAAGCAATTTTTGCAATTTTTCATTTTAACATTATTTTTGTGTTAAAAATTAGAAAATAAAATAAAACACACACATAATATTGTTTGTCGTCGCCGCCACCGCCGACACGCATTTACGATACAAAATTTTAACGCCACAAATTTTGTATACATGCAACGTGTTGCATACAAAAGATAGTTTGTGAAAAAAAAAAACAAAAATACAACACATTTTTCAGTTTCATACAAAATTAGAAAATATTTTTGGCCTGGGCCGAAAAAAAAGAGTAATGAAAAACAATGTTTAAAATACTAAAATGTAGGCTGCTAAATAACTAAGCACAAAAAAAACAGGAAATTGTTTTTATCAACTTTATGGTAGAGTAAAACTAATTTAAATTTAGTAAATATTCGCAAAAAAATCAGATCTTAAAGAAATCGGATAAGAAAATAATTACACTATTGGATGCGGCTAAACAATTTCAAGCTTAAATTCCCATAAAAATGTATGTAGAATTGAAGTCATAAAACATAAACAAATTTCTGCTTCCTACAGTTAACGTATACGTCATATTTTCAGCTTAAAATCACTCATACGCATTGATTGATCTTTAAACCCTAAAAACTCTCAACTGGAATTAGCTTAAGCGACTTAAGCTAATTGTCAGTATGAAACGAAAAAAAAACAAAGCTTAAGTTACTTGAGCCAACTATAGTTTGGCTTTATGTATGTTACTTATACGTAACATTTGTAGCTAAAACTCACTCATACGCCTTAGTTTATGCCAAAATACAAATAAGTTTTCACCATGATTAATCAATATTGCTAATAAAGTTTTAAAAATGCCACAATGAGTAACAATTCTGTAAGCAATTTCTTTTTAACTCTATCAGTGAAAATTAAACAAAATTTTAATTTGCTTTCACTTATTATCGAGTTTTATTGAAAAATATGTATTAAAAAAATTTGTATCCTTGTTGAATACTGAGCAAGGACATAGTATTAAATATATACCACCGCTCACAAAATTAATGATTCTTTTATGAAAATCACTAAAGCATGATTTAGTTTTGCTTGGACAAAGAGGCACATTACAAGTCGAGGTCGATTATTGTAGTTGGTCCCTGTTTCGACTCAGAAAATGATGTTGTCTGATCTATAGAATTTTTCTTACTTTTGGCTAACTTTTGGCACTTCCAGACGTTCATCTTTGTACTAAATGAATCCCATATATGTATACTATTTCTTTTTCGCACTTGATTTTTTTTTTTATAAAATATAAGCTTTAAATTACATGTTAAAACGGTATTTGTACCATACCAATTACGCACAGAATTTATAAAAAATATTTAGAATAGTGGTATGACTGTTATACCACCGGAGTAAAGAGTAAACCTACTAGCGCCCAAATTAAATTAATTTAGAAAATTATATTTATAATTAATAATGCCACAGAAAATCATTAACGCGTCGAGGTGTTCTCATATGGGGACAGTGGGCCTTAATGGGTTAATGAAACTCTGTTAAAAACCAATAACCGATTGAAATTTTCGTTGGAAACGTAATACGGGATCATAAATTATACCTTAATATTGGGTGTATTAAAAATGCGGAATTCCCAACAAATGGCGTATTTTGTACACATGGTTTGTGCCTTAAATTACTTATATAAAATAGAATTATAAATCATGTTTACCCATCGGTCTCACTTAGTCATTCAACTATACAAATTTTTTTTCCACTTCGAAAGAGTCAAATTTTGTGCTCACTAAGCCTCATTTGCTTTACTTCTTCAAATTAAAAAAAGTGCAGCTGAAGCACATCGATTGCTTACCCTGAATATATGTTCTTTTAATTCGAATGTGTGTGAGAGACCGTTTGCGCAGTTCATAAGCGGTATTTGATCGGACCAGAAATGGCACGAAGGAAATGCTCTGTATTTGATGGGACCAGAAGGGTCCCATCTATTATGAGATGCTTAAATCGGGTCAGAAGATCATAGGGTTCATGTACAAAACATAATTAATTCCTTTGAAGCAAACTTTGGCCGAAAAGTGACCGGAATATGTAAACAGATATAAAGCCGTAATATTCCATCATGACAACGCTCCGCCAGATGTTGCAAGACTGTTTAAAAAGTATTTAGGGAATAGTGGTTAAGAAGTTTTGCTCACTCGCCTTATAGTCCGGACCTTGCCCCATCCGACTACGCTCTTACTGGAAGGTGCTTCATTTCAGAACAGGGTATCCGAAATTAGCTTTAAAAAATTAGTAGTTCTTTTGACGCGAAATCCATATGTTGCCAAAAACTTGGGAAAATAGCTAACGATGGCAAATACCTTGAATAAATGTATATTGTACCAATGTTTCACAATCAAAGCCTAAAATATTTCAAAAATCCCACAATTTTATGTTATACACCCGATATTTAAAAAAAATCGGTTCATATTGGGACCTACAAATTTTATTCAAATTTATCCCTATATTTTCCACCAAAATCAAATTTATCTCTATATTTCCCGTCCAGTTCATAAAAGAATGATCAGAAAACTTCCTGGAACTACGAAATCAATGAAATGTCTTGAAACTGATATTAAAAAAGAGTTAAATTTGGTACTACTGAAGAAACAAAAAATATTGTTGCTAAACCCGTCAATTGTATGCGACGCCGCAAACTCTTTACCGCATGTTATATATAGTCATGCGAAACAAAAATATATACAGTGAAATTTACCAATTATAGGACAGTTATAATCGGACAAAACTTTTCCGTTATTAGAATGTAATCAATGGAGTTGTTACTGTTCAAAAAAATAATAATGTGAATCGTAACTGATACAAAACCGTTACCGATAAAAGCTGTTTCAAATAGAAAACCGTTAGTAACCAAAAATGATAACTTTAACCGATACCTGCTATTCAGTGACTTCTTGTATTCAACCTCCTATAATACAAATTCTACCAATTGTATTCATTCTCAGACTGGAAATAACAGGACATTTGTCAAGAATGTATATGTTCCATGGATTTATCATCCCCTAAGCAATACCTGCATATTTTATCGTCAGCAAATCGCATTTTATATGTAATGTCCAGTGAGTGCTTCACACAAGAGTCTTAGACTTGGTATTTTCAATTGAAGTGCATCTCTACTAATTTCATCATTCTAAGATAAGAACATTAAGACATTAAGTTTGTGTAGTAATCAATAGAAGTTGTTTTTGACTATAATTACAGTTGCTTTTATATGGAAAAATACATTCACATTATGAGTTACCAATTTTTCTCAGTTGTTTTACAATTTTTGTTCAAAAATTTGTTAGTAATTTTTAGTTATTTTCACTGCATTCGCTAGTTGTTTTCTATAGGTTAAAAATAACCAGATTTTTGTTATTTTAAAGGTAAATACCTTTGTCACCATATACCTTTGTTTTAACTGTCCTTTTTAGTAGATTCTACAGACAAACTTTTTTCAGTATATTTGCTTAAGCGACTTTTCTTAATTTATTTATTTTTATTTTTGTTTTTTTATTTTATTTATATTAATCATATAATTACAAATTATATCCTAACACCCTAACGAGCACTAGCAACAAAGGCAATCGGAACGTTGTAGCGAAAACAGACCAGAGCCTCTGGTGGGAATTGAACCAACGACCCCCGCACTGATAAGCTAGCACTCTACCAACTAGCCTACCGGGGCGCTCACATTCTTGGTTTAAAAACCCGCATGACACTAGATTTTTATTTAAATTTTTCTGGGCTTTTTTAGGGTTTTTTATTTGTTTTTTTTTCTTAAATAAAACCCCTAAAAAATCCAAGAAAAAGTTAAGAAAAAACCTGGTGTTATAAAAGCCTAAGAAAATCATTTTATTTTTGTAGACTAAAAATAGCTAAATTATTCATAAATTATTAAAATTTAAAAGTAAATTAAAAAAAATCAATCAAGGGCGTAGCGTTGAAATAAATTTAAAAGAAAACCACTGCATTCAGTCATTTAAAGTAAAAATATATTTATTTTTTTTTAGTTTTATTGCAGTCGTGTGTGAACTATTGATCTTTGTTTATTATTTTAAAAACTTAAATGTACGATTAACTAAATGAAAATAGTAATTCATATTAAAATCTTACAGCAGATGTTTTCGAATTTAAAATTTTTTTTTAATTTTAAAATAAATACTAAATATTTTATGATACACATATTAACATTTTCTTTTTTTTTTAAATATTCGTGCATTGCAATGACTCACTAAACTACATATTTATTTGTCATGTATCATACATTTATTTATAAACAAATAAGTAATATACAATATGTATATATTTTATACGTGTTTCATCTTTATATTTTAAATATATAAAATTGAGTTAAAAAGATTTAAAAAAAAAAATAATATATAAATTAAATCCCTCAAACACATATTAATGCTATATAATAGAACTCACACCAGGAAGAAGTCAACAACAATCTTGTTTCATTATGCCAACTTCTAAAAAAAAATTATCAAATTGAAACCACACCTTAAGCATAAAAAACTATCTTTAGAATATAAAAAATTTATAAACTTTTAACACATGTTGCTTAAGCATAATAAAATGGAAATATTTTTATTATTAGCATTTCGTAGAAATTTTCAACAAAAAAAAGTGATTTCAATTTAATAAAAAAAAAACTCAATAAAATTTATAGGAAACATGAACATTTTTTCATTTAACTCTTGTTGTGGTTAATAAAATCAAATGCCAATAATATTTTCTTTTTGACGTTTTTTTTTTTTTACTTTTTCTACCTTAGTTTAATGCTTAACATTAAATTCCTTAATTTATTTAGGCCATTTCATTTTAATTACATTTACAATTTAATTACATTTCATTTTTATTGCTTTTAATTAGCAAAATATTGTATTTTTATTTATTTCGATATTTTTTCGTAAGGCGTGCAATATGCAGCAGCAGCAACAACAAAAAAATGCAAAATGTGTATTTGGAAATTGTAGTTCAGTTGTTGCATTTATGTACCATTTAATGCGATTTTTTTTTTTATTTATTTTTTTGCTTTTTGGCATTTTGCCTTTGTATGCTGTTTTTCTAAGTGATGCGTTAAAAATGTTTCTTTTGAAACTAAACAAAATTACATCTATGATTTATATCTGAACATGTAATATGTTCAGGTCTATTTGAATCTATAGAATTTATTTAATAATATTATTAAAAAAATATGTAATGATTTATAAATTGATTTGAATATGCTATACAGAGGACTATTAAAAGTCATTTTGAAAAAGAAAAATTAATTAAATTAAAGGTGATTTTGAAAAGGTAATAAGGAAATTATTAACAAATGTTTCAATGGTATTTTAATTTTTAATGCTTATACATTTTTAATTAAGAAAAGCAATTCTAGAACTTATGACTTAAGAAATTTAAATAATCTGTTCTGTAATTTAAATTAATTATATTCAATTTCTATTGATAAATTATGTCTACCTAAATTATAAAGTTTGGGTAAACTTACAAAATATTTTTCTAAATTAACCAAAACTTTTCGCTGGTTTTTGTTTTGAGGTTCAGTCTTCGCGGATCTAATCAGAATACTTTCCAAATTATGGTTTATCTCGCAAATGGAAAAACTGAGCTAGTCACTAAGAACTGAGCAAAATTGTTGTACATGAGCATATGAAAGTACCTCTAAGTATTTTAACGAGCAGTTAAAAATAACTGCAATTTTAGTTAAATTTAAATGAGATTACCGGAAGTTATTTTTACCGACATAATTCTCTCTTAATGCATAAGAAAATTTGGTTAATATTTCGGGAATGGGCCTGGAGGGCAACTTACCTGCAGGCACATAATATTTTTTTTTTGCTTCGAAAATATCGAATGCTGTGCCAACAAAACATCAAAACACAAAGAAAATAGATTCATTGTTACAACCGAATTTCTTGTCAGCCGAGTGGTTTGGTAGGAGCCACCGAAATTCGGTTGGTGCACCAGAATTTTGGTTGAAACAAAACATTTTAATTGTAATAATTCGGTTGCTGTAACCAAAATATTCAAAATATTCTTTTGTCCATTTTTGTTTTACTTTTTAAATTTGAATAAAAGTGCAACTGATGCACCTCGTTTGCTCACCGAAACTTCTCCTGATGTTCTATCGATTTTAACGTGCAAGGGATGGTTTGTGCGGTTCAGAAGTGGTAATTTTGACACGGAAGACAAAGATCGAGATTGTTGTCAAACTTAAGAAACACTTGCAAAATTATTGGGAGTCACTCAAGCAGCAATTTCAAAATGTTTGCAAGCAGCAGGATTTATCCAAAATCAAATTGGGTACCACTCGAGTTGAAGCCGAGAGACGTTAAAAGATGATGTTGTATGTTCGAAATTCTGCTGCTTGACCGCTACAAAAAAGGAGCCCGGTCAACCAGCCAAATCAACGACAAAGCCGATTATCCATGGAGCCAAGGTAATGCTTTGTATTTGGTAGGACCAGGCCAGATGATCACAGGGGGTCTGTACCGAACTTAATTTTTAAGTTATACAACCAATACATATATTTTTTTTTTGTCAAATTTTATAAAATTTATTGTTAATTTCGTTCTTTTAATAAAGTATGTTCAAAATAGATTGTCAACGTTGCGAAAAAAAATTGGACTTAAAAAATCTTTTCCAGAAACAAAAAAAAATCAATTTTATAAAAAAATATTTCAAACATAAAAAAAAAACTAAAAAATATATCTGTATCCGAGCTCGAACTCTTAACCTTCCTACTACAAACCTTTTGTTACAAAACTTCATATTTTATAAATTTAATGCTCTGCCAGTGCATTTATTCTGACTGTACACAAAGAAGAAAATTTCCAATTTCCAACTAAAATTCAGTTTTGATTTTTTTTGTTCAGGATTATCTGAAAAATCATTAAGGTAAGGTTATTTCATCATGATGGAAAAATAAAGTTTAGGCTGTAAATTTTAGATGAATAAAAAATTTAAAATTAAATGCGCCGTACATATGTTTCCAAAATCATTTCTTATACTAAATGCCAAATAATAAGCTATCAAATAAATATTTGAAATAAATTTTTTTGCAAGTCCGCATATGTTTTATTTAAAATAAAAGTTGTCTAGCTCTAAAAAACGCCCTTTATAACACAGCAAGTATGTCACACTGACACACTAAAATTCCGAGACACGTAAACTTAACTTTGCAAAGTTATGTCGTTTTAAAAAGATATTTCGATTTGAAGTTTGTTTAGACTTAATAGATTTTGTTAACCATATTTAAATGAAAAGACTTCGGCTTTTGGCTTTTAAAATTCAAAAAAAGAAAAGATGATACTCCAATATTGGGATGTAATTTATTCGGATTAAAGTATACCAATACGTATACGTAATATTTGCATTTATAATACAAATCATTCATAGGACTCTCGGGTAAATTACACATTGGTGTACCAGATTTTAATGACTCTTATGCTGGTTTCTTTTCGGAAAAAAATTATAATTTTATTGGATTGCAAACAAATAATAATATAAATAAAAGGTAAATAAGTAAAAAAAAAACAATAAATAAAGTTATTGCAAAAGAATTTTCGAAAAATTTTCATTAACCCTTAAATGCATGTTTTTTTCTTTTCAAACCATTTTTTTATATATGATTACTGTAAACATATATATTCCGAGAAAAATACAAAAAATATTTAACATTAACAAAATAAGTGATTTTTATTGAAAAATAGGGTTTGGCTAAGATTTTTACACTTTTTAAAAATTTTTTTATAGGCTTTATTATTGGTATTACAAAATATAGCTTAGTTAAATCCAATATGGATTTTATGTAAGAAATAACACTTCAGATATTTTATTTTTTCGTTGGAACATCAAAAATATTCAGCAATCACTTTTTAGTATGATTGATCTGGCCGAAATAATTGGTTTTCGCAAATAAAATAAACTTTTTAATTCAATTGACACTTTATTTTTCTGTATGTGTAAAAACGCTTTGTGCAGGCGCTGGTATAGCTTTCTAAGCCAATACCTTTTTTGTAAACCATTGAAATTTTTGTAAAATAAATACTGGCATACAAAAATTATGTCGGGTAAATGACCACCTTCTGAGTTTGAATTGTTTTTAATTGTTGCTCGCAAAACATCTGGCTTGAAATTGGTGACTTCTTCTAGCGGCTTTATTTAATGTGAAGTAATTTTATTTTAAGCCGGAAAACAATCATATATTCTGCAAACATCGTTTAAAATTAGAAAATATTGTTATACTTTAAGGTATTGCAATTTAACCGCTACTTTGGGCACCATTTTTTTTTTTTATCAGCACCCGCACTCCGTGGCATTTTAACTGGAAATTTTTTAGAGCTTTTAATTATTAAAGCTGTGGACAAATTTTAATTTTGTAAAATTTCGTATTAGATAGAGAAATACGAAACACGAAATACGTAGACTGTGACTCACCCTATAGAAAGCAGAACAAAATACATGTATTTTGCAAAATACATGTATTTTGCGAAAACTTTATCGATGCGAGAAATATAGAAACAAGGCCCAGTTCATATAAAAAATTTGACAGGTTTTGCAAATTTTCTTTTCATTTTTATAGCAAACTATATTTATGCCAAGAAAACCTAATCATGTTACTATCTTTTCTAAACCAGATTGAACGTGAGAAAGCTGATCTCAGCGTCCAAGTCATTCAAATGTCAGAACGTCTTGAGGAAGCTGAAGGTGGTGCTGAACATCAAGTAAGTTTAACATAAACAATTCACAATCATTTTCAATTAACTGTATATTACATTATTTCCAACCAAAGTTCGAAGCTAATCGCAAGCGTGATGGCGAATTATTGAAAATGCGTAAAATGCTTGAAGATGTCCATTTGGAATCCGAAGAAATGGCCATGATACTTAAGAAGAAGCACAACGAAATTATTGCTGATTTCCAGGACCAAATCGAAATCCTGACTAAATCAAAGAGCAGGTAATATAAAAAATGTTTGAAATCAAAATTATTCAATAATTTAAGCTTAAAGCTTTAGCATTTCATATAACGCTTATTTTAATTTATGAATTGGTAACTTAAAGAAAATTTAGACTTTAACGTATTCCAATATTTTGTAGGATAATTTGGAAGAGAAGCTGTTATTTAAATTTACAATAATCATTTCTTTCTAAAACAAAATTTAATTTCATTCACATTTTGCTTACGAAAAACTACAGCACACAAAGAAGCGTTCAAATAAATCATATTTGTATAAGTTATATGAATTCTAAGGAAAATGATAAATGTTTTTAAAAGCTTTACAGAAGCAGAAAAAATATTATTGTTCCAACCGACAAGATCGGTTACTGTAACTGAAAATTGGACAACGGTCAAAATCCAATTTCGGTTGTTAGTTGAGACAGCAAAAATACATTTTGTGACAACAGAATTTAGGTTTACATAGGTTTGCAACTCTATTGGATACAAGTTCGAAATTGAACGATTTCACAAGGATAAAGGTGCCTCTAAATTTCCTGGATTTTAAGAGAAATGACTTTAGAGTTAGGCAGGATACAATTTAATACACCATTTTTCGGTAGCTGTATAAAAACATATCTGGTAATGATTTTCTACGCATTTTGATAACGTTTAAGACATGTAGTTAGTTGTTTAAACATTTTTTTTGTTTGCATATTTATTGCTTAACAATTCTCGTTTCCTTTTTGGCAAAATTGTTTATCTAGATTTTCAACGGTAAAAAAAAATTAATTTAACTGTCATTAACTGTTAATTTCACTGTTAATTTCACAGTGTAAATTGGGCATAAATTGTGCTTTTCAAAATTTTGTTTATCATTCATAAAAAAGGCAACATAAAATACATACACAGGGAAATGTTTAAGGTTTAAAAAGTAGAATTAAATCACCCCGTTTTCATTATTTTTCATCTGAGTTTAAAAACAACTCTAAAATAGAATTTCAAATGAAGTAAATTTTTCAAAATAAAACAATAAATATATTAGAAAAATTTTCAACTGAAATTTTCACACAAACCCTTTAAAAAAAACTTTGTAGTTAAGTTAAAATCACTGCAGAGATAATCTAGAAAAAAAGTGGATCAACCCTCAATGAAACTAGGCACTTAATCCACTTATTACTTAATTACTAGCGTAAACCAAAAACTTATAGTTTTTGAAAGCTTCTTATATTTACTTGTTAAATTTCTTACAAATTCTTAATCAAAAACTAAATAGAAGTTTATAATAACTGATAGTTAGATATTATTGGTGGTGTAAATGCAGCTTTAATTTTCGGTTAACCTTAAGTAATTCCAAATTGTCGGTGACTTTGAACTTATTCATGTGAAAAGAATCACAGAAAGGAGTACTTTGAATAAAAGTTTAATATATATTAGTATTACTTTCGATTTTTTAACATATTTCCAAGTCTGGTAACTTACGGTCTACCAACTGGAACCATTTTAGTAAATTTTAGAGACCGAAAATCAAAATGAATGGATATTGGCCCGATTACCCGAAATTAAAGTCCGAAATAATGTAAAATTAGCATTGTCATTAACCAGAGCTTAAATCCCCCCGGGCAGGTTAATAAGTCCGTGACTTTTTGAATTTCCCTCCTATTAACTGAAAGGGCAAATCGGCTCCTATCAACAGGCATATGTCAGTTGACTCCTGTCAAAATTTGACCAAGCTGACTACCGCATAATTTGAGAAAAAAAAATTGAAAAAAGGTGAATTTAGTGTGTCCCTCACATGGCTCAGTGGTTTCAATTTTTAATGATCACTTGGGTATGAGAAGGCTTAACAAGTTTGCCTAATTCATGGCAATTCGTAGCCATAAATTAGGCTACGAATTGCTCCCTCATCCACCCTATTATCCGAATTTTGTCCATCTCACATAGAAATACCTCGAAATGGACCTCCAAAAATCTTATTTTTTGGAGGGGATAAAAACATTGAAAAAATAAAATGATTTTTTTATCCAAAAACTTGTGTTTCATTATGTTCGTATGTTCAAGCTAAATCTGGTGGATTTTGGTTTCTACAGTTTTTTTGGAATAACTTTCGAATATAAAAAAAAAATAAAAAAAATATTAAGACTTTTTCTAAAAAAATCAAATTCTTAGAAAAAAGCTAACAACGCGAGAGGCAAAAATTTAAATTTTTTAGCAAAGTTGTTCTCACTAAAATGCGTTTATGGACCATGAAAAAAATTGTAATCGTAAGAAAATTTTCTTTCATTTGAGCATTTGCATACAAAAAATATGTGTACCATATTTTTAAAATATGTGTACCCAAATTAATTAATTTTTGAAAACCTAAACACATTTCCTTGCGTTAGATTATCCACACTTTAAGTGCCCTAGCGTTGCCGACTCTCTTAGAAAAAACAAATTAAAGAGGAGTTTGAATTTTATTAAATATGAAAAAGTTGAAATCAGTGATAAAATGACGTATTATAGAGCTAATGAAACAAAAACTTTTCCCAGTGAAAATATTATTGTCTTTTGAAGCTCTGCAGAATTTAAAGGGATTCCCTTACAGAGAAGCAGTAAAGTAAGATAGATTGGAAATGTCTATAAATTTCTTTTAAAACAATTTATTTTCATTTCTTTAGAGATGTCATTTAACACTAGTTAACTTAAACCGAAAACAAATTTCATTTACCAAAATTATTGCGGATTAGCTTTAAATTTTAATCTTATTGGAAATAATCTTATTTAATTATTTAATCTTATTTTAATAATACTCGTAATATAAACTTAATTTCCAAAACCGCATTATTCCTCATAGCATTAACATCAAGGTTTCTTCCTCCTGGGTTACCAAATAGTTTTCTAATTTTACTTCATAACATCGTTCCTTATAGCTATTTAATTTAAGTACTTAAATCATTTTAAAATATTTCCTTATTTTTGTAGAACAATTTGAAGGTTTCAATTTCCTATTTTGCAAAAAAAAATTCGTAAAACAAATAAATCTAAATATTAATATATTTTCATAACTAAAAATCGTTGTGAGTCATAGATTTTTTATTTCAAAATTATTTAAACAATGTATTTATATAGGCCAATGTTAGATATTTTCGTAATATTTGTTTATTTATTCACATACATAATTCGCTCATTATTAAATCGACAGCCACTAAAACAACAGTAAAAAAAACAATATGGCAACAACCTGTATGGAACAGTAGTTGTCTAAAAAATAAATGCAGTTTAAAAAAAATATATATATAGAAAACCAAAGATTCATATTTCCATAAATCTAAAAATACATTTTAGTAAACAAAAATTTAATTAAAAAATATGAAATAATAAACCAAAATTCAAGGCCATTTAAAAAATTTTAATCTTAAGCAGCTTTTTCTGAAAAATAAAGTATGAAAACACTTGAGATTATATTTTTATAAAAACAAAAAAAAATCTTTAAAAAAAATGTTAAAGATTTATTTTGGATTTATAAAATGTTTGTGTTTTTTTCACTTTACACTTAATAATTCTTGTGGTTAAGAATGTTTATGGTTTTTTTTTTCTATATGTATGATTTTAAAAATTTTTGGAGTTTGCGCAGGATGAAAATTTTATTGAATATTTTTAGCAAATATTGTATTCACTCTAATTAATACCCACACCCATTAATTTTGATCTTCATTTTGTGATAGCAGAAAAAGCTTGTTCAAAATGTTTAGTTAAAAAAGCTTTTAACACTCACGCAAAAGCTTCTTAGAGTGTAAAACAATTATTTTAAAATCTTTAGGTAGCAGGCTACATTATATATTTAGTTAATTTTAATTGTGTTAAACGTTGAAATATGTTTATAGAATATTTATTTTTGTTGTTCACAATTTTCACAGTTTTTTATCTACCTTTAAAATTATCTGTTCATTATTTTGAAATCTTCAAAAAAAAATTTATATATCTTCTCCGTTATAGTTCCCAAATATGTCTTGATTGTAAAATACTTTTCATTTTTTTTTTTTTTTTTTTTTTTTGAAAATTATTATATTGTTGTCTCTTTTTGTTTTATATTTTACCTTTATGGAAATTCGATACCATTTGTTGTTGTTAATTTTCATATGTATATTTTCCACGTAGAAATACAACAACAAAAAAACAGAAACTAAAACATTTATAGAAATATATGTATAAAATTTAATTTTCATTATTATTATATGTGTTAAAATATCAGTGTATGAAAATTTTGAGTTAAAATGAATTTCAAAAATTTCTTTATTAGTATTTGTTTGAAAAATAAACTCATTTTTGTGTCATTTGTATAATGGGTTACCAGGGCGTAATCCTCAATGGTGACGTTTAATTTTTTCCCATGCTTTTTTATATGTTTTATAAAGATTTTTGAAATTAATTATATGTCATTTTTAACATTTTATTTCTGTTTTGTTTCTTCATCATTTATATAGAAAAATGTTTAATAAATCTAGCATTTTTTTCAAATTTTATGACTATTCATTAAAATATTTTTTTAATTTAATTTTATATTAATGGAAAATTCGAGAAGAAAAATAAAAAATATCTTTTTGTTATTTTCCATATTCATATTAATGACCTAATTACTATACTAGATATACTTTGTGGAATTTTTTTTATACTATATTTACACTTACACTTAAAATTAGTGGTTTTAAATAACTACTTGTCAATTTCCTTACAAAGTTTAAATCGAAAACTAAAAGTTTTAAAAACTACCAATTGTTGGTGGTAGTATAGGTATAAATTAGGCTTGACTAAACCGAAAGATATAAATTTTAGTCCAACAAAAATAATCGATCTAAATGATAGCACATATTACAAAAAAAATAGCTTTCCAATTTAAGACTTATTTAGCCCTTTCATACCCACTGTACTCAAGAGAGCAAACATACTTTAGGCAGCAAAAGAAGAAAAAATAGTCTTTTGATACTCAAACCCTTTCCCAACGAGGAATTTATATTAGATTTATTAAAGACAAGATCTTTCCTGAGGATAGCAGTGACGTTTGCTCTAGTGTGCGATGATGTCCTCTGAAAAATATTTAATTTTTTTTTAAATTTAACGATTTAATAATTTTGTTCCCTGTATATATCTATATTTGATTTTGAGCTACATATTTTAATATACGTACACGGTGTTCTAGATTGTAAATAGCACCAAGCAACAACATTATAACAGAGATAAATGTTAGTAGAGTACTACTCTTAACAGATCCTAGCACCATAACAAAAATTCTTTGTCAAGCAAGAAAGTTTCAACAAAAATATAGAATAAAAATGTGCTATATGTATTTTATTCTGAACGACTTAATAAAAAAAAACTTAATAGTAGAAATTTTTTGAGAGAACACATACATACGAAGAGTTCAAAGCAGCGCCCTATATATTACATTCTGATATTGTTCCTCGTAAAAACCGAGAATATATACATATATTTTAAATAGTTTAAAGGGAGGAGAATACAACCGTACCGCACGTCTCTGGATGATGGCCGGTACTTTATGTTACCGGCCCTTAATTGCAATGAATTTTGTTTGCAATGAAAGTTAAACTATGTTTTTGATACAAATAATAGTTATGACGATTTTCTCTTTTTGAAAATTGTAAAATTTTACGAAAACATGACTCAACTACACTTCAAAAATTTTGTCATTTACTACATGACATTACACACAAAAAAAATTACAAAACTCAGTTTGTAATATTGAAAATTTTTCATAGAATATTTTTGTAAATTTAACAAATATTTCTAATTACTTAAAATTATGTGATATTATTTTGTGTAATTTATGTTCTTCTATAAACATAAAAGACATTATAGTCATTAGAACAAAAATAATAATAATGAAAAGTTCTGTATATTATTTAAAGAAATTATTTTTAGTATTATAATCAACAATTGTTAAAACAGTACTCTTGCAGTGAATCAAAAAGACAATTATTTTGATTCTCAAATATGATTTCATTCGCGAATTAAAATAATTGTTTTTAAGTCACTAATAATTTAATTTTAAACCTAACCCTTTGGGTTGGGATGTCTTCCAGACCTGGCCCATTTTTATTATCGAAGAATATTAACACTCTACTACAGCAAAAATTATGTCCGTTTTGCCCTATCTCGCTTAGTTTTTGAGATAACGACCATTTTAAAAAATGTGTCACCCTGTGGCTGTTTTATAAAAATAGATACTTCGGGATGTCTTTCGGAACTGGCCTACTTTTAATATCGCAGTATATTAATACTCCATTGAAACAAAAATTTTGTCTTGCTTAGTTTTTGAGATACAAGTCATTTTAAAAAAATAGTATTTTCCAAAACGGTTTGCTTAGATTCGCAAATCAATCTTTTTTAATTCGCGAATTAAAAAAGAATTATGTTTGCAATGATTTGAAGTAAAAAAACATTCAAATCAAATTGATTTATCAACTATTAATTTAAATTTGATTAAATAAATTGATTTATAAAATATTGGATCAACTCGCTGATTTACAAAGAGAATTATTTTATTGGCGAATTAATTCAATAAAGATTTATCTTTTTCAAGGTCTGTGTGTACCGCAGCCACATTTTTTAAAGCTCTTTCAGGAGGACCAATTTACAATTTTTTTATTCGGTTAAAAGTGACGACCAAAAATTATTTTTTTCCATTATGATAAAATAACCTGTTCCTAATGATTTTTCAGATAATCTTGAATAAACACAAAATTACCTTCATAAAAAAAAGACTTTCATTTGGCAGTTTATTCGTGTTGCAAATGTAGGGCAGTAGAAAAAATTACGCCATTTATATTCTAAAAAACATAAAAATTTTCACCAATTTTGCTCATAAATTGGTTCATACAAAATAATTAATTTTAATAACGAGATTTAAGTATTTAAATAATTAATTGCCAAAATATACTTTCAATTGGAATAAAAAGTTTTTTTTTTTTTTAATTTCGTAATAATGTGTTTTTTTAAAATAAAAGTTCTGAAATTCCAAAAAAAACACCCTTTTTATACGTACATAAAGGATTTTTCTAAATTTCAGACATGTTTCAATCGAAAAAACAAGGGTAATTTTTGACCCCATTTTTTAACTCTAGAACGTGAGATTGGGCAACTAAAAAACGTGTCTCTTATTTTCTTTTACTCTATCACATATTCGAATTTCATCCCAAATTCCATTATTATTATTATTCAAATGGCACTGCGACCACAATAGGTCTTTTGTGCTGCGCAGAACCCCCTAAAGGTTCAAGCTATTGATGAAGCCAAGAACCTTAACGGGTGAAGTGTTCCATATGTCGGAAGGCGACAAAAAACGGTCACCCAAAAACTTGATCCTCCAGACACAAAGCCCAGGACAATCGCAGAGGACATGCTCTGACGTCTCCGATTTCAACCCGCAAAACCTGCACAACTCAATGTCCGATTGACCCTTCTTGTGCCTATGGTACTTAAGGTTCCAATGCCCAGTAAAATATCCAGTCAAGGTCCTTAGGTCCCTTCGACCAAGGGCTAATAGTCGGTCAAACCCACCACTGGGCATAGATATAAATCTCTTGGCCTGTCGTTGGCCACGAGATGTTTGCCAATAATTGTAAAATTTTGACTCTCTCCACATCCTGAGCCTCTCCCTCTCTAGCCCATGGGCACCCCGCAAAAAGGTTCAGGGCATATGAAGGTCCGACGGGCACCACGGTTGGCCAGACAGTCCGCCTTTTCGTTGCCCTCATGCCCCTTATGGCCCGGAATAAATCCCAGGGTAAGGAAGTTGCTCCTACCGAGTCGTTGAGAGCCGTAATACATTCCATGACAAGTTTAGATGACACCTCGTGGGACATAAAAGCCCTGAGTGCCGCCTGACTGTCAGAAGGAATAAAGATACGAGATCTGATCCGTAGTCATTCCTCCACACACACGCATATGGCGTAAATTTCCGCCTGGAAAATGGAGGGATATTTGCCCATGGGAAGGGCGCATAGAAACCCGGGTCCTAAAAACCCCGCACCCGTATCCTTATTCAGCTATTTTGAGCCGTCTGTGAACCATATCTGGGCCCCAAAATCAGGTTCCCATATCCGGTTAGTCCACATGCTCCTAACAAAAGACATAGCGTCAAAGTGACTGACCAAAATCTTAGCAAACAAATATCAGTCGATTGTACAATCCGAAATTCCATACAAATTTTAATTTCAAAACTTTTAGTTTGTGGTTGTCGTGTAAATTCGGCTTTAGTCTTTTTTTAGATAACGACAAAAAACAGGTTGTATTCTTTAAAGCTAAAATAATTTTTCGTCAGGAAGAATTCTATGTTTTGGATGTTCAAATATTTGTTCCCGAATCACAATAACGTGAATTTAAAATATTTCCAAGCGTCAGATTTTTTAATAATAACTTACTCATAAAAAATAGTTTTTTTTTTTAAAGTATTCATTTCATAAAGTTAAATTTTATGAATTATTTTTTTGGAAATTGACAAAAACTGACTCCTATTAAAAAATTATTTTATTGAAATGTAGTCACTAGATTGATGCTAGATTTAGTTAAGCATTAACAAATCATCTAATCATTGCAAAAATAAAATTACAAACATAAATCATATATCTCCTATCTTAATCAGCCATGAGAAGCATCAATCCAGCAAAGCTTAAAACTCCCAAAAACAAAACAAAAATTAATGCACGCTAAGTATCTGCCTTCATGCAAAATATTTTAAAATTTTATACAAATACAACTAAACTTATAATATGAATTTGTTTTTAACAATATTTCCTTCCTCAAACAATAGAGCCGAGAAGGAAAAATCAAAATTCCAAGCTGAAGTTTACGAATTGCTTAGCCAAGTCGAATCCTATAATAAGGAAAAAATTATCAGCTGCAAGCACATTGAAAAGTTGGAAGTCAGCATTACCGAATTGAATGTTAAGATTGAAGAACTTAACCGCACTGTTATCGATATTACTTCTCACAAGACTCGCCTCTCACAAGAGAACATTGAATTGATTAAGGACGTCCAAGATCTCAAAGTCCAATTGGACACCGTCTCATATTCCAAGAGCCAAGTCATCTCCCAATTGGAAGATGCTCGTCGCCGTTTGGAAGATGAAGACCGTCGTCGCTCAATATTGGAATCTTCCCTTCATCAAGTTGAAAGCGAATTGGAATCTATTCGCATTCAACTCGACGAAGAGTCTGAAGCTCGTATTGACTTGGAACGTCAGTTGGTCAAGGCCAATGCCGATGCTGCCACATGGCAAAACAAATACACTGCCGAAGCAGCCGCTCGTGTTGAGGAGTGCGAGGAAATCCGTCGCAAATATCAAATTCGTATTACCGAATTGGAGGAACATGTTGAAAGTCTCATTGTCAAAATGAACAATTTGGAGAAACAAAAGACTCGTTTGGCCAGTGAAGTTCAAGTTCTTATCATCGATTTGGAGAAATCCAACAACACTTGCCACGAATTGACCAAGACTGTCAATACATTGGAGAAACATAATGTTGAATTGAAGAGCCGTTTGGAGGAGACCATTGTCTTGTACGAGAATAGCCAACGTGATTTGAAGAACAAGCAAGCCGATTTGCAACGCACCATCCATGAATTGGAAAAGGTTAAGGATGCTAACAACCAATTGGCTCGTGAGAACAAAAAAATGGGAGGTATGTTTTAAAATAATCGATTATTTCCTCAACTAAGCTTTAATTTGTATGTGACTCTTCTCTTCCTTAGATGATCTCCATGAAGCTAAGGGCACCATTAACGAAATGAACCGTCGTATGCATGAAATGGAATTGGAATTGCGTCGCTTGGAAAATGAACGTGATGAATTAACCGCTGCCTACAAGGAAGCTGAAGCTGTAAGATTTTATAAACCGTTTAGGTTTTCTTATAAATTATTTATTCAATTGTTGTGTTTTGACTTTTAATAGGGCCGCAAGGCTGAGGAACAACGTGCTCAACGTTTGTCTGCTGACTTTAATCAATACCGCCACGAAGCTGAACGTCGCTTGGCCGAAAAGGATGAGGAAATCGAATGCATCCGGTAAGTTCTGATATTTTTTGTTATAAATTTATATTTATTGAAAACAAAAAGAAATTGATTGTATTGCGTATAAATAAAAACACATCCAGTTTGAAAACTTTGCAGGAGATGAGAAAGTGTTAAAAAGTGAGAAGTAAATATTTGTTTAATTTTATTTTTTTAATACTTTAGTAGAAAGAAATTAATTTCTATATACCAGATTTAACAGAAATTATGGCGCAAATATACTTAAAGCTGCGGTTAAATATTAACTTTAGTGAAAGAAGTGTATATATATAAAAATATAATTAATGAAAATTTAGGTCCAACTTTAGGATTAGGGATATTTTCGATACAGACACTTCTAGGTTCTGCGAATTGGATGTCAAAACGACGTACTCTATGTGTGACTAAGGCTTTTACACCCTATCCCCTTTAGTCTTGATTATCTCTTCACACACTCCTCTAACTTCAAAAAATAAAAATTGTATATTTTCGTACTAAAGAACAGAATAGCCTTACAGGTAAATAATTCCCCTAAGGAAATATTTATACGAATTGCCACAGTCTGTTCATATCATCGGTTCGCAACATAAGGCGATCGAGCAAAGAGCAAACTCTTTTTATGTGTTCAAATCTTTATGATTTTTATAAGAAAAACATCTTTTTAAATAAATCTAAATTTTTTGTTTTAAGAATTTTGTTTTCAAAAGTAAACAAAAATATTGACTCCTAGTCACATAAAAACCAAAGTTTTATTTAAAAAGTTTACCTTTATTTGTTTTGCTGAGAAATTTTTTTGGAGTAGAAATTAATTCGTGCATCGTTCAAAAATATACATAATTGATATACTAAAATTTTTCTCTTAAATCACGTTTTTTATTGGAATTATTTTGACAGCAATTTAAATAGAAACTGATTTATTAGTTATATACATTTGACCTCTTCACACAAATTAATACACGCAGAGAAAAAACATAGTTGCAACATGATCAATGTTACTACATAATTCTTGCTGCATATGGGTATGGTTGTCACAATCTAGTAATTGGTTTTTAAATAGGTTCTAACCATCAGTTTGTTCGCTACAACCATTATAATAGTAAATACTTTATTATTTCGCGATTGCCACTTTCTATTTTCTAACATGATTGGCTGTTACCATACTGTGGTAACAATTCCAACTATGAACAAAGTATGATAATTATGGAACTATAAAATGCTAACAACAATCAATGAATAATTATAAATCAAAAAAAAAATATATATAAATGACAACTACAGTCAAAATACTGTTTTGTGTTCATACAAAAAAATTGCATCAGTTTAGTCACCCATGTAAAAATGATAATATATGATTATTTTCATCTGGGGGGTTAAATTTTCGAAAATGACTTATACATAATCAATTCATAGTCGAAAAAATTGATTATCAAAAAGACTCTATATGAAGATTTTGTATTTTTTAATTCGTTTCAATAAAAACAGTAATAACTTTTTAAAACAAAAATATGTTTATCAATTTCTTTCTTGTAAAATAATGAATTTCTTGTGGAAAAAGTACTTAGAATATTAATAAAATAGTTTTTTATAAGAAAAGTCTGTACGAAAAGGTTTCTTATACAAAACACTTGATTATTAGAAATTTTTAAATGCAAACTGTTTCTTAGATAAAAATTCATATATTCCCAAAAAAAAACTGAAATTCTAAAAAAATTTAAGATTCTGAGCACGTTTCATCCTGAAAAATACTTACTAGAACTTTTTCTAGTAGAAATATTCTTAAATTCTTAAAAGAAAAAAATCTTAAAAATGTCCTTAAAATCTAAGAATTTTTCTATTAGAAAAAGTTTTTTATTAAAAAAAACTTTTTTTAAGTATTTTTCTTTAAAAAAAGTCAATAGAATCAAATTTTTTCTTAAATTTAAAAAATTGTTCATAGCTTCGAATCATAATAAAACTGTAGGGACCATATTATGATAAAATTATGGTTATTTTATTATTATAATATGATAACTATATTATAAAACGCCAATGGTTGGTACAATCATAATCCCAAATATATATGATTCCCCCAATCATGTTTTTTCTCTGTGTGTATCTAATTAATGCTTTAGGCACATTTACACACAAGAGAAAATTCTCGAGAATTAGATCATATTAACCCTTTAATGCTCTTTATTCTGATAATAATATTTAGACTATACTCAGCAAAAATTAAGCTGCCAAAGAAGCAATAAAACCATCACTACTATGGCAAAGGCATCACTTCTTTTCTGATGGTTTCATCGATGAATTTAACATTAGCGTGTCATAGGATGGAAGTATTCATATGTAGCTTCTAGCATTACTCATACTTTACTCTAAGGAAGCAATGGTAATACAATGATTAGATATTCTGATGCATGAGTGGAAAATGTTCATATACTTTGTAGTATTTAAGCTTTGATGAAAATTTAATTCATAAGAATGCAGAAAAATAAGTTTAAAGAAGCGAAATTTATGCATTGATATACAAATACTCTTTATTAAAACAAATAAATAATTCTGCATTAGTCAAAAAGCATTTTTGAAACATTTTTCAAAAATCTTGATGAATTTTTAAACAAATTTTAAAATATTTTTGGATAATTTAAAAACTGGTTGTACAATTTTGAAACATTTTTAGACAATTTTAAAATATTTTTAAACAATTTTAAATAATTTTTGCACAATTTTAAAACCTTTTTGGACAATTTGAAATAACTTTTACACATTTTTAAAATTATTTTGGTAAATTCTGAATTAAAACTGTAAATGATGTAGTGTTAAATAAAATACATAATGCAAAAATGCAGAGATTGCGTCGTCATAAATATTTGAGGATGAAAAATGCAAATGACAGGCCAGCTAGTTTCAATTAAAGGTCAAAAAAAATCAGTTTTTCTTGATTTTTCAAAACTTTTATAAAAATTGCAAAACTGCATAAATTCTAACCCTCATAAAATTTTAAACTAAAATTTAAAAAATGATTTAATAAAAAATATAAAAAAGTTTATCAGAACTATTTTCTCAATTTAAATAAATGCTTAAGATTCAAAAAAAAATATACGATATACTAAACTTATGCTTTAGAAGTAATGAAGAGTGATATTTTAAGATATGCATCGGGTTTATATCCAGATCACTGCATTTGAAATATGAACACATGAATTCTTTTGGAAGTACCTTAGAATAACATCAAAAAATTATAAAAGTATGTCAACTGAAGTTTAGGAAGCAATGAAAGAAGTTATAATCACAGAATGACTACCATTTTTTTTGCTGGGTATATTTGGCATCGAAAACTTACTATGACAAAAATATTAAAATCATAATTTGTCACATTATTTAGACGATATAGGCCTATAAAGGTTGAAGGCGAATTAGAATTCCAATAATCAAATAGTTTTGATTTTTGCTATAAATACACTGTCAGTAAAATAAAATTACATATTGAAAATTGTTGATCTAGTTTTTTTCGTTTCGAAGTATTGGCTATTATCGCTATTTGGAAATTGCGAAATTTTGCGAAATTCACACTTAACATTAATGAATTTTAACAAAATTAGTTCTACTTACTACAAACTTTGAATGTAGTAGTTGTGTGTTTCCTATAGAAATAATATATGTAAATGCTTTAATAAAAAAAATATTTAGACATAAACTACTAAGTATCTGAAAGCCGCTTTTTGGCGTTAAAGGGTTAAATTTTATCAATTAGTAAAGTTTTTATTTTATAGTCGATCTTTTTTGAAAAAAAAATATTTATGAAATGTACTTTTATTTAGTAAAATAAGACAAAAAAAATATTTTTTATTTAAAAATAATTTTTCCGTGATCTCGAACCAGACTAAACACAATTTTTTACTGCGTGCACAAAAAAAATCTTGTGAAAAAACTGTTCCATGATCTCGAACCTGACTAAAAATACAGTTTTATCAATTATGATATATCTTTAACATTATTTGTAAAATTGTTAGTTATTACTGTTTTGAATTTATTTTGCGCAAAAAATAAAATTTCTATATTCGGTTTTTGGACCCCCCAGACCCCTAAGAACTGTTACACATAGTAACATTCATATAACTAAGGGTGAGTACTCAAATGAACAGAAATTTCATCAGGATTTCAGATATAAATTTTGTTACATGATATGGGCTGCCTTAAGATATATTTAAGAATCGTTGGGGCCCAAAAAAGTGCACTTTATCGGGTGTTCCCCAAAAAGAAAAAATATATACAAATTTTGTATTATTATGTTTATTTACTTTAGAAGTAAAGGCTAAAGTAAATAAATATGACTGCCTATGGAAAAAAATCTTTCTATCTTCGGGTTTTGGAAATGTATATAGAGGGAGATGTACATATATAGAGGGATGATAAAACAAAATGCATTTTGAAATCCTGAAGAAATTTACTTTCATTTGAGTACACACACTTACATGTAACTACGCCCAACCACGAACCGAAGATAGTAAAAGATTTTCTTTTTTTCCAGAGGTATATTTTTTTATTTAAGCCTTTATTCCTAAAGTAAATAAAAAAAATAATAATAAATCAAACTTTTGACAGAAAGAGATGATACTTTTACGGTATATGTGTCGACAATATAAGAGATGACAATTTCTATTTCATTTAGATGTGCCATTAAACTAGGAACATTCCACATACGTTATTGGGTATACCTGTGGCAACACAATTCTACCAAATTACCTGCACCAGCTGTTAATAAATCAGCTGTTTTACATATATGAAAATAATTATAAAAAAATTTACAAACAATAGATAAAAATGAATACTCTTATCAAATATTACATTCTATTATGTATTTTATTTTTAATTCATACCAACAGATGTTTTTTTCATGAATAACTTTGACATTAATTGTTGGTCTTAAAAAGTGGTTTTGTGCGTTCGCAGAATTTTGGGCATTTTCATTTCTTCGCGAGAAAATTTTTGTTTCATCTCATTTTACCAGACTTCTAGCCGTGAAACTCAAGCAAAATCAGCAACTGGAACACTACCGAACCGACAAAAATCTTTAAGTGTTCTTTTTTAAATTCTTAGAAAATCCGGATATACATTTTTTCCTTAACAAAAACAAAAGAAAAAGCAAAACGTCATTGACAAAGACCTAAAATCACAAAAAAAAACATGTTTTAAAAATGAATTCTAAATTGGTACGGGAAATCAATGTAAAATGAAAGTTCATTGTATTATTTATTGGCATAAACAATACGACTAAAAGAAAAAAAATTAATCGATGAAGAAACTTACACTGAAAAAAATTAATAATATGAAAATAATAAAATAGAATAAATTGAAAATTTCTCAAATCAATTTAAGGGCAGAAAGGCCAACTTTTTATATCTAACTTTTATAAAGCAAAATTATAAAAAATAGGATATTCAAATAAAATTATTAAATTTCTTTTAATAACAATTTATGAAATTCAAAATCACACCACATCTTTAATTGTTAAAAAATGTTTGTGAAACTTTTAGATACATAATTTGATTTGAATTTCGTTGATAATTCCAAGGACGAAATGCATTTTCAATTAGCATTGATTAGTATTTCCTCTATTTTTTTTTTTCTTCTCTCTATAATCACGTTTTTTACAGAAATTTATTTTTATTTATTTTTTGTATCGATAAAAAAAAAAATAAGAAAAATCGATCAAGAAAATGGATTAAAGAACTAATTAGAAAACCACTTGGCAGTCTATTTAATATAGTTAATGCAGCAGGAAGTTAATTGTAATTTTTCCGAAAAAAATAGAAATATTTTCTTTTAAAAAATTTATAAGGATTTATAAACGGAATTTAAAAACGAATTAAAATTAATAAAATAATAAGGATTTAAAAAAAACTGAATGGTATGATAACAAATGTTTAAGAAAATACCTTTAATCAAAAATATTCAAACATTTTAATTTTTTAGAAAAAATAATTGTGTTATACAATCATTGAAATTCAGGAAATCTCTAAAAAAAAAAAGAAACCTTAATTAAAGTTCTAAATTGGTCGACAATTTCGCAGTAATTTTGGATAAAACAAACTTGAAAAAGGTACGTTTAAACTAAAATAAATAAAAAAAAATATATTTGATAATTTCCTTTAGCAGAGGTTATAAAACTTTTTTTAAGAAAACAAAATTTAAATTGTTATATATATTAATTTTTTATGTTTTATAAAACTGTCAAGGGAAATCCATCAAATTGTTGTTTCGATTTATTTAAATCTTGATGGAAATATTAATATTAAATATTAAACAATTTTGATGGATTCTTTTTATAGATCTTCATCTCAGTGGTGCAAATATATGTATATAGGAATTCACTGCCAACATAAAGCTTATAAATAACGTTAAATATTGGCATTAGACGACGTCAAACAATTAAAGAACAATTGAACGAGGAAAAAAGCATATAGCCCCCCCTTATCAGCTGCTGCATAACAATAGAATTCTTGAAATTTTCTTTTGTTTTTTTAGCAGAAAAAACAACATTTATTTTGTACTACAGCAATTGTAGCTACAATTGTTTTTTTTGTAGCTTTTAAGCACACAGACACTAAAAATTGTATTGAACAACATACCCAAAACTCTTAAAAAGAACTACATTTTTCCTAACCCATACACGCTCGCCCAGACTCATTGAACACTCACACACAGTTACCCTTTGTAAACATTGTACCAGCCCCCACCCTTCCCCTTTACTGTTTTAACCACAACAAGTACAACACTAATAGCTATGGCTCTTACTTATGTGCGTCCCCCGCGTATTCGCCATATGCACCATACATATGAAGACAATTATGGCTACACTATGAACTTCTATCAGCCAATGATGGACTACTTAGATGCAAAAACTAAACATTTGCAGGTAAATCCACCACACTTGCCGTGGACTAGTGAACGCGGCCTCAAGCAATATAGACCCTCAAACGCTGTACGCCGTTACAATACTGACGAAGTTCTACGATTATCGCGTGCAGTTGCGGCTAGGGCTGATGAGATTTTATTAGATTTTCGCGTTAAGAAACGATCACCGTTCAGTGTTATTAAGTTAGCCGACGCAGCGCGTGTTAACAAGCATATTGCTCCGGATTCGATTGTCGATAGATCGCGTGAACGTCGCCTACGTCGCCAACGAGAATTAGAAGATTTAATAAAACAAGACACCATTAAGTTACTCGGTCGCATTAGAAGAATGGAATTGGATACAGGTGAAATGTCGAAAGAGTTTAAGCGTCAAATACGCGGTAAATCCGCGTCTGCTATCGCTCAAGCTTTACTTTCGGAATCGGAGCGTAGTATGAAACAAACCAGAAAGGACGAAGAAGAGTTTATGTCTCAAGCTATGGTACGCTCTAGCCGTGCTACTTCGCGTTTACGTTCTTGTTCACCCGAGGGAGGTCGTATTTCACAACATACCTATCATTTGGAATTTATGGATGATCGTATGGTTGATAAACTCGACCACCGAGTATCATCCTCATTGCACAATGTCAAACGCCAATTGTCTTCATTGAATCAAAAAACAGTTGAATTTTATGCTGATTCCAGGTGCGATTTAGTTGATAAGTGTTGGATTTGTCGTAAAGTAATGCGTAATCATCCAAAAATCAAGGATTATAGTTATTTATATTGGCATTAATTATAAAAACGAAGTTAAACTAAATATGGCGTTTACCAGCTCGGGAGGGGGATGTAATTGTCACTATAATACCCTGCGCAACAAGAAATTTTAGACAAAAAAAGTCCTCAAAGGGTTTTACAAATAATACTCGGATTTTCATTTAATATCCTCTTCAAATGCCTGTCTGTTCAAAAGATCTAACACCATGCCCAGACTAATTTCTGACCCCCGCGTAAAACGATTGGTATTAAAAATGAGCATATTGGGTTCAGCGGATTTAAAGTAATAAGTGAAAATGCGAGAACAAGTTAAAATTTTTAATACAAAATGTTACATTTTAGCAAAGCAAATATTAAAAGAGAATTAGCAGGCGTCCTTAGACTTTTACTGATAACTTTGGAATCACTGTAGCTATATTTGATCATTTTTTATACTAAACTTCTTGGGAGAATAGCAAATTTTCGGGATAAAAAATAATCAACTTAGCAAAATACAGAAATATCAGACAGGTTATATTTGTCTTCCAGCTAACTTTGCAAAACACTTTGGGAATTATATTTGTCTAATGTTCAACTGTCATTTCGCATATTGGAATCAAGCGATTGGCGTTAACGTAAAATTTGTTGCACAGTTTTATAGATTTTGTAGCAAATTTATGTAGGTGTTTAAAACTTTTTCTTACACATATTATCAGTTAAAATCATGCCAAAAAATTTTCTTTTTTCTCTTCCCTAAACTCATAAAATACCCTTGTCCCTAACATTTTTACCAAATTTAACATTCAAAAATGTTTGTCTATACATTTTCTACACGAAAAACAAGCAAATATGTATTATGTTAACAAAAAAAATCAAATCTTACAGTTGTTAATTTTTTCAATTAAATTTGTGTATTTTGAATGAAGAATTTGTTTTTAGTGAAAATAAATGTTTTATGCAGGCGTCTTTCATTATTTTTGTTCGGTTCCTCATGGTTATTTTTAAATTTTCTATGCTTAGGAGTACGTTAAAAAAATTTTTTTTATCGTTTCTGTGTTTCTTATCTTGTAGATGAATTTAATTTCGTATAATACTATGTATCATACAAAATTTCTAAATAGACATGATCATTGCAATTAACTCATAACTTGCAAATGTTTGCAATGAAATAGACAATGTAGATAGATTTTTTAAGATTATACGTGTAAACATGAACAAAAATAACATGTGTCATATAATGTATAAGAAGGGAAAAATTCTTCAAAATTCTAGTTTGGTAAAAAAAATTCAGGCAAAAAAGGACTAATTAAACTTTACAATAATAAAAAATTATTATTTTTGTCGTAATTTATTGAAATTTTTATATTCCTTTCAGAGGTATTTTATCCACAAGCACAGAAAATTGTTTTTTCCATGAAAAAAAATTTCACTCAAAAAAAGAGGACTCAATTCGTAATTTAAATTGTAAAAATTAATATATTTTTTAATTTTTTCTTATAAACATAATCATATCATTATCTTGGAAAATCTTTTTTATATGGAGTATTTTGTAACAGCTTTTACGGAAACAATTTTTAATGCTTTAACGTCAAAACCTTTAAAGTCACTTATGAAATTTCAATAAAAAAAATTAATTTTATTTGCAAATTTCTTACTCTTTAGTGGCAAGTAATCATAAAATTTATTTTACAAATAAAAAATCTGGCTTTTTTTAAATTCCTTTTTCAGAAAAAAAAAAACTAAATAATTTTTCGATGAGATGTCAAAAAATCATAAAATTGAGCGGATTTTGAGACAAATTTGTTTAATATGTAGTTCAAAGAATTCCAAGCAGTACTGTATGACCTACTAAATATTCTATATTATTATCGAAGTACTTAGGTAAAATATAACTTCAAAAGTATTTAGTGTAAGTTACCCAAGACTGCCAAAAAGCGGTTGTCTGATATTAAGTAGATATTAAGCAATTATTTGGTATCGATAGAAAATATTATTTACTACTTTTTCTGTCTTTAAACTTTTTTGTTTAACAAGCGATTTTCTAGAGAGAAGGATGGAAATTCTAAATTTCGTAAATTTTAAATAAAAATCACTTTTAAAACAGAAAAAATATTTAAAAAATCGCCTTAAACTATATTTACGCTCTGGCATACATTATTATTGATAATAAAGAAGAAAGTTAAGAGTTTCTACACGATTTACGAATATCCCGCTCAAAACAGATTTTTTGAAATTTAGCACAGCTAATACACTCAGACTTTGCAGTAAGTGGAATCAATTTCGGTAAAGTTTTATAATGTTTAGTATCACTTTCACTTAATATCGCAATTTTCAAAAAGCGAAGATCGCTATAACTTCTAAAATAATACAACTAAATCAACAATTTTTGATATGTAATTTTATTTTACTTATAGTGTTATTTGTAGCAAAAATCGAAACTATGTGATTTTTAGATTTCTTGATTCGTCTTCAGCATTTATTGATGCTATATCGCCTAAATAAAGCGATAAATCAAAATTTTAATAGCTTTGCCATAATATAAATATATAGAATAAATATTATCGATATCTAAAGAATGAGCATTAGAGGGTTAATAAAAACATACATATAGATTTATAATTTTTAAATTTTGTTGTAGCGTTTCAAAATACCTCAAGTTACCTCAGTTTAATTTTCTTTTGTTAGTTTTCTTAGAAATAATTTTTTTTAACCTTAAAATTATGTAACTCACCAAAACAACTGGAAGTTGTATTTTGCCGAAGTATTTCCATAATTACACGCTTTTTGTTTTTTCCGTGTATATTTTGAATTATTTATTTTAATTATTTATTTTAATTACGTCCAGCATTTGCTATAAGGCGTATTTATATATGTGGTATACGGTGTAAACGTTGCATTTTCTCACATTTGTGTCAAAAGTCTTTTACCAAATCGGATAAATTTACATTACAATTTTTTTTTATTATTTTTTTGTTTCAAAGATTTTCAAATATGAAACAATAATTATTTTGATTGTTTATCATCAAATATTGTATTTTTTTAATAAACAATAAAATAATCGCGGTATTAAAGAACAAACGGTCGAAGAATATTCATCATGCGGCAACAATTGTTAAGGTACGTCTTTGCAAATATGCCTTGTGTAGTTTTACACCATATACCAGGCGATTTATGAGTCCCCTCATTAGGTGTGTTCGACGTACGTTACCGCGGATGCCCTTGGGAACCCAAACAAAAAATGTGTAAATGAGAGGGTTCATGGAAGAGTAATAGTGTTTCTCATTTTACCAGAACTTTACGGTACTTTTTGTTTGGGTAAAATGATAAAATTGTCAAATCATCAGCTGTTGCTATTAAATTAGCTGTTTTGCATTTTTGAAAAAATTAAAGTCAAATAAAAATTAACTTTTCCTTCTTAATAATGAAAAATACATTTGAAAATGTAAATAGTTATTTGGCATTTCAAATATATTAATTAATTAAGGTGTTTTTTAATATGAATAAATTTGACGTTTATTTTTGGGTATGAAATGCGGTTTTGTACGTTCGCAGTATTTTGATCATTTTTATGGTTTTGTGAGAGAATTTTTTGCTTATTCTCATTTTATCAGACCTTACCTAAAATTACTCGTACAGACCTATTATTTTCTTTTTATTCAAATTTACTTGTAAATTATTGAATTAATAAAATAACCGGCTACTTACAACACAATTTATACATCACTAAAAATAAGAAATAGTTATTCTTCAAAATATTTATTATTCCAAACTAGAACTTAAAAACAACACTTTGTTTACAACAAAATTCCACATTTTTTATTTATTTTTTCAAGCACATATTAGATTTTATGTTGTATCACTTTTTAGTTTTTTTTTTCGTTATATATAAATAACTACTCCGTCATTGTTGCCAACTTATTTGCTGCGTGATGGTAAAAACTTAACTGTCAGTTGAGTTCCGATAGAGATGACATAATTTCGATTAATTTAATAACCTGGAAAAAATATATATTGAACGTTTATTAACATTTCAATACCAAAAAGTAGAATTAAGTTAAGTAGAATGGATAAAAAAAAATAGGCGAGGGCGAAATGTATTTCTGCAAATAATTTGATAAATATTGAACAGTTTAAACTAGATCTAGCTGCATTTGTGTGACGTTAAAACGTTAAAAGCTAACGTGGGAATGACACAAGCCAATCTTAAAAGTTAGCCGCATAAACACAGGTATTTTTATGAAATCTAAATTATATTTGATTTCGAAGGTCGGTTCACACGATAACCATTTCTCATCACCTCTACTATTTCCCAGTATTGGAGATATGAAATGTAATTGAGAAAAACTTGATAATTCTTGTCACTTATAGGGGAAAATAGTAAATAGTGTGAGGTGTAAATTGCCCTTTATTTTAAATAATAATTTATTTGTCAACAAAAAAAAAACGATTCATATGTTATATATTTTTATGAAATGGTTAATGGTTTTTTATAAATGACAGAAATATGTCACTGATCTATAAATTACATTTCGTAGACTTATACAGAGCTTTATTTTCGTAAATACTCTTGAGATTTTATAAATTCAGCACTATTTAGGCTTATAAAAACATATCATTCTTAATGTATAGCAATATTTCTGTCAAATTAAATTGCTTCAATTAATTTAAATTTTAATATATTTTTTTCTTGTTCATTATTGAATTGTATTGATAATCAATTATATTTTTTAACGTTTGAAAAACAACTTTTTAGTTTCAATAAAAAACATTTAGTGATGACACTTTTAAAAACGAATTTGTATCGACAATATATATAAGAGATGACAAAAATTTAGTTCAAGCTTTACGAAGGTTCTATCTCTTCAAGGCACGATTACAGGTGAGAGAAAATTGCTAGAGATAGAGCAAAAAACACCTCTAAATAGCTCTATTGTGCATTATATAAGCTATTTAGCGCTGTTTTGAGCTCTAACTCTAACAATTTTCTCCACCATACGCCTTTGCGACTATTAATTTAATTCAAATTAATTAATATTTGTGGTGTACATGTTTTTAATTAGTAAATGAAATATTAAAGAAATATTGACACAATGCAACAAATTATTGAAATAATTATTCATATTTAAAACTAACATCTGTTGGCAATAATTTTGTCATTAAAAATATTAACGAAAACCAACAATGGAAATAATTACAGCAATATCAAGAATATTTTTTGCAAATAAAAAAAATTGTCTGAATTTTGCATCAAAAATATATTTATTATACGTCTTGAAACTTAGATATGTAAAATAAAATTTAAATTTTTATGAAAATAATTAAAATCATTGTTTGATAATGTCCTTCAAAAAATAAATTGAAATAATTCTCAGGAACAAAAATAAACAGCTACACAAATATATTTAAAAACCAAATACAATTGAAAATGTTGAAATACAAAAATAATCTTAAAAATTTTCTAATATGACAGACAACATATTTTGCGTAAAATGAAGAAAACTAAAAAAAAAATCCCTCCACCTACTGAACATAAAGCAAAAAATAAATAATTTTCCTTGTACTTCTCATATTGTTGCCAAGTATTTTAAGATTAAGTAATACAAAATCAACAAAATGTAGACATATTATTTAAAAATGAAAATAATTTTTAATATTATGCAAAGTAAAATATATAATAATGAAAATGTTGAAAGAAACCCAAAAATAAAAGTATTCAACAATTTGTTGATAGCACACTAGTTATGTTAACATGTTGTACTAAATTTAGTATATTTATAGTTTTTATATTTATCGACTAAAATTAGCCATAAATTCTTTTGACCTGAATATATCAAATACCTTAATTTTAGGATTTTTCTTTTTTTATATACGTTTTAGATGATTAGAAAAAAGGTTTATATTTAGTTTTTACATACTCAATAATTACATACCAAACACAAATCGCCAATTGCAATTAGTCATTATGTCAAATTGTTTAAATGTTTAAACATATGAGTCATATATATTTATATTCTAGATGGTAATTAAAAATATAAATTACATTTAGATCATGTTGATTATAAATCAAAGGAATATATTTATAGATCAATTAAAAGTGATCAATGTATATTCTGTGTAAATGTTGTAAATTGTGACAAGTTCATGTCAATGTTGCAATGTTCCCAATAATACTTGATGATTAATGAGATAGTTTTTGAAAATAATTAGAAGAATTCGAATTGGCGGGGCACCAAATTGGTTGGTGCTCCAGTGGAGTCTTTTCTTGTAAGTTGTAAAGGCGCAGTTTTGTATAATTCCGTAAAATGTAATCTCTAGACAGTGACCGACTTCTGTCGTATAAAATTTTATCAATTAAAATATATATTTTAAAAACTTTTTGTTTAATAATTTAACATTCCCGAATCTTATTTTTTTTTCAAATAAAAACAAATTTAAAGGCTTGTTTCAAAACTTTCAGGTGAAGTGTTGCTTTATTTTTGTTGAAACTTATGACAGATAGAGATGGTAACTTTGTGATATAAATTTGTGTCTACAATATTAGAGATGATAAATCCTGCATTAGATCCACATAATGTCTATCTCGTGTAGATTTACCTTAAGGAAAATTAACAATGAAATTAGTTTAAAGTTATATGTATTTTTCTTATTCTCATTTTTTTAAAGGACACTTAAGGCACATTTACACGAGTGTGAAAATTCTCAAAAGTATTTGTAAATGCAGCACTGCTCAATGTCTAGCAAGATTTCTGTCATATTAAATTTCTTTGAATTGCTTAAATTTGCAATAGTTTTTGTTTAGCTATTGTTCAATGCAGATAATCACTGAAGGCAGATTTCAATATATTTATAGCAAAAATATTGGAAAAATGCACAAAAAAGCAAAAGTAAAAAATTTGGGAAAAATTTTTTTTTAAAATAGTAAAAAAACTAGCAGAAAAATATTATTTATTAGGTAAAAGTTCTTTGAGGCAAAAAAAATCTGAAGAAATCACTTAAAAGGTCAAAAATCTTAAGAAAAAATCCATGAAGGAATTACTAAGGAGTGATTCTTGCAAAGTGTTTTGTCACCATTTCTACTTATTTGAAAAATATCAGAACAATGATATTTACGAATTTAAAAAAATATATATCTTTTTTCAGCATTTATGACTTGAATTCACACTACATTATTTTGTTTTAAACAAAAAACATCAGAATAGTTTTAGAATGTATATTCACAATAAACAATGTTGAACTAAATTTTTATTTAGGAGTAAAATCTCTTTATTCATAATGTTTTTAATATATGTTTTTAAATGACGCCAAATAATTCAAGACTTTCACTGATTTTAAAAATGTAAGTTTTGTTTTTTTCTGGTTTACGTCATAAAAATCAGTTCTTACCTTGTCCATTTTAAAATCTACTTTAAAGCTAAAAAAACAGAAAAAGCAAAAAAACAGAAAGAAGCACAAAGAAAAACAAGTTGGTTTCCTTTGCTGATAATAATAAATTTTTAGACACAAATGCCTATCGAAAATTACCATCTCTAGCTGTAAATATAAATTAAAGCTAGAGATGGAACTATAGAGATGACAAAACATGATTCACTATTTTTTGTACTTAAGTCCAATAACTGAATGTCCTATTAAAATTAAACAAAGACTTAAATTAAACTTTTATATGGAAAACAACAAAAAAATGCCTCACTTAAAGTCCCAATTAGAAGCTGACAGAAGAAAATTAAGCTTAGGATGATAGCTCGCTACCGTTAGCACTTATCTTTAATTAGTCAAATCAATCAATTTCTTTACGTTTCAAAATAAAAATAATTTTTGTTTTTACGTTTTAATTTAACTAATTTTTTATTTTCATTTTCATGTTATACAGCAAACAAACTGCCATCGAAATCGAACAATTGAATGCTCGTGTTGTTGAAGCCGAAACCCGCTTGAAGACCGAAGTCCAACGTATCAAGAAGAAGTTGCAAATCCAAATCACCGAATTGGAAATGTCCTTGGATGTTGCCAACAAGACCAACATTGACTTACAAAAGGTTATTAAGAAGCAATCTTTACAATTGACTGAATTGCAAGCTCACTACGAAGATGTCCAACGTCAATTGCAATCCACTTTGGATCAATATAGTGTTGCTCAACGCCGTTTGGCTGGTTTGAACGGTGAATTGGATGAAGTCCGTTCCCAATTGGATAGCGCTCAACGTGCTAAGCGTACCGTTGAATTGCAATTCGAAGAAGCCCAAACCCGTATCAACGAATTGCATGTCAGCAATGTTAACTTGGTATCCATTAAATCGAAATTGGAACAAGAATTGTCTGTTGTTGCTTCCGATTATGAAGAAGTAACCAAGGAATTGCGCATCAGTGACGAACGTTACCAAAAGGTTCAAGTAAGTAACATACAATAAAATATTTACATAGAAAGATTTTTGATTAAAATACACACTCACACAATTAATTTGTTAACTTAAAGGTGGAACTTAAACACACCATTGAAGTGGTCCATGAAGAACAAGAACGTATTGTTAAATTGGAAACCATTAAGAAATCGTTAGAAGTCGAAGTAAAGGTAAGATTTTAATGATATTGGCCTTTATACAAATTATGGATATCTTATTTGTATTTTTTTTTTTTTGTTTAATAGAACTTATCCATCCGTTTGGAAGAAGTTGAATTAAACGCTGTTGCTGGTAGCAAACGTATCATCAGCAAATTGGAATCCCGCATTCGCGATTTGGAACTTGAATTGGAAGAAGAAAAGAGAAGACACGCCGAAACCATTAAGATCTTGAGAAAGAAGGAACGTACCGTTAAGGAAGTTATGGTTCAATGCGAAGAAGATCAAAAGAACATTATTTTGTTGCAAGAAGCTTTAGACAAAGCCGTCTCCAAGGTTAATCTATTCAAACGTCAATTGAATGAACAAGTATGTTTTATTAAAATGTCCAAATATTTTCATCAACTTATATTTACACACATCTGTTTTTTTGTAAAATTTTTAGGAGGGTATGTCTCAACAAACTGTTACCCGCGTACGTCGTTTCCAACGTGAATTGGAAGCTGCTGAAGATCGCGCCGACTGTGCTGAAACCAACTTGAACATGATCCGTGCCAAGCACCGCACTTTCGTCACCACCTCCACTGTTCCCGGCTCCCAAGTTTACATTCAAGAAACAACAAGAACGATCACCGAATAAATTACATTTTTTACCTTAAAAAGAATTTTTTAAATCCTTGAAAATCGCTTTATCATAAAACTCTATCAAGTTTTTATATTATATATTTTTATAAAAAAAAACAACAAATCAAATACCATCCAAACACTTCATTTAACATCTGAAGTTATGAAAACAATTGTATTTTAATTTAATTTTAATCAAAAAAAATGAACAACAAATAAAATTTTAAATTTAAGAATAATAAAATAAAAAACGTACACAGTTTTGTTAACATTTAATTTAAACAAATAAATACATTTTTTTAATTCAAAAACGCTTGCAAAAACATCAGTCAGCGTTAAGAAAAAACACATAAAAATTATCATTTTTAGTTTTATTTTTAAGGCTTTTTATACACACGATTTAGAATTTTTTAGGATTCACAATTTTTAAAATGATAAACTTTGTATTTTCCAAGTTATTAATAAAAAAAATATATAATCAAATCAAGACAAAAATTGAAAACGTTTTAAGTTTAGTTAATAAAAAAACTTAAAGTTTTCAATTTCTTGTTATTTTATTGTCTTGACAAGCCCTTATCAACATTTTACGTCTCTATATATCTATATAAAGTTATTATTGTGTAGTTTTGTAATAATTAAACACATTTATTAATTTATTTACTTGAATGCATTAAATCATTATCATTTTTACTAATTTTAATCATAATCATTGAATTTTCTCTCTATCTCTCTCTTAGTAATATTGTTTTGCTTTAGTTTATAATATGTTCATATCATATTTTTATTGAATCGAATTAATTTAAAAAAAATATATATTAATAAAAATAATAAATCATATTGTCATGTAACATACATATAATAAATCTCATTTAATTTTATTCATTATTCATGCAACGATAACAATCTTTTAAAAATATATTTTGTATCCATCAATCAATCACTATAAAGCTTAACAGTTTTCCATCACTATTAAAGCAATCGATAAATCTATTAAAGCTATCGATATATCATCGAAATACCTTCTAAACGAATGATATCGTTTATGTGAAACGATTGTTAAATATCTATTGCAATCTTTTTAGTGATTTATTAAGAAAAAAGTTAAACTAATGGCCCCACTTTACTCAGGGAAATTAAATTAAAAGAAAAAGTGTAATGTAGTATCCATATTTAGCTTAAGTCAGCTTTTCTAAAGTTCCATCTCTAATGATTTCGATAATTTGCAAATGAAACTCATTAAGGAAACAAAAACTAGTCAAAAATGTAGAAAACATACAAAATTTTAAAATCAAACAAATTTTGTAAAATATTTACGTTATGTTAAACAGGCATTTACTATAACAGTGGTCTTCCGACTGGCTGACTTCAGTCAAGAGGAGTTCGAAAAATTTTCAATCATAATTCCCATATTCAGTTTAGAGATTATGTTTTCGTGGAGGCAATGTAATGGGGCTCACAATGGTGACATGTCATGACGTGACAGACTTGCGCCCGGTTGAATTCAGTCAAAACAAAATTTCTTAAGAAAACCTTTGATTATTGAAGTATAAAAAAAAGGCAGAAATTTATATAATTTATATATATAACAAGGGTGCCCAAGCCCTATACGCTTGATGCTCATTTGTTTTTGTAAAAGCGCTTAGATATAGACAGCTATCATTAATGTAGATTTTTTGTTTAACGTATGATATGAAATATTTTTTTTTCTTTTTTTCTGTGTATGTATTGGTTTTTACAATAAAAAATATTGAATAAAAATTTGTTATTCTTTAAATGTATTGGTGTTTGCTCTTCCATAAGGAACTTTTGGGCACCCCTGTTATATAACATACATTATACTAAGGAATAATTGTTCCCTGAAGTATGGGCTGTCATTTTATAATTTTCGAAAGGGACGTAGTAAAGGTGGGAGTTCAAAGGGCGAAAAGCCTCACTCTCTTTATGGCCTGCCCAAACTGCTAGAGCTAGGAAGTTTAAATTTGGGTTTTTTTTAATTTCTACGGAAAGGGGAAAAAGGGGAAGTCACCCCCTGAAATATAATTAGCACATACTCTATCAGGTAAGACAGGTTTTTTGGACATCCATACGGAACTGGCAATGCATCCCAAAAAATGCACTGTTTGGTGTGGATTATGGCCCGGTGGCATTATTGGACCGTAGTTTTTCAAAGACGACGAAAGACAGTAACGTTACTGTAAATGGCGAGAGCTACCGTGCAATGATTACAAACTTTTTTTTGCCCAAAATGGAAGAGCTGGTAAGGAACAAATTTTTGGAAATTATTGCCAGCTTTAAAAAAAATGTATACATTTAATATTAAGTACATTTTGATTGTTTTTGTGCTGTAAAGCTTCTCGGCTTTTAGATCATTTTGATAAAAATCTATAATGCTACAAAATTCTTTTGACGAAACGTCAAATACTCAGCTTGGTGCAATATATTATAAATTATTTACAGAAAATCTCGCGATTTTTGTTAAAAAATCTTCATTTTGGTTTTCGTATATAAAAAGCATTAACAGAAAATTTTTTTTATACATTAAGAACAAATATAATTCTTAACAAGTTTTAAAATTGCGAAGTTCTAAGGCGCAATTTCATAAAAAACCATTCGCTTTAAAATTTTATAAAATCGTCGGATGCTGCAAAAACCGCATATCGGAATTTAATGACTCTTCCATTGTTAATAATTTAATTTAATAATAACTGGCTGGGAGGACACACTCATGAACGGAGAGCATAAAACTACTAAATTTTTTAACTATTTTGAAAGGCAGTGGTTGCGCATCACTAAAATATTTGATTTATATAAAATGATTTTTATTCTAATTCTTTAAAATATTTTAATTTAGGTTGGCCCTAGTAACTTAAGTGTTTAGAAAAAGTACATTGGGATGTTATTGATTCCATAAAATATAAATGTGTATAATGCTGTGCATAAGCAACATTTCTTTGATTTACATATTTTGGAGTCATTTTTCATTTCATCATATTTGCGGTCATTTTTTATTTCTTTAAATTAGTGTTATTTTATATAATGAATAATGAATATGCCCCAAACATAATTTTGGGACTCATTTTCATTTGGTTGGGGTAATTTTTTATTATATTTTTAGTGTTAATTTTAATTATGAAATTTTGCCCAAACTTTACCAAAATTTAAAGACCATTTCAAAACGATTAGATTGTTTCAAAACCTTTGGATTTGATTTATAAAGCATCAATTGAAATTTGAAAACGGCAAATTAAATAAAATACATATCAATAATTTGTTTAATTGCATTTAGTATTTTTTTAATTTAAATTGATCTCTTAAAGTATAGATTGCGAATTTTTGAATTCTATTTGTAATTTTTTGAATTAAAATTGTATTCTTTTATTTCAAATTTTTTTAATTCCAATTGTCATTTTTGATTTTGCTAATTTTTTATAAAAAAGCTTTATTTCTATATTCCTATATCTAGTTATAACTACTTGTTTTCATATATGGACTTCACCGGAGCTCGAAATATAGCAATAATATGGCCTGCTCTATGTAGACAAGAACATAAAATATAATTGCTATATTTCGTGTTCCGGTGAAGTCCATATATGAAACAAATAATTCATTTGTTAGCTGTTGTAATTTTTTGAATTAAGAACATAAAATATAATTGCTATATTTCGTGTTCCGGTGAAGTCCATATATGAAACAAATAATTCATTTGTTAGCTGTTGTTATTTTTAATATTTTATTAAATTACAAATAGAAAAATTTCAAATATTTTTATGAGAAATATTTTCGTTTATATTTAAAAGAGAAAAGCCAAAAATTGCCAAGGCATAACAGCATTTTCATAAATTCTTGCTTTTAAACAACTATAACTACTTTGGAAGTCCATATGATTAAATATTTTCAATTTTAAATGCATATGATTTGATATAAAAATAAACTCATAAATCTGAAATTTTGGGGATTCTAGTTAAGACTTAATGTGGTATTTGAATCTCAGATTTTTAATGAAAAAAAAGTAATACAATTGGAAACACGATTTTTTTTTTTTGTTTTGAAAGAAAATATACAAATTAAATAATTCCACTTAGGACCTGTGCGAGATAGCTAAATAAATTCTAAACTAAATACAAATTGACAAAAGATTTTAAAATTCCTTTGACAAAATCTTTGAACAATTTTTAAAATTTCATAGATATTTGGATACATAAATTTATAATAGATTTTATTTAGCCAGTTCACACCCAAACAAAATACAACATTTAAAAACAATTATAAAATCGATAAAAATGAGAAAATCATTAATATTTTATTTTTTTTTGATTTTTTGGTTTTAAATTGTTTTCTTTTTCCTCAGTCTTCGAATTTTTTTGGAGTTTGGACTTTTTTTCGTTGTTTCGTGATCTGGTTCTTCGATTTTCTTCCGTTTGACAATTTCAGTTATTTCTTTTTTCGGTGCTTTGACTTCAGCTCTCTTTTTCTCGTGATCCGTTGCTTCGATTTTTTTTTCTTGCTGGCAAGTACAGATTTATTTTTCGATTTGGCACAAGACTGAAGCGTCACTTTATTCTTTTCCTTTCTAATAGTTATTTTTACAATGTTCTTTGTATTAGTATACGCACATCAACCATTAGCTGAGGGCGAACAGATAGCTGAGAACGAACAGAGCAGCAACAATAGCAAAGGTATTGTCACACTAAAAGCGAAAAAAATACGTCACCACATAGGCATGCCGTCACCAAAGTCGGCACCCAATCATAACTAACCATACCAAACCGCATCTTCCAACTGAATGTGTGTTTACAGTGATAATGCGTTATGAAACTTTAAATGCGTTTTTCTCAAAACTTCATTTTCTCGGAGAAGGTCTCATATATGTATGCTAAACATAGTAAAAAAAATTTTGTTTTGGAAATTATTTCGGGGGTGCCCGGGCCCCTAGGGCCCCCCCCCCCTCCTGTGCACGCCACTGATCACAGTTACATTTCTTGTTTTTAGTGGAAAATGGAAAAATGTTTTTAGCTTAAACTTTAATTGACATATACAAATTTCCACTTTTTATTATTGTGTGACACAAAATAGTTTTAGTGCAGTTACGTCCAACTCATATGCACAATATGCAAGCTTTTACAAAAGAGCTTCGACGAGATCTTTACATTTACAAGGATGGAAATTTTGAATTTCGAAATGTTATATGTTGTATAATTTATTTAAGACAAAACACTTTATTACTCCTTTGGAAGATCTTTAAACAAAAAACGACATCTTCAAAAGGCTTGCTGTGCTTTGCTAAGGATAGAGCAACAACAAAAGGAATCTTTTCTTTGATATTTTTTTCTTATTGAAATTGGTCGATTGGTAAATTTTTCTTTTGAAACTTTTATTTCAGTTTATTTACTAATTTGGTCCTATCTAAATTTTTAATCAAAAATCTCTTTTGGCATGCATTATAATGCCTTGCAATGGTATGTTTGTGATTGCGTTTAGCATTATAACCACAAACCAAACATACGGTATCGCCGTCATTGTTTTCAATAAACAAAAATAACTGTTCCCACGCTTTATTAAATGTATTTTTTTAGTGAACATAGACCGATGGTTGTGTGTTTGAAAAGTTATTTTCAAGTTGAGTGAAAAGTACTTACGTACTGAATTTTCCGTCCCTGAAAAAAAGCTCTTTACGACAAACGCAAATATCATAGTATAAGTGTTTGGACGCCACTGTTTTAGTGCCTTCGATAAATATAAAGTTTAATAGGCGCAACGTCAATTGGGAAACTAACTATTTTATATTTAGTTTATTGTTTTTTTTTCTTGAAAAATATATTGAAAATAAGTTAAAAGTTTTCCAAAAAAAAAAATCATATACCTAAGGTAATTAATTATTTAAAAATTAGAAAAATTTTACTTGAACAAAAATAATATTTTATTAAAACTTTTAAAATTTATCTGAACTAAGTTGCAAACGGTAAAAAATTTAGAATTTGCGCTTTTATGTTATCGCAAGCACATTTTATATATCCGGCATAATATTTTTAAATTACCTGAACTAATTTTTAGAAAACGATTCTTAAAAATTAGAAAGTGATAGACTTAAAAACTGAATTTAGTAATGGGTTTCTAAAATTTAGTTAATTTTACTACTCGCGAAAAAAAACTAATACACATTAATTTCTAGTTTATTGTGAGCTTTTAACCTCCGTAAATTTACAAAAACAAAGTAAATTAACGATCTTTAGCTAGGTTAATATATGTATTTCGATCCGGCAAAATATCTCTTCAGAACCCAAAGTTTCAGACAAGCTAGAGCCTCTAAAAGAAGGAAGAGCCTGAACAAAAAACCTATTAAAAACGAATATTTTGCTACATTTCTGTATTCCTAACGGGGACAATATTGATACTAAAATTAAATAAAAAAAGTCCAAAAAGTTATATTTATAGAGAAAAAAAAAATAAAAATATAGTTTTTTTGGTATACTCGGGCTCAAGTAATAATTATTAGTTTTTTTTTTTGTCATATAGTTTTTATATACTTCGTGGTGTTATGTTTATTATTTCTAGTTTACAGTGAGCTTTCTCATTTTAAGTTAGACACATTTTTTGAACTAAATGGGAGTAAATTTTGTTCTATTTTTTTTCAACTTAACTTTTATATTATTAATTATATTTTATTATATATTATTATATTTTAGTATGCAAATTTTTTAAAACTAAGATGTTTTTTTTAATTCATAAATTATATCAATAAAAATTACTTAGAAAAGATATGAACTAATTTTGTTTTTACCCAAATATAAGAATTTTTATTAATTTTAAGAAAATTTTTCTACCTTAATAAATAAAATTTGGTTTAAATTAGGCAAAATTTTTGAACTATTTTAAAGGAAATTTTAGATCAATTTTAAGTTCATGATTTTTTTAGTGTAGGACCTGCTAACTTATCTCAGAATAACCAAAGAATTAACCATAGTTATGAATAACAAATTTATATTTAAATATATGCGATTCACCTTTTTCACTGATTATATATTAGATAAGTTACTCGCCCAAACACTTTAAAAAATTAAAAAATGTATTATTTGAAATCGTGTTTTTCTCTCCTCTCTATCACATATCAAATCAGAATGAACCTCACCGTAGGCCTTTCGTTTTATATTTTTATTTAGTTAAGCCTGGCTTAGTCAAATGTACGTTTACATCTATAACACATTCAGTTTGAGTAACTTATCTAAAAACAGCACAAGTTAACCGTTACTATAGTTAAGCACTAAACTTTGGTTATTTAAGATAAGCTAGTAGGCCTAAGTACAATCTTGTAAACAAATTATGTGTAGATTTTTTTGTTTTACTTATAAACTGCATTTTAAAAAACTTCAAAATGTCCTTATCTAAGAGATATTATGAACACTTTTATATTATAACAACCTTTAAAAAATCAATTAAAATATTTTTGTATGTTTTTCACCTATTCGTTATTCTGAATTTGGGCATTTTAAATTATTTCGAATTAAATATTTGACAAAATTGTTCAATTAATCAAATAGCGATTGATCGATTAAATACCCTAGTTTCCAATGACAGGTATTTTGAAGGTCATTCTAATTCTAAAAACGTAAAAAAGGTTTTTAAAACAACAACGTTTCAAACAACTTTAAACGAATTTTTGGCCTCTAAATATCAACTTGAACATACCCACAAGCAAATCCTACTTTTAAGGGTTTTTTTACAGATAAAAATTCTCGAAAACAAAACAATTTTATGGACTTAACGTTTTTTAGTAACTTAAGTATTTTTTAAGAAAAATTTTACAGTCTAGGGAAGATTTTCTATAGAAGGCAAACTTCAGAATCAATTGGTTTTTCTACATAAAAAATATTTAAAAAAGAGGAAAAAGCCATCAGAATCCAGAGAATTTTAAATGCAAAAAAAAACTCAGAAAGAATTGATGTTGCCTTCAACCTTGTGAAGAGTTTTTATAAAAAAATAGAACCATATATAAAATAATATAAAATCTTAATCAAAATATTTTGCTATGAGCTATGATTTGTTTCATTAATTTGAAAATCACAATCATAAACTAAAATGTCACTTTTTCGATGCACTAAAATATCTTAAAAGTTGCACAGTTTTGGCCAAAATCAAAAATTAATTGTTGTAATTAGTTAATTTTTCGGTTTTAATTTTTAAGTTATTTTTCATAACAAAAAATAATTTAATTAGTATTTACGCATTAAAACCTAAAAAATTAGAATTATGAACCAAAAGAAATTGGGCAATTTTTCATATGAAATTGTGCCTAAGTTTATATGAAAATTTTTTGGACGATTTTTGATTTTTATTTTTGAGCAATTTTGCTTTATTGTAAACAAATTTGTATTTTTATGAGAAAAATCATGCTTTCCTGGAAGAATATAAAGTTGAAATTTAAAATTTAAATAATGTCGAAAGATTGAAAGGGTTGAAAGATTTTTTATTAAATACCATCGATTTCAAAAAAGTACTATTTAATTTGGTTTAGTCTCAGTACGATTTTAAAATTCTAATTTTCCATCCCTGGTATAAAAACAACACTCGCATTGTTTATCCCAAGGAGAATGATTATTATCATAGACTCAGCAAAAACAGACATTACCAATTAATTAAGGGAGTAGCACACAAAGGGTTTCACTAGTTACCTGGCTATTTACTTGCTGAATTACTTTTGTTCGCGATGTCCCAAAATTCATGGGTGGTCATTACCCTCTCGCTTACAAAAAAAGTGAGAATAATGAATTACCAGTATGGTAACTCATAGTGAAGAAATAAGTGGTTACCTACAATAATAAAGTAAGTAGTTATTCTTAATAAAACAATAGTGTAGCTTAAACAAGTCAAATTTTCTTACTTAAAGAAATCGACAAGAATAATTTGTATTTAAATTATAAAAAATATATAAAGCATCTACTTTTTGAACTCAAAAATTTAAGTTCATAATTCAATGTTATTTCTCATACAAAGGCTTTTAAATAATTAATTTTACATCAGATAATTTTTTATTTTGTTGTAGTTTTTCAAAACAAATTAATAAATATTATGGTAAAAAAACAACTAACAGTAAATCATTATTTTGCGTATACATATAAGTACTTCTTTCAACCATTATTAGTAGGTCACTACTTTGTTAGTTAAAGTAATGAAAAAAGTAACTACCTATCATTACATGGTAATCTACACAGTAACGACCTGTCATTACTGTGTTTTTGCTGGGGAGTTATTATAATTTAATATCAACATGAATAAGTTTCAAGTTTTTTACATTAAAAAACATTGTTCGTGCCGAAGTGAGGAAATTTTAAAAGAGCAGACATATCTCTCTTTTTCGGGCTATATTTAGCCGTTTTTTAATTGCCCTTTTATTTTTTTAAGGGCTCACATAGCTCTTTTTGTTATCTTCTTTAGCTCTTTTTAAGTCATTTGCTGTCTTGTCCATAATCTGGCAACTTTTTTTTGTACTTTGCACAATGTTTTTGCCAATCGTTTGAATTTTTTTCACAGATTTCTAGTGTAACTAATAAATTTTTTTTACAGCAACTTGTAAAAAACTATTTTTACAGAAATCCACTTTAAATTTATGTTTTATTAAAAATGGATATATTGTGAAATATATATTCACTTCCGCTCCCTTTTTTTAATCTATGTTACAGTTTAAGGCAATACAAACTTATGTATATAAGTTTTAATTATTAGAAATAACATTTCTTTCAATATCCACTTTTTTAAAACTATTAACTTTTTTTTGCTAATTTTAGCAAATCGGTATTCAAAAATTTGTAAATAATTTCTGAAATCAGCAACAGAAATTTGTAAATATTCTGTGAATTTTCTGTCATTTGTAAAATTTAGATAGCAAAAAATTTACTAAATAATATTTTTTTACTAAAAATTAGTACAAAAATAGTAAATTGGGATTGAAAACCGTTTACAAATTTTTTTTCTGAGTATACGGACTGCAACTTCAAAATAAATGTTTGGTGTGAAAAATACAATTTTTCCTAAAAACACAATGTAGCGTTTATTTTTAAGTATCAGAAAATACGAAAAGAAAAACAAGTAAAAAAGGGCTAAATTCGGCTGTGCCGAATCTTTGAATATCCTCCACCATAGGGGCTGAAGATGATAAACGTATATACTAAATTTTGCATGAACTGTAATATGAATATGTTTTGTCAATTTATGTAACAAACTTTTGTTATTTAGTTTAAATAATGTTATTTACAGAGGTCTGCTCTGTTAGCGACTTTAACATTGTTGATTTTTACGTTAACTTAGTTACTAGAGTAACACACATATAGCTCTAAGAATGTTATTATTCTCATAGTATGTAAGACAATAAATGTAATCGAACAATAAGAAGACTTAATAACATTTTTACTTACTTAACAGAAAAAAACTAGATACAGAAAAATTGTACAAATTTGTATGGAAAATTTAGAGGTACCTTCACATTTTTACTCATAACTTTTGAACCGCTGAACCGATTTTGCTCATTTTAAATACCAAACTGCTAGGGAGGATGTTCAATAATCTGGGTAAAAATAGGCACCTCCGCTTGCGTCTTCGCGTCGTGATCGCCATTTCAACAGACAGACAGACAGACATCGCTAAGTCGACTTAAAATTGCATAAGGGTCACGAATATATATACTTTATGGGGTCTTAAACCTATATTTCACCATGTTACAAACGGAATGACAAACTGATATATACCCTCACCATATATGGTGGAGGGTATAATAACAAGGAGTTGCCGTACTACATAAACATCGAATATAAAAGGGGAAATGTTAAAATAAGTAAAATCAAATTTTAATTTGGAAAAATGTGTGAGTGTATCAAATGAATCTCGGTAGTATCACGGTACTTTCTTAAATCAAATATTATCAAAAAAAAGTACAATTATATTAACTTTTCCATCCCTGCTCTATTTATTTATCAATAAAAGCTTTTTGTTCTCAAAAGCGAACTTTTGCAAGAAAAAAAACAAAATATAAAGTCTGTTCCCGTACGTTACCGCGGGTTCCCAAACTTACCCAAATTTACCCAAAAGCGTTCCCGTACTCGAAAATTGGGTAAATGAGAGCGTTTATGAGAGCGTATTAGTGTTTCTCTTTTTACCGAAAGTTACCCAAACTTTTTCTTTGGGTAAATTGACAAAAGAACAGTTGATAAACAAAAACAGCTGTTTTATAATTGTAAAAAATAAAACTAAGGAACTTCAGCGATGCTAATTTAGCCCTTTTCGTGTTACAATAAGCGGCGTTTTACTTTCTAAAAACTGCAAATATTTTCTGTTTATAAAACAGAGACAGATCGGCACCTTTTAATTTTTCTTACCGCTTTTTTTTTGAAAATTGTAACCCCCTCTTTTACATTGGCACGAAATCACGAGATTTTTATATACACCACTTTGAAAAAACAATGAAAAAAAGCTCATAAACATTAAATTATGAGAAAAATATATTTATTGAAATAACTATGTGTGTTTTTTCAAAGAGGAAAATATCTAAATCTCGAAATTTCCTGCCACTGTAAACGGCGGGCAATTTTAATATATTTTTTTTTTTTAAGTCTTATTTCAATTTTCGTATTTCTCCATTAGCGCGTTTTCACTTGTCGTGTTACACTTATTGCACCTAAAAATTTGGCATCACTGATGCATTTTGACATTTTTTTTGGGCTAGAAAAGTGGTTTTTTGCCTTCCCGTACTTTTGGATAATTTTGTCATTTTATGAGAGTATTTTGTGCTTACTCTCATTTTACCGAACTTTACCCAGAAATTAAGGGAACAGAGCTATAATCATGAATTAATATTTACCTCTTAAATTCCCTTTTCCGATCAGCTTTTCTATATAAATTAACAAAGAGATATGGCAACATATTTTACTTTTTTTTTTTTGTAATGCACAAATATTAATCAAAATAATTATATTTTTTTTTAACTTAATGACATGATTTGAATTTAATTTTTTTCATTTTATTAATTTTTTTAAACTTTTGACATTTTATTTAATATTTTGCTTTACTTTACTTTATTTTTACTTTTACTTTGCTATCCTTCTTGATATTTCAACCGCATACATTGAATGCTTTCTAAACAAATACCCAACATACCAAATGACTTGAGAAAAATATTATAATAAGTTTACAAACACAATCCTTAAGCTTGAAAAAGACTTGAGAATATATTGAAAAATGTTATCGTAACAATTGTAGAAAAATCAAAAGGGAACCCTTGTGAAATTATTATGTGTGTATGATTAATATAAGCTTATTCTTGCAATTGTAGAATAAGCATACAAAATTAATATTGTATTAACTTGCGTATAGAAAAGCTTATTTGACTCAATATATTTATAAATTTGTTTACATAATTGTAGAATAAGCTTCACATGTAATATATTACTAAGTGTTGAAAAAGAGAAATCACAATTATTTTCTTTAATTTAATTTTTTTTATTTTAATTTTAAATATATATAATAATAATTCAATTTAAATATAAAAAATTATAATTCATTTTATATATAAATAATAAAAATTAATTTTAACCATAAATAAAAATTTTAATAAAAATAATTAAATTTAATATGCAATTGCACGTTCACTTTATAAAATTTACAACAAAATGAAAACACAAAACACGTTTGACAAATTAAAAAAAAAGAAACGGCACTTGTATGCAATATAAGCGTAGAACAAAGACAACAAGACTGAATGTATTAAAAACTATTTCTATTTCAATCTTCAAATTGCGTTGTTGTATGTTGTTTATAAGCATACTTAAGAAAAAGTTATGTATAATAATCTTTTCTCAGGCATTGTTAAATACTGCTTGTAAATTCAAATTTTATAAACATTATAATAAACGAAATTAGGAAAAGCTTAAAACACACTATTTATATAAGCTTATTATCAAGTTGTATTGCAGTTTGATTGCTATATGCACGGTTTTTACTTATTAATTTTCCTAATATTAAAGAAATTTTTATCAAAAAATATCAAGCAACACTTGAACCATATTTTTAATTAATAACATTTTTTTTTCTTCACTATTACCCAGAAAAAAAATTGTAGTCATTCTGTGACTATAACTTCTTTCATTGCTTCCTAAACTTCAGTTGACATTCTTTTATGATTTTTTGGTGTTATTCTAAGGTACTTCCAAAAGAATTCATGTGTTCATATTTCAAATGCAGTGATCTGGATATAAACCCGATGCATATCTTAAAATATCACTCTTCATTACTTCTAAAGCATAAGTTATAGTATATCGTATATTTTTTTTTGACCTTAAGCATTTATTCAAATTGAGAAAATAGTTCTGATGAACTTTTTTAATTTTTTTATTAAATCATTTTTTATATTTTAGTTTGAAATTTCATGAGGGTTACAATTTATGCAGTTTTGCAATTTTTATAAAAGTTTTGAAAAATCAAGAAAAAGAGATTTTTTTTTATCTTTAATTGAAACTAGCTGGACTGTCATTTTCATTTTTCAGCCTCAAATATTTATGACGACGCAATCTCTGTATTTTTGCATTATGTATTTTATTTAACACTACATGATTTCCAGTTTTAATTCAGAATTTTCCAAAATAATTTTAAAATTGTGTAAAAATTATTTCAAATTGCCCAAAAATTTTTCAAAATTGTACAACCAGTTTTTAAATTATCCAAAAATATTTTAAAATTTGTCTAAAAATTCATTAAATTTTTGAAAAATGTTTCAAAAATGCTTTTTCACTAATGCAGAATTATTTATTTGTTTTAATAAATAGTATTTGTATATCAATGCATAAATTTCGCTTCTTTACACTTATTTTTCTGCATTCTTATGAATTAAATTTTGATCAAAGCCCTAATACCACAAAGTATATGAACATTTTCCACTCATACATCAGAATATCTAATAATTTTATTATCATTGCTTCCTTAGAGTAAAGTATGAGTAATGCTAGTAGCTACATTTGAATACTTCCATCCTATGACACGCTAATGTTAAATTTATCGATGAAACTATCAGAAAAGAAGCGATGCCTTTGCCATAGTAGTGATGCTTTTATTGCTTCTTTGGCAGCTTCATTTTTGCTGGGTATTTAAACAATTATAATGAAATACAGAAGAGCACAACTGCCGGACATACATATCGTATGTCCGCAAACTGGAGTTGTGTCGTTCATAAACAAACTAGTTCAATTGCACTACTGACTAGTTTACATTTAGTTGGACTTTTGTTCATTTATTTTTTTTTTTTGGTCGGAGTTAATTTTCTTTCATTTTTAATTATTCAACAGATACCTGATTTTTTAACAAATTTAAATATTTGATTTCAAAGTTACACAAAGTAAATAAAATCCTTAAAAACATTATTTCCATAATAATTTTTCTGTATTTTATTTTTTTTTTAATAATTTTATCTTTATTAACTGAAAGCAATGAAAAAGACGAACAACAAGGTGACCAAGCGAACGATTGCAAACTGTAATATGAACAATTGAACGAAATTTTAAGAACGATTAAACTAGAATGGCGAACTAGAAAACGAACTAGAGCGCCCAAGTCTAGCGTAAACTAAAAAGTGCAATATTGCGGTGACCAAAAATAACCAATTTATTTTTTAATAAAAAAATCATGTTATAATTTATTAAAAAATATAATTCTTTTGTTTATCAATTCGCACACAATTTGATTTATTTTATGAGCCAGTGATTTGAATATTGGATTTTGAATAAAGAGAAGTTGATATGAATTTATGTTTATTTATTTTTAATTTAATTTAATATTTTTTTGTGATTTTATTCGCGAACTATGAATTAAAGTAATCTAATACTGCATTTACGTTACGCTTGAAATCTAGTTCGTGTATAATCGAAATCCAGTTTAAACTAGATTTCGAGCATAATGAAAATGCAGTTTGAGATTGCGTTTACATAGATTTCGATATCTAGTTCCGAAAAAAATAGTGGAAAAAATTGGAGCCATTTACGCCGATGGTGTCATCGGGCATTATTTTTTTTTCAAGGACATTGCAACTGCACACACAGCCGTCGCGGCAATCTACATTGCCGATTTGCAGTGACCAGCAATATCGTACATTTGTGAACAAGCCACAAAATCTGGAAACTCTCGAAAGAGAATATGCGACAAGAGTGGGAGAACTTATTGCGGAAAATTCTTTCCAGAACGATAGAAAATACGAAACGATAGAAAATGCGGAACAATGGCGTCTTGCCTATTATTTTAAGTTTTTCCTATAAAAAATTAAATTCAGTACTATTTCCATTCCCTTCTATTAGTGTTTTTTAACAATCTTTAAAAATTTATTTTTACACAGTCATTTTATAAAACGAAGCAATGTTTAAAACTTATATCGAAACTTAAATAAAATTCATTCATGATTGAATAAAATTAATAAAAAAAATATTTACATTTGAATACCATATATGATATTTTACATTAAAAAGCAAAAATGGCAAAAAAAAATTGATAAAATTTTATAAAAAATTACTAATGGCTAAATCTGAACATAAAATGGCTAAATTGGCAACACTGGTAATAGTAAACAATACCATACCCAGCAAAAAAAATGGTAGTCATTCTGTGACTATAACTTCTTCCATTGCTTCCTAAACTTCAGTCGACATTCTTTTATGATTTTTTGGTGTTATTCTAAGGCACTTCCAAAAGAATTCATGTGTTCATATTTCAAATGCAGTGATCTGGATATTAACCCGAGGCATATCTTAAAAAATCACTCTTCATTACTTCTAAAGCATAAGTTATAGTATTATCGTATATTTATTTTAAATCTAAAGCATCTATTCAGATTGGAAAAATAGTTCTGATGAAATTTTTTAATTTTTTTATTAAATTATTTTTTATATTTTAGTTTAAAATTTCATGAGGGTTAGAATTTATGCAGTTTTGCAATTTTTAATAAAATTTTTGAAAAATCAAGAAAAACAGAATTTTTTTACCTTTAATTGAAACTAGCTGGCCTGTCATTTGCATTTTTCAGTCTTAAATATTTATGACGACGCAATCTGTGCATTTTTGCATTATGTTTATTATTTAACACTACACCATTTCCAGTTTTAATTCAGAATTTATCAAAATAATTTTTAAATTGTGTAAAAATTATTTCAAATTGCCCAAAAATGTTTTAAAATTGTGCAAAAATTATCTAAAATTGTTCAAAAATATTTCCAAATTGTCTAAAAATGTTTCCAAATTGTACAACCAGTTTTTAAATTGTACAAAAATATGAAAAACGTTTCAAAAATGCTTTTTCACTAATGCAGAATTATTTATTTGTTTTAATAAAGAGTATTTGTATATCAATGCATAAATTTCGCTTCTTTAAAATAATTTTTTCTGCATTCTTATAAATTAAATTTTCATCAAAGCTTAAATATTACAAAGTATATGAACATTTTCTACTCATGCATCAGAATACCTAATCATTGTATTATCATTGGTTCCTTAGAGTAAAGTATGAGTAATGCTAGTAGCTACATTTGAATACTTCCATCCTATGACACGCTAATGTTAAATTCATAGATGAAACCATCAGAAAAGAAGTAATGCCTTTGCCATAGTAGTAATGCTTTTATTGCTTCTTTGGCAGCTTCATTTTTGCTGGGATATATAACAAAACTAGATTTCGAGCGAAGCACTGCTTATAATACAATTTGATCTAAAAAACTGACAAGGAATTTATCCCCCTTTTTCCCATATCCTTGCCAATAAATAACAATTTTAACTTTACCTCAATTTAAAATAATTGAAATTAAAACAATTTCATTTTGTATTCATCAGAGTCATAATTTATTTTGTGTTTTAATTGCAATCGTTATTTTTAACAATATATATTTTTGAAATTTCTTTAATAAACTATGTTTTTACAGTTTAATTGTGTATGTAATATATTCTAATATTTATTAAATATACTGTCTTGTAATTTTTAATACATTTAATTAGTCACCCTATTTTTACAATGTTCCGTAAATATTTAATAAACAGTTTTAATCAAAATTTCTCAGTTCAAGTCCTAACGGAACGATGTCAAATTTTGGGCTTATTGTTTTTTTTTTTACTATTTTATTAGGTTTTTCTAAGAAGACTTTTTTGTAATAATTTTTTTTTTTTCAAAAGATTTTGTCTAAAATATTTTTCTTACTTTTTATAGTTATACAAAAAATATTGTAAATAATCTAGAAAATCGCTAAAAGAATTATATTTCTGTTATGTTTTAAATATTTAGCAAAAAAAGGCATTTGTAGGATAGTTTTTATGTATTGTAAAAAAATAAAGTATTGTTATAATCATTGTATTAATATGTATTACAAAATGGAAACATAAATATATTTTTTTATTATGTTTTGTATGTGTATACTCGTGTAATAATTACTACAACTAGACGCTTAAAAATGTTTGCTGAAATAGGTGTACCAAGTTGTTACTTATTTTTGGCTAAAAACTCAAAATTTTCACAAAGTTTTGCATAATTTTCCAAAAAAAATTGGGTATTACTATATTAAGCCTATTTTTTAGCAAACATTTTCTGCGTGTGGGAGTTCTTGAAAAGAACAGAAAAATGAGATTTAAAAGTAACGAAGGACAATTAAATTTTGAGATTTTTTAAGATGACAGGCAGGAGTAACAAAGAACATTTACCGCTGAAGTACAATATATACATGTTATATGTGGCCAAAGCTTTCAATAATTTTGGTAGAATAAATTCATAATAAAAATTATTTTAATTAACCCTTGGTCCTTATGAAGGAAATATTTTTAAATTTGAGTAAAGATTTGTTTTAATTTAATTTTATAATTATTTGAGCAGAGCTTTAAATCAAATTTAAAGAGAATTATGTAATAATTTATTACTTTAATCCGATTCTAAGGACCAATAATAAATTTGCAATTTTTTACAAAATTTACATATATCAGATTAATACTAATTTAAAAGATTAATATTGGTCATTTAAACTAAATTATATTAAAATTATAAAACTATTTTAATCGTGGTCCCTCGAACTGGTATAGTACATTTGAATTTAGCAGCCAATATTTTTGTTTAAATATGTTAAGATTAATAATGATCGGTCGAAGAAAATGGTTAAAAATCTTTGCTTTATTTTCTAAAATTAATTTTGTAAACTCAACATTGGCCCCTGGAATAAAAAAAAATCATTAGCTTCTTTTTAAAAATCAGAGTTCATATAAATCTGAAATTTCGTGAGAAATCAGTCTTTAAATTACTTAAATTTTTTTTCTAAAATTTTTGAAAAATTCACATTGGTGCTTAAAAGAATTATGTTTAAATGTTCCAATGTTATTTACAAATAAGTTGAAACTAAATTTTAGACAATTAGTCTGAATCAATTAATTGTTTACAATATTCAGAGTTACTACTTTCGTCAAAAATCCATGGGAAACAAAAACAAAATTTCATTAATTTGCTTTCTTTTAGACCATTTTCGTAATAATCACACATTAACAAGGGCTAAGTTTACAAATCTCTTTGAACTTTTTAAAACCGAATCCTTTGAATAGAGTTGTTCTTGTTTAAAGCAAGAAATACTTTTATTTACATTGAACCTTTTTAAATATTTAATATTTTGTTTTTCAAAATCTGGTTCTTCGAAGCGAAATACATACTTTCATTGGCCTTTTTTTAATTTAGTTTCAACAGATTTGAAAATGTCACCAATGTTTTTTTGGAACCGATTTAAAGAAAAATAATCTAAAGAATTCTGCAATTAAGGACTCTTGCCTACAAAAAGTAATAGTTACAAAAGTAATATTTAAAAAAATATATATTTTAAAAATATATATATAAAATAATGCAGGAGGTAACAATTTATTATTACAAGTTTTGCTGGACACACTGCCCCATTCTTGCTCCAGTCCTTTAAAATGGTTATATTTTTTTACTGGATTCTGAAGTTTGAAGGGTATAAAATTTAAATTTAACATCTTTACTACAATTGAAAATAAAAAGTAGTGAAAAATTGGTATCCAGAGTTGCCAGATATTTTTTTTTTTAATTTTTTTTGAAAAATGTTTTTAATTATTTAAAAATTTAAACACAATTTTAAGGTATTAATATTTTGATGAAAAATGCAAGAGTTTATTTCTGTGCTAACAATTAATTCATTAATAATATGCATTTTAAAAAAATCTTACTAAACGGAACATTTATTTTTCAGATACATTATATGAATCGAAAATATGGTTAAATTTATTTCATCCGGTTTCACTTAAAACATAAATAAAAAAGAGAAAACCCACCATAATTTTCAAAAAATTAATAAAAAAAATCTGTTAACTCAATACAAACAAAAATGTTAAATAAAACAATTTTTTAATTAAATTAAATTTTAATTAAATTTTTCAATTAAAAAAATACAAAATTAAAATTTAAAAAAAAATCAACCATTTGGGACGCGCTATAATTTCAAGTTTGGTTGCCAATATTTTCACAAGAGGACGCTTTAAGGCAAACAAAATTATAAACCTTTCATTCATTCATAATTTCCATTTGGATCCAAAAAAAATGGTGAATCCAGTTGTACAGAATACAAGCTAATTGTGTCATTAGATCAGATAAAATAAGTTACCAAATTATCCGATTTTAGACCAGATATAACTGTATTAGTTTGATCGTAACTGATACAGCATAAAATATATTTTGGTAAATTTCTATATAGTAAGATATTACTCCATTTAACACCATATAAAATATATATTAACGTATCTTACATTTATCTTAGAATTTTCTAAGCTAAATATAATTTGACAAGAGTTTAAAATTTCCATTGAAAAAATATTTGAAATTTTTGAAATTTCATAGCAATTTGGAAACCTGAATTTGCTTTTAACACATTTTATTTTTCCTTCATTTCTCTTTTTTGATTTTTTTGTTATATTTTTGCCCACGTAGGTGCCCAAAAGTAAAAAATCCTATAAAAAAAACTAAAATTTAGTCTAGTTCTTTTTAGCCATTTCGCATCCACCTAAGGCCCAACTACAATTGGCTTAACTAACCTAAGCTAGGTAAAATTTTAAATTTTTTGAAATTAAAATTTGTAGTTCTAAAATTTCGTTTTATACCAAAACAAAGCTTAAGTCACTTAAGCCAATTATAGTCAGGCCTTTAATAGAAAATTATTAGCAAGCATTGTTATATAAATATAAAATTACATCTGTTTTATATGGAGCAATATCTCACTATACATATATATTCATTTAATGCCATCTACAGTTTTATCTAGTTAAAAATCGAATCATTTCAAATTCTAACTTTAGCTGATCAGATCGTATTCTATGCAATTAAATTCACCATTTCTTGGATCAAATTGATATTTTTGAATTAAGGAGTGAGATCGAAAAAATCAACTGTTCAATATACAATTTTAATTTATTGCAATTTATTTTTATGATTTATTGCAATTCATGTAAATTTATTAAATTACATTTTGTAACTTTTTTATCCACTTTTCCCAGAATACCTCCCTTTAAAAATTTTAGTGCTGCTTCTGTCACTTTTTTGTTTTTGAAATCTTTTATGTCCTTGGATATCTTTTTTGTGGCCTTCATATGTACATATATCTTTTTACTAGAACCCAATATCTCTTCAAATGCTTGAGCTCTGTTCAATTTGGTAGGTTTGTCTCCCTGGGGACAAAAAGTACATTATTTTTTGAATACCAATCGAGAAGCAGTTTTTCTATAGTAGCACGATGCCAAATGTGTGTGGAGACGTTGTGTTGTTTCAATAATGGCAACATTCTCTTCTGTAAACACTGTTTAATATATCTTTTCGAGATAATTGAACCAGAAATCACAAACGGCTGGCTTCTTTTCCCAAAACGGCAAATTGCTTGCACCTCACGAGGAATATTTTGGGTCTCATATTGTACTTCCACATTTCCTCTGCCAACGGCATCATAAAAATATTGTCCTCGCAGCTACGAAAAGTCGGAAAATACTCGTCGTCCATTGCGTTTTTGCTTCAGTGTTCTTTGTTACATTCGTATCTGAAACTTTTTGAACTTCAAACGGTTTAATAACTACATTGGCTATCACTTTTTGTACCAAGAAATCGCAACATTGGGCTCATCGGTCGGTGTTCGTTCAGACATATTCGGAGGTTTTACCTTTTCTGCGAACGTTTTTTTCTTCCCGATCCATGTCTTCTATCAATGCTTAAGTCCTCTTTGTATCGCTTAATAACTTTGGAAACAGTAATACGGTGTATTATACTATGCTGTTTTGCTATTTTTTCTACTATAAGACCAAAATGGATTTTATTGAAAAGTTTTAATTATTTCAGAAGGAATATAAATAAAAAATTAAAATTAATTTTAATTTTAATTAATAACTGATATATTTTTGAAAGGTAAGCTGATTTAAATTTTTTTGTTTGCGAAATTTTGCGGAGATGTGTGTCGGGTTTTTTCGATCTCACTCCTTAAGTTCTCTAGACTTGCTCTCTGATTCACAAAGACGACACGAGGTAGAATTTCCGTATTGTATGAGTGTTTTAATGCTATGTACAAAAACAAAAAATATGTACAAGATTGAAATTCACGAGTGTTTCGTGTTTATGAATCAGGGTGTAAATATGAATTTATAAAATGTTTAAGGTTAGATTGTCCTTGTAATATTTTATTCTTGTAATCCTGAACTTTCAAACCCATTATTTTCAATACCAAACTGGTTAGGAAAGGCAGATTATTCCAAAAAAGATATACATCCTCGGTTGATCGCCTCCACGTGTTATAATAATTAAAAATATATATAATTTATAGGATCTCCGATCCATATTGTAAAGTTAAAAGTATTTTGAAGCTCCCTTGTTATTAATAGACAAGTATTTGGAAGTTGTAGATCTTAAATTAAAAAAAAAAAACAAGTAAAAAAGGCTTTAATTCGGCTGTGCCGAATCTTTGAATACTCTCCACCAATACCCTAAAAAAATGTTCTCTACTATTTTTGATACAAACAATGTATAAAACTTTTGAAGTAAAATTATAGAGGTGAAAAAAAATTTTTGAGGTGAAAAACTTGTTTGGATGTAAGAACAAGATTTTTGGTGAGAAAAATTTTGAGGTGAAAAACATTTTTTGAGGTGAAAAAATTTTTTGCGGTGAATACAAAATATTGTTCACTTCTAAGCGACTGGTGAAAAAATATGAGAAAATACCAGAAAGTACCAGTCGCTACTATGAAATTGTACTAACATAAAATACACCAATTTTTATGGAAAATTTAGAGGTACCTTCACATTTTCACTCATAACTTTTTAACTGCAGGACCGATTTTACTCATTTTCAATGTCAAACTGCTCGGGAGGAAGTCCATTAATTTAGGAATGAGCACCCCCACTTGCGTCTTCGCGTCGTGATCGCCATTTCAACAGCCAGACAGACGGACATCGTTAAATCGACTTAAAATAGCCTAAGGATCACGAATATATACATACTTTATGGGGTCTTAGACCTATATTTCGACATGTTACAAACGGAATGACAAACTGATATATACCCTCACCATATACGGTGGAGGATATAAAAAGTTTAAAAACATTTCTTCACCGGATTTTTGACTATAATATTAGGCAGAGGCACACATATTCATGTAATTTTGTTTTCAAAATTATTACATTTATTTATATACTTTTTGTACGCTTTTTACAATTGGATTTTTTTTTATGGTTGTTGTAATGTAGAGTTCTTTTATGTATAAATACATGTTTCATATGTTTTGTATAATTTAACAATGAGTATGTTTGTTGTCTGTAGTTTTTTTAAAACAAAAAATTTTTTGCTTGTTGTATGTTATCATAAATTAAAATATGCATCACAGGATCAAATAAATTGTAAAATTTTAAATATTTTTTTTCATTTGTTGTTGTTGTTGTTATTATTATAATAAGTTTTAAATAGTTGTTAATGGAGCTATAGTTGCTGATGCAATTAAATTTGTAGTTGCCTGTTGTAGAATGGCTCCGTTGTCATCATCCTCATCTGCATTATTGACATGATAATTGCAGCCTGCTACTTCTGCGTTGGTTAATGAATATTGTGTTGCTGCACAGCAACTGTGGGTTTGTTGTCATTGACGCGGTGGCATTGCAGATCCTTGTTCTCGATAAGTTTTCAACTTTGTTTCTATTGTCTGAAAGGTTTTAAAATTAAAATTCAATTACTTTCTGAATAAAAAATAAATCGTAGAATGTTATAATTTTTATGGCAATTATTGTGTTTTGTAAAAATTAGAAGCAAAAATATCCTACCGATATAATTTTTATACATGTTGTTGGTATCGGATCAACAGTTTCTGATAGAAATATTAAATGCGGTTTTCAAAATGATGCCTCCAAAAACTTCCTACGCAATGTTTATTAAAACCTTATGGTAATATATTTATGTTATATGCAGAAAACGACTTTGAAACTTCAGATTCAAGGGGCAAGGACCTTTTAAAAAGTAAATTTTCGTATCAAGGGCTTGAGTATACATATATGTGAATCAAGAGATATAACAGTCAGGCCTGCAAAAAAAAATATCTACTTGAATGTGAAGTCCTTTTCCACCCGCCGTATTCTCCAGACATCGCTCCTTCCGAATACCACTTGCTTCGGTCGATGACACAAGGCCTGTTCCAGCAGAAGTTTCCTTCATATGAACACTGCAAAAAACTTGGATGGATTGTGTCAAAAGAAGAGTCGTTCTTTCGATCTGGTATCTGCAAATTGCCAGAAATATGGAAAAAAGTTGTGGCGAGCGATGGACAATACTTTGAATAATATATTTTGTAACCATTTTTGCACAATAAATCCGCAAATTCATCAGTTTTTTAATCAATAAATTAGGCATGAAAAATTTGTTCAAGTACAACTGAAATATGCACTTGTGGTAAAATGGGATAATTAATAACTTTAGGATAAATAACAGATTTAAAGGCAAACAACTGAGAAAATTGTATCAACTGAACTCAATAGAACACGTTTAACAGACTTTTTCCTTTTTTTTTTGTGAGGGTAATTTAAGTTAAAAAAATACCAATTCAATAAAATTAAATTAACTACAAATTATCAACAATTGTTCCCATATAAAATTTAGCTGTTAGTTATACAACAACTTTATTTGCATTTACGTTTTAAGAAAATGGGACTGATTCTGAATGTTTTAACAATAATGATAATAAATGACAGATGTTATCACATCGAAGTGATAAAACCATTCGAAATCGGTGCTCTTCATTTTCAAAAAGTAAGGCTGGCATCCGAAATGAATACGGTATCAGTTTTTTGTTTATTTCGGTATTGATATCGGTAACGACCCAGGGAGAAAATTACGAACGACATAGTGTTAGAACAATGCTTCAGAAGGTGGTACAAGCGTTGGCAGAGCATATGCATTACTAATTTTGAAACGTTTTGACAACGATCTAAATGATAACCGAAAATGTGCGACTCACAGTGGGATATTTGAAAGAAAAAAAATAATAGTAATAAATATAGAACTTCCAAACTGTTAATCCGGTCGGTATCAACCAAATCTTTCCAAATTATGTAATTGGGTCACCCTGTTTCAGTACAGGGTTAAAGGTTGTCGAAATTAATTAATACACGTAGTATTAGAGAAATCTTTTGTGGGTGTAGACCAGAGAACTGCATTTGCTGATTGCAAAACGTTCATACGCAATCAACACAAGAATAAATTGTGTTTGCGTTCAAACGCTGAATATACTCCAACACACATATTTGTTGATGATTTTAAATCAATCAAACGATGTGCAAATTGTTTTGTCAGTGGTTTATAATCATCGGTCGTTGTTAAACCATTGTTTTATTCTGTTCATTCGAGCCAACAATAATTATTTTGATGTAGAATAAATCAGAAAAAACAACAAGCAACGTGTATGAGTGTAATCATAATTAAAACAAAATAGTTTCTTATCTATAAAAAGGGGGTGGTTTTGTAAAAAAACATATTTCATAAACGTTATATGTATATTAGGGTGGGTCTAAAATACGTTTTTTAGAATTTTTATTAGGAACACCAAAAATATTGTTCTTTGTGAATATTATTTTTTTTTTTTTTCAATTTAGGTCGACATCTCAGGCTCGCCCAATCCGGTTAAAGTTAAATATTGCCTAATTTTCCAATTAAAATAGATGAAAAAAAAATAGACAATATTTAAATTTTTCCGGATTAGGCAAGCCTGAGATATCGACCTAAATTTTTTTCCAAAAAAATATTTATATTTCACAAATAAGAATATTTTTATAACTAATAAAAATTCTAAAAAAGCGGATTTTAGACCCACCCTAATATACATATAACGTTTTTCTACAAAACCACCCCCTTATAAAAAGTGTTCCTATGAGTTTGAATAAACTCATACGCGTTGTTTGTTGTTTTTTCTGATATATTCAACGCTGACTTTTTGTTAAGTGATTCCATTTGCATAAAATATAAATGACAGATGATTCACACTGATTCCAATTACGCGTTCAGTAACATGATGCTGATTTTATTCTACAGTGAATTTTGTTTAATTATTAAAAATGAACAAGAATTTTTGTGTATGATTAAATCAAGAAAAAAGTTGATTTTGCAGTTCTCTGGTGTAGACCGATTTGGTAGGGAAAGAGAAAAAAATTAAATAATATTTTAGATTTAAAAGTATAGTACAAAACATTATTATATAAAGAATTGAATTCTTTTAAGTGATTTAAATATTAACTCTTTGCACTACGTGAAATATTTTACTATTATTTAATAAGAATACAAACTTTGAAAAATACTAAAAACTAGGCAGTGCAAGCGTTGTCAAAGCGTTTAAAATTAATTGGTAAAAAAACAATTACATAGTACAGGTTGGTTGAAAAGTTCCTGCGCTCGAAATGAAAGAATACTGTTTTTGTTACGAAATATATTTTTTTATTCAAAATAATCTCCTAGAAGCTCAATACACTTGTTCCAATGATCTTCCAATAATTTTATCCCATCCTTATAATGGTTTTCCGGAAGCTCTGCAAAATAACCGTCTACGGCTGCTATGGCCTCTTCATTCGACGAAAAATGCTTTCCACGAAGGAATTGTGTGAGATTTCTGAAGAGATAGTAGTCACTGGGAGCCAAATCTGGTGAATACGGTGGATGTTCAAGCAATTCGTACTTTAATTCTTTGAATTCAGCCATCGTCAAAACACTTTTGTGAGCAGGTGCATTGTCTTGATGAAAAATTATTTTTTTCTTCTTTAAACCAGGTCTTTTCTCAAGAATTTTTTCATCCAGCTGATCCAAAAGGCTGCAATAATATTTAGAGTTGATTGTTTTACCTTTCTGAAGATAATCAATCAACAAAATTCCTTTTGCATCCCAAAAAACTAATGCCATAACCTTCTTTGCTGATCGTTGTGACTTCACCTGCTTTGGAGCTGAACAACCAGCTTCAGTCCACTGTAAACGTTCTTGTTTCAATTTAGGATCATGGTGGTAGATCCAAGTCTCATCCATAGTTATAAAACGACGCAAGAAGTCGGTTTTATTCGGCTTAAAACGCTCTAAATTACGCTGAGAAATTTGTTTTCGATCCAGTTTTTGTTGAATTGTTAATGTGTGCAGCCCCAAATTTTCAAACTGTTTTTTCATACGTAATTCTTCATGTAAAATATGGAGTACTCGTTCGTCTGAGATGCCTATGGCATTAGCAATTTCACGCTTAGTCAAACTTGGATCTTCAGAGACCATATTATGTACCTGCTCAATGATTTCTGCTGTGGTTGCAGTTTTTGGTCATCCTTCGCGTGGATCGTCTTTAAGGCTGGTACGACCACGTTTAAATTCACCAGCCCAAAATTCAACGGTGCGTTTTGAAGGTGAGGACTCCTTATACACTTCTAACAATTGTTCATAAATTTCCTTTGCTTTTAAACCTTTCAAAACAAAGAATCTAATGACTGCACGATATTTAATTTTTTCCTTATTAAAAAAAAATCAACTTCAGATGTCTTGTAAACAAAGAAAGAATTGACAGAATGACTTGCAACTTTGCATGTGTTCTCAGGACAGTTATACCGACTTGAGAAAAAAAAAGTTTGGAGCTATCAGTGTCATCTCTTGGTGAGCGCAGGAACTTTTCAACCAACCTGTAAATTCCTTTTCTTTCAGCGTTGTCACAGTGTTCAAAATTGTTGCTTTGCTAATGGCTTTGTTTAACCCTTAGGTTACCCTGAGGTAAGCTGGACGCAAACCCGGAAAATATGGCGAGTGTTTGAGGTAAAGGTGTGGACCGATCCTCAGCAAAATTCGAACCTACATGGGAACGCACAACAAGCCCACTTTCGGTTGTGAAGAGTATTTCACTTCTGGTTCCTAACCTTACATCAAAAAATGCGATTGTTGTATGTGTGGACAAAAGATCCACCTTTCTTAGAAATAAGAAATTTTGTTATTTAAAAACCGATTCAATGGTTATGGAATATCAGCATTTTTAAAATCAAGAGTTTCGGTATTGGTGTCGGTATCGGTTATTAATTTGAAGGGTTTTGAAACGGAGAACGGTATTAAAAAGAAACGGTTGGCATCCTTGACGTAAAGCCTATACGCAGTATCTTTTGAAAAGCTACTAAAAATAAAAAAAAAAGTTCCTTAATATACCTAATACTACATGGAGTAAAAAGTACGTGGCCACACATATATTTGACTTGACAAGTGCCAATATTTTTTGTTTATTCAGTAGGGCCAACTGTTAGAAAAATTGTGTCGAAATTTTATGAAATTTCATTAATTAGGAAAATAGTTGCCTTTATAAAAATGATGCTGCTTTTAAAGTATAAGAAAAAATTTATTGCATTGTTTCGTGTTTTGATTAAACATTGTTTTTTGGTGGGAAAAAATACTTTCCAAGCCAAAAAAAATGGATTGATAAACATTATGGTGAATCTTCGCCATAATATTCAATGATTAAAAGGTGGTATTCCGAATTTAAACGTGGTCGTACGAGCACTAATGAGGTAGTTACCGAAGAAAACGTAAAAAAAGTGCATCAGGTTGTATTGGATGATTGAAAGATTAAAGTGAGTGAGATTGCTGGCATTATAAAGATATCAACAGAGCGAGTTCGGCATATGTAACATGATCATTTAAATATGAAAAAGCCTTCTTTCTGCTCGATGGGTGCCGCAATTTCTGACAGATTCACGTTCATGATTTACAAGTATGCTTTAGAGATCTTTGAAGTCAATTCAACTGAATTTTACGTCGACTTATAACAAAAAAACACTACCCCACATAAATAAGTAAAAAATCGTATACCATCATGACAATGCACCGGCGCATTCATCTGCTTTTGCTTCATAAGGATTAAAGTCTTTACATTACGAATTACTTCCGCACCCCACATATCCTCCAGATCTAGCCACAGCGATTATTATTTGTTCCCAAACTTGAAAAAATGGCTCCAGGGAAAGAGATTTTCCACAAATGAAGAATCCATATCAGAGACGGAAGCCTATTTTGAAGAGTTTGGCAAGTCGTATTTAAAGGATCGTTAGAAGAAGTGCATTTCACTTAACGGATATTACGTTGTAGATTAAAATTAGACCACGGAGTATTCAATTCATGTAATATTTTTTAAAACAACATAAATCTAAATTATAAAACAAAGTATTTAATTAAATTAATTTAATTTTTAATTATTTTTTTTTTTTGTAGGTGGTTTCCTTACTACAAGTTACTATGTACATTTACTACAACTTTAAAATTTCAGTACAAAAGTAAACAAATTCTCCAATTTTGGTAAAAGTAGTAAGAATTTCGAAAAAACGAACACACTGATTAGTTTTTTCAAAAACACATCAGCCAATCACCGCCTCTTAACTGAAAGGGCTACATTGCATCTGCCAGTTGACTCCTGCGAAAATTTGAACGAGCTGTATCATTTAGTTTGCGTTTGACAGCCATTGATAGCGGCATACCACATAATTTGAGGAGAAAATGAAAACGAGTGAATTTCGTCTGCTCATTAAGCATTATTTCCTGTGGAAAAAAACATCACTTAAACCAAAGCTTAGTTTGAAAAATACTATGCGAACTCTACATTAGCAAATTCAATGGTTAAAAAAATGGTTCACTGAATTTCGTTGTCGCCGTGCATGCACGGCAGTTTGCTCACAATCAACCATACACGTAATCGTGTGACAACTGCGTGTCCCACCTACTCTCCGCATTAAGCACCGAGTGACTATTTCTTGTTTCCAAACCTGAATAAATTGCTCGGCGAAAAGAGATTTGACTCCAACGATGAAATCATCTCACAAACAAATACCTGATCTCGACAAATCTCATTTTTTGAAAGGGATACAAAATTTGGAGAAGCTTTGGACAAAGTGTATAGAGCTCAAAGGAGACTATTTAAAAAAAAAAATATTTTTTTATCCAAAAACCTGTGTTTCTTTCAAAAAGTCACGGACTTATTTATCCGTCCTCGTACTTGAAAAATTGTAATATTTTCAAGGCATACTTTTAGTTGAAATAACCTATTTATCTTTTAAAATGTAATGTGGGTTAATGTGGGAAACTGATCTGTCTCCAAAAATGTACCAAGATTATTTATTCAGCTTCTTTTGATGGATATACATATGTCATAGAGTGATCCGTGGTCTAACATCCTACGCTAACAGACTATAATATAATTTATTTAACTCCTCGATTGCACACATTATATTATTCTCCTCTATTATCTTTACATTTCGTGCAATACGAAGACCATTATTGGCATATTTTAAGAAATTATTTTCTAGCAAATTTTAAATGAATTATTTACAAATGAACAGTTTACGAAAATGGAATAGCGTAGATTTTAACTTAAACAAAACATAAAAGAACAAACTCAACATAAAATTAATAAGTTTATTAAATAAATACAAAAAAAAATACTTAAAATATATAGTGCATACATAAAATATGTATTGAAAAAAAAAAATATTAAATATAAAACATTATGAAAACTATTGTAAAAAAAAAAAAAAACATTTCAAGTCTAAACACTAACATAAAATTTTTGTTTGTAAATTCATCAGTCCTCTTATAAAATAGTAATAAAATATATGTCGTATTGTAATAATCTCATCTCCTGAATCCAAATCATTATTATGTGTTTTCATTACGTAAATCACTACTAGATGATGTTGGTGTTCTCAATGACGATAAAAAATTACTATTCGAACTCATGCGTTCTGCGAAACGTTTAAAAATGTTGGTGCCATTATTTAAACTCGTGTTACTTTGACTAGTCGATGATCGACGCAGTGAAACATTATTGTTGTCCGTGGTATCTTCAGCCACCACCGACGATTTTGTAGGACTATCAATATTTGTACATGTCTTAGAGGTGGTTGAACGTCGGCAGATACAACTAAATCGTTTGCAATGATTGCATAAAAGTGCTTTATCCAACTGAAAGATAATTTATATGGTATAGAGACTTCAAAATTTTGTTGAATTCTTTTTATTTTTCACTTAATGGTAGGGCCATTATAGGTAGATAATGTTAAAATGTTCTCAAATTAAATAATGAATGAATGCAATAAAAATAAATTATTTTTGTGTTAAAATGCATGACATTATAATGAAAATTTTGGTTATGAATATATAGGAAGAAGTCATTGGGAGAGGATAGATACTAAAAAAGTGGCAATTTGAAAGTAAGTTTATTAAATGTATTAAGTGCGGTTGTAGTATTTAATTTTGTATTTGTAAGTGTAAACTGTGAAGTTCTTACAAGTAACTAGTTTGTGTCTAAATCTTCGCCGCTTTCAATATCAAGCATTCGATAAATGTTATCAATTAATAAGTAATGATTTAAATTATACTCATTGTCTATAGAGCCGTAGAACTATCAACTTAAAATTTGGTATCGTCCACCGTTGTATACATCCGCTAAAGTGGAGCTGAAGTCTCGGCCATTAATTTTTAGAATTTGCAATAAGAACGTGTTTAAAATGAGGATAGAGGGGACAAAGTGTCCATTTAATCAATCAACCCAGACTGAAGAATCTAGGAACTTGAGATTTTGTATGTAAGATTCTTCTCCGGCGTTGACTTCCACCAAGATGTGATATTAGAAAATGTCTACGGGGAGGATTAAAAAGAAATGTAATAACGTTCTACCCAAAAAAAAACCCTTCCGCTTGAAATCGAAAATTTAAAATACTCGTTCCCTAGAGTGGGGCTAATTTACTCACAAGGTATGTTTTAAGGCTACCCTTTAACGGCCTGCCCATAAATAATAAATGTGTTGTTGTTTTAATTTCCAATAAAAACGTAGGAAAAATGGGGTTAAAAAGTAAAAAGGTTGCCTTTAATCACCCACCCTAAGCGTAAAATTTTTTTAGTCTACCATGATCTCCAAAACCAATGAAGCTGGAAACACAAGATTTTAGGAGTTTTGGAAAAAAGGGTGTAAGAAGTTTCAAAAATTCTATTTTCCAAATTATTTTTTGGAGTGTAAATTTTTTCTTCTAATATGAAGACAATTTAAAAGAGCCTAAAGTGAAAGAGTTAATGACATTCAATCCTATAGTCTTTTGCAGGCGTTAGTAACATTTTCCTTCAATCGCAATTCAAGCCTTGTAAAGTTTGGTGGCCAAAATTAACTGTATGCTTCGAATTCTTAATAACTTTTTAATTATTATTTTTCTTTGTTTCTTTTTTAGAATTTTGTAAATAGGACTTGGTAAATTTAATATCGAACAACGTGCCAAAACAATTTAATTTTATTTTTTAAATCAACAATTAGGAATAAACCATTTGGTTGGAAATTTCCGACAACATGGATCTATAAGAACCTTTCCTAGTACTGAAAGGCCACCTACCATGAACATTGCTCAAAATATTAAACGCTCAATAAGATCGGAGGGAAACCATCGTAGTAGTTTCCTTCTAACCGCGATTTTGGTTTTCAGAATACTTTGGTCTCCTCAGGGCCTCTCATATAGTGACTGGATCTCCAAAACAGAAATGTAAGTCAACACAAAACAGAGGCCGCGGCGGCTTAAGCCATAAACTTGCGGTGACGGCTATTTAGTCGGCTTGAACTGACAGATTTTTCCAGAAGGGCGGCTCTTGCACTACAATTTGAGATTATAAAATGTTTTTTTTTTTTTATAGCAAGGCCCACTTTGATGCTAAAATTCGTATATATACAATATTAATAGCCCATATCTCAAAAACCAAAAAAAAACTTGGATTTTATATAAAAAACAAAGTGTCGCAAAGAGAATAGGGCTGTAACTTTAGGTGTTCGACGTACGTTACCGAATGTGCCCGCGGTAACACAATCTTACCAGAAAGCGTTTCTTGCAACAAAAATTGGGTAAATGAGAGCGTTCATGAGAGAGTAATTGTGTTTCTCTTTTTACCAGAACTTACCCGTACTTTTTGTTTGGGTAAAATGGTAAAACTGTCAAATGATCACTTGCTGCTAATAAATCAGCTGTTTTGCATTTGTGAAAAAATTAAACTTAAATAAAAAATTTACTATAAAGAAATATTTTTTATTAAAAATGAAAAATACATTTGAAAATGTAAATAGTTATTTGCCATTTCAAATATATTTATTAATTAAGCTGTTTTTAAATATGAATAAAGTTGTCGTTTATTTTTGGGTATGAAATGTGGTTATATGCGTTCGCAGTATTTTGGGCATTTGGTTTTGAGAGAATTTTTTGCTTACTCTCAGTTTTACCTTTTGAATACTACCTGAGATACATAACAAGTAAAAAAATGTTCTGTGCTGTTTTTGTTACAAATAATGTAAAAAACTTTTGAAGTAAAATTATGGAGGTGAAAAAAATTTTTTTAAATTAAAAACATTTTTGGATGTTCTTTTTTTCATTTCGAGATAATGAAAAACTATTGTTTTCCAAATTAATAAACAAATTTTAATTTTTTGATTGTAATAATGGAAAATACCAAGAAAATGTTATTAGACACCAGCCGAATGGAATTCGTTTTATGGTCAGCTACGATCTTCATCAAAAGTGACGTTCGTAAAAAGGGGAAAAACTCCCCCTGAAATTTCAAATATGTGTAACCTGGAGTGTGGGCTAACTCGCTGATAAGTTACATTTTAGAATTTTGCCCTTAACGGAAATTTGGTATGAAGGTTTCTCCTCCGGTATAGACATCAAATAAGACGGGATTTTTGGAAAAACCTACAAGGAGGGTCACAAAAGGGGCGAATTCTCCCACTTGACGGGTAGATTTTTAGAAAATCCTACGGGGAGGGGCAATTTTATTTCTTTGACGACGACCTGCCAAAACCGCTGGAACTGGTATGGAATTTGTTATGTAGATTCCTCCTCCGACGTATAAACTATAGTACGGGGCTATAAAGTATAAATTTATTATGAAGGTTCTTCTTCCGGTGTAGACATCAGAAAGGACGGAATATTTGGAAAAGTCTAGGGGGAGGGTCAAAAAAGGGGAAATTCTACCTATTGACGTACTGTCAAAAACGCTGCATGTATGGAGGTGAAATTTGATATGAAAGTTCATCCTCTGTCGTAAACAGTAGCTAAGATTGGATTTTTGAGGTGGTGCGAAAAAAAGAAATTTTCACTTGACGGACTGCCAAAATCGCTGAACCTAGGAAGCTGAGATTTGATATAGGTTTCACTCCCGGCGTAGATATCCACTCAGACGGAATTTTTGAAAATACCTATCGAAGAGTGAAAAAGCCTCCCCAAACCTTTGGTGCTAGGAAGTTGACATTTAATATAAAGGTTCCTCCTCCGACGAAGACATAAGCTAAGAGGGATTTTTTGCAAAATCCAACGGGGTAGGGCAAAAAAGGGGAAAATTTTCCTCCTTGACGGCCTGCCAAAAGCACTAGAGCAAGGAAGCTAAAATTTGGTATGAAGGTTCCTTCTTCGGCGTAGACATCCTTTTAGACGGGATTTCTGAAAATTTCTTTGAAAAGGGGCAATAAAGAGAAAACACATTAAAAATATAAATTGGACTTAAATATTAAGTAATTATCAAATACAATAATGTCTAATCAATATTCGGATTAAATATTTTTTAGTTTTATGTGTTTTGAGTTAATTTGATCCACACAAATACAATTGTATTTATAACTTTCAAATGAAATTGTATTTCATTGCGTATTTCACGCTATCAAATTAAATATAACGCCATTTTTTATAGTTTTTTTTTTTTTTTTAATTTGTTTAAATATGGAGCAAATTTTTTTCTAAAAATTATATTTTTGGGAAAAAAACTGAAGTAAATAGTAAAGACTTGGTTTTATTTATGCCATCCATTGTAGTACCTATAAATTAAGAATAATTTTTGACCAACTTTGACGAATCCTAAGGAGCAATTGCAACCAAGTAGAGACCTACACTTCGTTTTTGTCACACCAACGCTCCTCCACAAATCATCTTTGGTTACATTTGCGTTATCTATTACCCGGACAGTTATAAGTACGAAAAATGCCTGGGCAATCATACTTTCCTGTGGCCGTCGTTAAAGGGTTAGTTCGCTATTACCATTTAAAGACTACTATTATCATTTTGTATTAATTTGCGGACAAGTGTAATTTACAAAACTGATCCTTTGATTCGATAATGAAATAAAGACAAATCAATACAAACATTGACACAAAATGTAAGGACAAAATTTATTCTATAATAAGACTATAGAAGAAAAAGAAAAGATTTAACACAGTATAAATTACTTTCATATGGATAAAACACTTTTTTTTTTGGTTAGCACAAAAAAATAACAACGTTTATAAAATAAAGCATGCACAACAAATAAATTTATATATTACCACACCATTTTTAAAAATATAATTCAATCATTAAAATTAATAAAAGACATAAAAATACTTACATTTAATTTTCTGAGCATATCATTAACAATGTTAAATGCTGTTGTACGTGAACTAGCAGTCATTGCATTACCATTAAGTAAATTATCCGGATCGGCAAATGGTTTTCCTAGATAAACAAAATTACAAATTAATTAGAAAAGGAAAACATTTATAAAACTAAAACTAAATTTAAAGAATAACTAAAACGAGACTAGGGTACATTCACATTAAACACACACAAATATAATTTTTCTTTAGGATATAACAGGGCCAATAGACGACAAATGTGACTTGCGTGTAAAAAATAAAATTGTTTTGACTTTTGTTTTATAGTTGTGTGTGTTAGATTGAGCAGGTGACTTGTGTTGTAGAGCTGTAAAACGTTGATGCCTTTGAATATTCGATACAACTTAATACCTTGTACATTTACACAAAAACAAAAGGTGTATTTCCATACCATGGCAAATATGAAAATACAGCTCAAAAAGTATGGTTCAGTATTGAGTAATCAACATCCAAATACTCAATACTTTTACAACTCTATTATATAGTATATTGTGTGGTCTATTGGCCGCATTAGAGGATATATTTATAATTGAAAAAGTTGATTTAAATTTGTAATCATTAAATGATAGTATAGCAAATGTATTTTATTTAATTTATTCTTAGTTTAAATATATATTAAATTAACTTAACAAATGTAGGATTAACAAATATTTTATACAACAATAAAATTTGATAAAACTTAAACAAATATTTACTCTTTTTGAAATATCGAATGAAATTAAATTGGGGTTTTAAAATTACTTTTAATTCGACTTTAAAATAGTTTTATTAAAACTGGAATTAGCCTAAAATACGTAGGATGAATAAATTAATATGAATAACTAAAAGCTGAAATTATATTCGAAAAAATATACGCAGAAATTTTTATTTTATGATACAACTAAAATGAAAAACGTAAACCTATTCGGAATTTTTTTAATTCTAAAGAGCAATTAAAAAGTCAATTTTATGCCTAATGGCTTAAAAATTTTAAAATTTTAAGGAGTTGCAAAAATAAAAAAAAAATTCCACATATATAATTCTTAGAATCAAATCATTTGTTTTATTGTTTTCCGTATAATTTTAAATCTAGCCGCTGTTAAATCTAACTGAATATATATTATACGGAAAAAAATAAATAAAAAAACAAACAATATATTCTTTACTTTTGAATACTTTTATATTCAAACTAAATTTAAAATTTCAATTAAATCTCATCACAATTTTTATTTATGTGCTAAAATCCTCAGAATCTAAGAAGATTTACTAAATTGAATTGGAATCTATGGAGAATTACTGAACTAAAAAATGTTTCATTAGTATAAGAAGATAATTAGAATGTTCTGAAAAATTTGTCATATTTTCATTCAATCCTAAATATGATTTTACTTCGAAAGTTTTAGGAATATGCAGCTATTAAAAAAAACCGAATTCAATACTTATTTTTATCGAAGTTTTAAACTTAAATATATAATCTAAATACTTTGCAAATAAAATTTACCTTTAACAGTAAGCAAATATAATATAACACAATAAAGACGTGTTCACTATTATGGAGTGACTCTGCGGTCCAGGACAGATTGAAATGTTGACTCAATCGATTCTACATTCAAACATGTTCAACTCCCCAGTGGATTAAAACAAGATAGTAAAACACAAAAATTTATTAAGAGAGAAAGAGAAACAGTTTTTAATTTGCTACAGCGCAAAGTACTCCACAATTATAAACGCACCTTTAAACATAAAATATGAAATTTTCGATGAATTTCTTTTAAACATATGAAATATTAAACACAAAAAAATAATAATATAAAATGGCTAAAAAATATAAATACAAAAAAATACATATATAAAATACAAGTAAATTTACATAAACAGGCATGTCACAGTGCTTTTTAGAAATGATTTGATTTCATAATTTAATTACTCTATATTCTTAAATTTTTCAACACACTTTTAATCCTTCTGGATTTGTAGTTGAAACCTAAACTAGGATAATTTGTTGTTATAAAAAAAGTTTAAGTATCGAAATGGTACAGGTTTTGTTTAGAAAACGCAAAATGAAACCTAGTGGAATTGATATATATATATAAAGCAGCAAACTAAAAAATATTGAACATAGCTATTTATAAATTCCACAAAATGTCTTCAAATATATCACCTAAAATTATGTACATTAAAAACTACTTTTGGTGGTAAATTTAATGTTTAATGTTTACAATGAAGGAAAAACGAAAAAAAATCTAAAGAAGCAAAAATAAAACGTTATGAAATCTTTACATTAAATTTAAAATTTGCAAAAAAAAAAAGGAATAATATCTTTTTGGAGAAGCAATTTACGTTTTCAATTTCACTTTCGAACGAAGATTGAAGTCTGTGACATTCCTGATAAATTGTTTTTTTTTTTTATACGAGTGTGTGTGTGTTTTAAAATATTTTGTGTATGCCCCTGATGACTGATCAATTTTAAAAATTAATCTCGTTTACGATATTTTTTGCTAAATTTTAAAACAATTTTTGTTTTTCTTAAAGAACGAAAAATCTTACTTTTCAATGAACGTTGATGTAACTGATAATCATTAATATTTGTTGCGGTATTTGTTGCTGCAGTTGTATTGGTGTTATTTAATGTTGCCGTAGTTGTATCAATTTGTTGCAACATTATATCACCATTAATACCATTGGATGTGGTAACTTCTGAGCCTAAACCAAGACCATTTTGAGAACCACTTGTTGTCGTATAACGCGTTTTTACATTTAGTTCTTGTTTCAGATCTAGAAACAAATTTATATAATATAAGAAATGTTTACATTGTTACAGATCATTTAAACTAACCTCTCGTTTCATCCATTAATCTTTGTAGCTTTTCCTGTAAAATTTCTTTTTCATCTACTTCCATTTCAAGCAATGCATTCTTTTCATAGGCTTTATCTAGCATTCGTTCAAAATCTACAATACTCTCGTTAAGAATACGATGCGCTCTCTCTAAATCATCATTTTTCTGTTCCAACTGTCGCAGGTAATCTTTCATGGAATCTCGTTCTTTTTTCATATTTTCCAATTGTTTTTCAACACTATTTAACTCCATACTATGTGATTCGAGTTTGATCTACAACAAATTAAGGTAAAAACAAGTTTTAGAAAGATTTTTTTAATTTTGGTAAAAAAAAACAGTCATAAGTTAGAACGAAATACCTCGATTATCAAATATGGGGTCACATTTCCAAAAAGTATTGGGAATATTGATTTTTTCTCCCATACAATTTATATTACAAATTTTCTTTAAATTTGCAAATTTTTAGACAGAATACAATAAAAAAAAATATTTAAAAGTTATTCGAAAATTATGACAACCCCAGTGGCTTCCACCGCTTAGCAAAATTGATTGTTTTAGGTTTTTTTTTTTTAATTTTAATACAAAATATAGCTCAAAAGTTAAAAAATATTTATCATATTTTACTGAAAATATTTATAAAAATTTAAAAACGCTACCTTGGTCCATATCTGAAGTATTAAACAAAAAGCAATAAAAATATGGTTTCGGCCAAAACTATAAAAAACGCATTTTCTCGAAAAAGGTTCATTGTACAAAATACATTTTTATATGTGAAAATATTCGAATAAAATATGGTTTTTGTTGCAGCATAACCAAAAATATTGCATAAGGTTAGACCTCCTCATCCTGTTCTGTTGGTTCCTTCAGATTTAGACCCAGAAACCTGGCTGTATCGGCCGTGTGGTTTCATTTTGAAGTGTGATCTACGGAAGGCGGGTTCGCACTGTAACGAAAGAGGTGATTCATATCATGAGGTCCTCTTTGGCATGCAGGGTATTTGCTGCGGATGGTGGGCTCTTTACGAGACCAATGAATTAAGGCGAGAGAACCATTCTGGATGCAGTTGTGCCTGCACCGCTCTCGTTCTACATGGTAGTGTTTTCTCGTTGTATTCTGCGATTTTTGATGCGCGCCCTCAGAGTACGATATTTATACTCCATCGACTGCTAAATTTAATTCCATCATCACTTCTTTCTTTCAAGGAATTTGAGTTGAGTTGGTCGTTTCGAAACTCAACGAACGACCCTACAGATATTTAACTATGCTTATCAGACAAACCCAAATTGTCAGCGGCGGGTTGGCTGATCCTGGGTTGGTCGAACAAAGCTCGTCTTGCTCTTCTGCCAGTCCTGACGCTTCTGCTGGATAATCTGCGCGCATCCGGGCCGCAGGGCGGTTGGGATGGGCAGGTCATGAAATTTGCAGTTCTTGAACACTCTTCAGCTTTTTTTCTGATTTTTTCTACGATAAAATAGGTCTGGCGAGCTGGTCCAACTTCCCAGAATTGCCGTGCGGGCTTCCTTATTCAAAATACAAAATGATGAGTCATCGACTTGTTCTGTCTAGGGTATCCCGCTTTGGTATTCCCCCCGTTTGGGATGCCAGAGTTCATTGTGGGCATTGAAGTAACCCGTCACCATGAAGTAATAACCTTCCAGGAGAAAACATGCGAGGCAGCTGGCCTTTGTCTGAATGTGCACATTGAACAATTCGATCTTTGCAGCTCCTGAGATTACTGCTACACTCTGGTGTTCTAGGTATACGTACATCTAGTTCAGGCGAGATAATTCTGCACAGCACGTTGCTGTCGATAATGAACGTTTGCGATTCTTGCGAAGAATGTAATATCTATGCTGGAGGCTAGAGGTGGTATTTAGCTTGGTTTGCTTGACCGAAGCGACCATAACATTGTAGAGCAGCATGATTCGGGATATCTGTGATCTTACTTTGAAGGCTGTTGAAGGTAAACTGCATGAAAGGTGATCCCCTCAGGTCGGAGTACAGAAACAGGTATTGTTAGTTGCGACGTCTGTTGTTGTTGCTGCAATTGTCGTGGCTGTTGGGATGGGAGAGGTGTCAACGCAACCGGTGACGGCAGCTTCGACGACTCCGGGGACGATGACTATTTCTGCATACCCGGTGATGACAGCGTCATGATACTGACGAGCATGAAGCAACGTAATAATCATCTCAATACCTGTGGGTTCGAAGCTAGATGTAGTTTCTACTGCTGTCCTTCCAGAAGTGAACCTATTAATTGCAGTTGTTGCACTAAACTGATGTTCCGCTGGGATACATCCTGTCTTGGTAAACTGACTAGAACCATGGTCCTGTATTTTTTTCAACTCCTGCTGCAAGCAAGTTTGCCTCCGTCAAGTTGCTCCATTAAAAGAAAAAAAGCATTCATACACATTGTTGGTTTCTTGATTTGGCATTCCTTAGTAGGGGCCCAGTGAACTCCGGTGCAAAAAACCGAGTGCCGAGGGAATGGTAAAATATAACCAACTATTTTTCTTGAATTTTTGTTCAAATAATTTTTACTTAAAAATACTTTTTAGTTAAGTATTTGAAAAAATTCGAACATTTTTTTCATGTACATTATAAGTTTAAGTATTCACATTTGAAAAAATGATATCAAAAAAAAAATTCTTTAAAATACTTATACTTAAAATTTTCAAATATAAATATTTTGCATGTAAATTTTGTATGTATTATCCGATCTCTCTGTTTTTAATTATATATTTTTTAAATTTTATCAGGCTCGAAATAATAATTAAATGTTACTGACGAATAGTAAACACTTATTTTTTATAAATGGAAAAAATTGTAAGGATCAGCGCTAGATGGAGTGCACACTTTCGACCCGAGCGACCAAGTCATCGTCAGCCTCCATATGAACCACCCAACCCACAAACAACTCATGGTTTTTAACAGGCTTATATATCACACATTCTAAGGAAAATGACTATGCGAAATTCCTTTTTTCAGAGATAGTGAATGATAACATACAGATAGTAAATGATTACATACATACAAAAATATAGGGCAGGATGTAATTGATAATCCTATATAACACCGAAATATGCTGTGTAAAAAAAAATAATAGTATGCCAGATTCCCAATTCATTCCCAGAAATGGAAACATTAACAGTTGGAATGGCAACCCTGTCAATTTTTGCTTCGAGAATCGAAGATGATTGCCAAGGGTAATTCTATAAATAGATGGAAAAGGCTCATTTGTACGGGTAATCATTCACTATCTGTGGATAAAAAAAAGAAATTTCGCAGTCATTTTCCTGCCCACAGTTCAAAAGATGCGGTGCCAGTACTGATTACTTCAGATTAACGATCTTTTATTTGATTTGTTTAAATTGAGAATTTTATTTTACTTTAGATATTTAAAACAAATTTTTTTATAAGAGAAGCAACACTCAGGAAATGCTTCACTGCTCTGCATGTGATGCGCATCGCGTTAGTTGGTCAACTTGTTGTAGTCCTTATATGTTATTTTACTTTGGTGGGGTTAACTGCTATGAAAACACCGAAGGAGGGCGGCGCAATAGGTATGAGGGATAGAAAACATACGTATTATTTTTCTGAATTGATATTGCAGTCGCGGGGAATCGAACCTGCAACATTCAGTTAACAGTCCAACGCGTTAACCATTAGATCACAACGCCATTTTTATCTAAATTTTTAATATACAATCCTATTTCTTTTTCAACCAAAAGTAAACATACGCCGTCATGTTGTGATATCTTAAAACCAACAATATTTACAAATTAAAACATAAATTTATATTCAACTAGCGGATCCCGGCGTGCTTCGCTACGCATGAATATTAACATTGAATCAAATTCATTAGTTTTCCGATCCGCGAGATCGATGAAAACGAATCTTAAAATTATCACTCACTGACAGATGTCAATGTTTATGCGCTGCAACGTGTCTTTACCGTGTGTATTAAGTCAGCACACAGTACACATACCGCACATGCTCATGGGCGCCTACGTATTTGTTGTTTTTTTTTATATGGACAAAATCACATGTTGACATGAAAAGTCATAACTCTACACCATACGAACAAACCCTAAAAATTTAATCGAATTCGGTTTGACCGTTCGTAAGTTATAAAGTCACAACACACTTGCAACAATAACAATAACGTTACTGACTCACTCACTCATTCAACATGGCCCAGCCCAAGCCGCAAGAGGTAGGAGACTGAAATTTGTTATGCAGGTTCCCCCTCCGGCGTAGACATCCGCCGGGGAGGGGCAAAAACTCCCCTTTCACGGCCTGCCCAAATCTCTTTAGCTAGAAACCTGAATTTTGAAACATGCCTTCCCGGGAGTATGTGCTAACTTCTCAATGAGGTACATTTTAGAATTTTCGTCAGTGATCTTGTAAAAATAGGGGTTTAAAGGGCGAAGAGTCTCCCCCTTTACGGCCTTCCCAAACCGTTAGACCTGGGAAGTTAAAATTTGGTATGCAGGCTCGTTATCCAGTGTAGATAACAGCTAAGACATGATTTTTGAAAAATCAAACAGGGAGGGGCAGAAAAGGGTGAAATTCTCCCCTCGTCGGCCTACCAAAGCCGTTAAAGCTGGCTCCTTATACAATGTAGATAACAGCTTAGACGTGATTTTTGGAAAATCCAACGGAAAGGGACAGAAAAGGGTGAAATTCTCCCCCTTGACGGCTTGCCAAAACTGCTAGAGCTGGGAAGTTGAAATTTGGTATGCAGGCTCCTTATCCAGTGTAGATAACAGCTTAGACATGATTTTTGAAAAATCAAACAGGGAGAGCCAGAAAAGGGTGAAATTCTCCCCTCGACGGCCTGCCAAATCCGTTAAAGCTGGAAGATTGAAATTGTGTATACTGGTCCCACCTGAGGTGTAGACATCTACCAAGGTGAGATTTTTGTAAATTCCTACGGGGAGGGGCAATAAGGGGAAGTCTTCCCCCGAACGACCTGTCCAAAACGCAGAAACTAGAAAGTTAAAATTGGGTATGCAGATTCCTTCTTCAGTGTAGATATTAGATACGACGTGGAAAATCAAAAATTCTCCTCCTTGACGCTCTGCCAAAGCCGCTTGAGCTGGGAAGTTAAAATTTGGTACATAGATTCCTCCTCCAATGTAAATGTGCAAATGTTCGTATGTGCATATGTGCAAATTTCAAAAGTGCAAATTTGAAAATTCCCTGTTTATGTGCAAATTTGCAAAAGTGCAAAATACCTGAAATTTCAAACATGTATTACCTGGAGTATGGACTCACTCACTGATAAGCTACATTTTAAAATTTTAGCCAGGGACGTGGTAATATGGGGTTTAAAAGAATGAAATGTCTTCCCTTTAACAAGTTAGCGAAACCGCTGAACCTAGGAAGTTGAAATTTGGTATGCAGGTTTCTTCTTCAGTGTAGATAACATCTAAGATGTCAGTTTTGAAAAATCCAACGGAGAGGGCAAAAAAGGAGAAAACTCTCCCCCTTGACAACTTGTCAAAACCATTAGAGCTGAGCAGTTAAGATTTGGTACATAGGTTCCCACTCCAGCGTAGATGTCCAACCAAGTTGGATTTTCGGAAATTCCTACTGGGAGGTGCAATAAGGGGAAGTCTCCCCCCGAACGGCCTGCCCAAACCGCTGAAACTAGAAAGTTAAAATTTGGTATGCAGGTTCCTTCTTCAGTGTAGATAATAGGTAAGACGTGACTTTTGGAAAATTTAATGCGGAGGGGCAAAAAAGCGAAAATTCTCTCGCTGCTAAAACCGCTTAAGCTGGGAAGCTAAAATTTGGTACATAGATTCCTCCTCCAATGTAAATGAGCATACAGTCATGGACAAAAGTCAACATACCCCCAACATTTCTCCTAAATGTCGTGTACCAATAATTTCCCAAAAAAAAATAATCATGCGAATTCTCTTCAAATTCCTTTTGATTAATAAAAACAAAAAAAAACAAAAAAGAGAAATGTAAAGAAAAATACAAAAAACGAAAATTTTCCAATGACAAAAATGTACATACAGCACCATATAACAAGTACTATACCAATTTATGATAACGGAAAAGTCCCGTTTTGCCATTGCACGATTGTTATATGTATCAACAGAAGTACCACTTATAGTTTGAAGTGCAAAAAGTGCAGGTGTTATTGAAATGGGTCAAAGGAAAGAAATATCGCGCGATGTTAACAATTTGGTTGTAAAATTAAAAAATGAATCCAAATCTTATAGTGAAATTTCAAAAATTCTAAATTTAAGTCGGTCGACAGTGCAAACTATTATAAGAAATTACAATAACAATGGCAACGTCGAAAGCAAACCTCGCAGTGGACGCCCAAGGAAACTAGTTGATAGGGACGTCAGGTTCATTCTTAAGGACGTGAGAAATAATCCGAGAATGGATTCCTCGAAGTTAGCTGAAGCCATTGCTGTAAGATAACAAATATCTGTACATCCGCGCACTATAAGAAGAACATTGAATAAAAACGGGTTTCACAGCAGAAGACCACGCAGAAAACCTCCGATATCAGAAAAAAAAACCGGAAACTTTGCATACTTTTTGCGAAGAAGCATTTAGATAAGGACATAGACTTTTGGAATCCAAATTTAATATATTTGGCAGCGATGGAAGGCAAAACGTATGAAGAAAACCCAATACAGCCTTGAGTACAAATAATGTTGTTTGCACTGTTAAGCACGGTGGTGGCAGCGTGATGGTTTGGGATGCCGTAGCTGCTTCTGGAGTTGGAAAACTGGCTTTTATCAGTGGAAATATGGACCGGTTTCAATATAGGGATATATTAGCAGCCAATTCGAAGCAATCGGTCGATATGTTAAACCTGGGATCAAGTTGGATATTCCAACAAGACAACGATCCAAAGCATACAGCCTTAGTTGTCAAAGACTGGTTGCTTCATCATGCTCAGAGTCAACTGCACACACCACCACAGTCCTGATTTAAATATAATTGAACATGTTTGGGACATTATTTAGCGAAAAATTAGAATTCACAGCATCACAAGTGCCTCAATGCTAAAAGAGAAGCTGCAAGAGGCGTGGCAAAGCATAACACCTCTGGAAATGGAAAATTTGGCGGAATCTATGCCCAGACGGTTGCAGGCCGTAATAGATGCAAACGGAGGCCCAACCAAATACTAAAAATATTTGTAATAATAATAATAATTTCTCATAGATATTTTGGTGGTTCTTAACACTGTATGTACACTTTTGTCACTTGATGTTATTTGGTTTTTTTGTTTATTTTTATACCACTTTTCTCTTTTTGTGAATTTTGTTTTGTTTTTTATTAATAAAAATGAATTTGAAGATTATCTGCATCATTAGTTTTATAGACAAATTATTGGTACTAGAGATTTAGAAGAAATTTTTGGGGTATGTAGACTTTTGTCCATGACTGTATGTGCAAATTTGCAAATGTGCAAATTTACAAATGTACATGTGTGTAAATGTGCAAATGTGCAAATAAGAAAATGTGAGAATGTGTAAATGTGTTAATATGTAAATATTTATTAATTTCATTAAAAATCTCTCAGCCCAAACCGCAGGAGGTAGGACGCTAAAATTTGGTATGTAGATTGGATCTAAGACGTTGAAATTGCAGGCTCCATCTCCAGTGTAGATAACAGTTAAGACGTAATTTTTGGAAAAGTAAACGGAAAGGGGCAAAAAAGTGAAAAATTATCGCCCTTGACGTCTTGCCAATACCGAAATTTAGTGCAATGGTTCCTAACACAGTGTAGACATTCACCTAGGTCGGATTTTTGGAACTGTGTACGGGGAGGGGCAAAAAGGTGAACAGTCTCCTCCTTAACGGGCTGCCCACACCGATTTAGACAGAAACATAAAATTTTAAATATGCGAACTGGAGTATATGCTAACTCATTCATCAGGTACATTTTAGAATTTTAGCGAGGTACATGGTAAAAATAAGGGTTCAAAAGAAAAACTTGAAATTTGAAATATGTGTTACCTGGAGTATGGGCTAACTCATTATTGAGGTACATAGAATTTTAGTCTGGGGAATGGTAAAAATTGAGGGCTCCGTGTAATTATCTGGGAAATCCCGGGCTTTAGCTCGGGCAACCATTTTCTACGCTAACAACGTAGCGGCATTTGCCCGCTAGTATGTACATATAGGGTTGAAAATATTAATTGTTTGTAATGTAAGTTCATTGAAATGTGGCCGAAATAATAAATGTTTTCGTTTATTTTACACTTATTTTCATTATTTGTAAATTTACTCCAAAACCAATTAATTGTAATTTATAACAATATAATTATGTTAGCTCATCATTCGTTTTTAAAAATTAATTTTATTTATGGTAGTCTCATACTTATTTTTAATATTTTCCACAAAAAATTAAATTAGGTTAGGTTGACATACACATAAGCCCAAATGGACTTTATTGTACGCTCTCATTTAGGTTGGAATTTTACTAAGGATCGGGCCACTCCTTTATAGAAAACACTTGCTATTTTATTTTGTTTAGAGCTTGCGACCGGCTAACTACAATCAAGACAATATTTCTAAGGAAAAGCTTTTGCTTACTTAGATAAGAAAGGTCCTATCTTTTTTGCAGCCTCATTTTGCCTTAAATATTTAGGCTTCCAATGAAGCCAATCAACCAACTAGGCATAGATTTCCAAATTTTCAAGGGGGATAGTGTTTATCCACCCAGGAATTGTATGATTCTGTCTCAAAGCCTGGGACATAGGCAGAGTATATGTTCCGCTGTCTCAACGACCAATTCGCAGAACCTACAACTGTCCGAATCAGACAGACCTCTAGTCCTTAAATGGTACAGCAGATTACAGTAACCAGTAAAAAATTCCTTTAAGACCTTCCTGTTTAGAGAAAGAAGTCTCCCAGAGTTTCCAGGAACCCAGCTTAAGATTACTTTATTGCATCCACCGCGGACAATAACGCCCTTAGTGCCGCTTGGCTGTCCGAATGAACAATAATAAGCATCCCCCTCCGCCTGGCATATGCATGGAAGAAAACATTAATATCCCATATCCCCATTGAGTTGAGCTTCCTACGTTTAGTGAACGGTACCAGTATCATCTTGGATGGGATCACGTATAGCACTTTTTTCTGACATCATTTGAGAGTAATGGTTCATAGATTGTTGCATGAAATTGTCAGAAATTGTTTTCCCATCCCAACTTGTTTTTAAGATCACGTGTTCATCTGCGTAGCTGTTCCTATATCCGTCCTAGATCATTCAATACTATTAGTTGCTCATCAATAACCAGAGTTGTACATAGCGTTGCGTAAACGTAAAGAGGGTTGGAAACTAGTTCTTAAATTCGCCCACTTGAAAGGGATGACGGACAAAAAAAAATTGCATCATTGCAACAACTCTGCTAAGCCACTTTAGTCAAATTTTTATCAGTTTAGAAATCAATTCGATAAACCTTATTTATTCCATGTTTCTTGAAAATAAAAATAAAACTATATTGTTACAAACCTTGAGGGATTCATTTTCATTCTCCACTGAAGATAATTTAAATCTGAGATCTTTAATAGTAGCCTGTTTTTGATCAATAGTAGCATCCATTTCGGCTTCCATTTCACGTGATTGTTCAACATATTCGTCATACTCTTGCTTTACATCTGTCCACCTGTTTTATATAATAAATTTAAACTTAGAATTTTTAAAATGTACTTTAAAAAAATTAATGGCAACCAACTTACTCTTTATGATAAAGTTTAGCCCTTTCCTTCCAATAACGACATTCGTCCTCAACACTATTAAATAGAGGAGGTGACTCCATCATTGTTAATATATTTCAGTTTGTTTGGTCGTTGGTAAAGGATTTACAAGTAATATATAACTTTTTTAAGAGTTCAGTGAGCAAGTTTCGTTTGACTAAAGAGAAAAACTTTTTTCCTCGTTCTTTTTTCGTTTTTTTTTAAGGGAGCAAAGGAGGTTGTACTTATAAATCAATTTATTTTATTTGTTTAACTTTTTGTAAAAGTTCCAAAAAAACAAAAATTGTTTAAAATATGCTTTCGCTCGGATTTGCGAAGTATCTTCCCTATTTTTGTATTTTTTTTCTTTAATGTCGTCGTTTCGTTCTTGATATTTTTTCTTTTTGTAATTTTCACAATATTTTCTTTTTCCTAGAAAGAAAACAAAAGCAAAAAGTAGGAGATAAGCACATGTAAATTTTCACTATTTTCTAAAATATGACAATATATTTTTTGTGAAAAATCAATTAATTAAACAAGTGTTTGTCTAAAGACCCTGGTCTAAAGATAATTTTCTCTTTTCTACGTTGTTTTTACACTTTTATTTTTTTTTTTCTGCTGTTTTGTTAATTTTTTTTTATTTTTCAACTAGTTTTATTTTGCTGTTCGTTTTGTTTCACACCCGCTGTCACCAGTGTTGCCATATTTAACGATTTTTTTTGTCTTTATTCAACGTTTTGTAATTTGAAAGCCTATAGGCCAATTAATTGATTTTATTGTCAATTTGACGATTTTTATTTTTAAAAATATCGAAATGACGATTGACGATTTTTCTTCAAAATTAAAATTTTTTTTTAAATAAAAACATTTAAAACTTGAAAAAGATAGTTAATTTAATAATTAATTCAAATTAAATGTATGTACGTAACAGTTATGACTTTTATTCGATAAAATTACTTTATTGAAATTATTTTTTGTTTAAACATTATAAAAGTTTCTTTTAATGCCCTGTATTCTATGTCACGTACACCAGAACATTGAAATTTTGCGGTAGATGTATCCTGTAAGTATGAACTGCTGCTAAGCTCGGGTTGGACAATAAATTGCCAAAAACCAATGTGCATACGATATTAGCCAGGGTCTTGGAAATAATTACGGCATATTTGCTGATTTTTAAAAGACATGAGGCAACTTTTATAAATTGTTTTTAAATAAAAATCAAAAAATAACAGAAATTTAAAGAGCTTGAATAAAAATCGAAAAAATAAGAATATTTACGAAATTGCGTGAATTTTGGATGTAATAGTATTGAAAGCATTAGTGTATTAATTAAATATTAGATTTAATGAAGTATAATTTGCGACTTTTTTTAAATTATAACAGTTATTTTTGTTCTTAGCTTTAAATCAATGATTTGATTGAGACACAAATGCTTTTTTTTTTCTCTAATTCTCTTTTTTACTATCTTTTTTAAACTACTCCAGATTCAAACATGTTGGAGGCTCTGGCAATGCTCTGTTAACTGTTTAACATGCCAAGTGAAACCACATTCCTCATTGTAAACCATTTAAAAATAAATAGTAAAAAATATGAAATAGCACAAAATTTTTAATTCTTTCAGAAATATTTAAAATAAATAAAGAAAATTAAAACTCAAAACACTGTTAAAAAAAATCGTGAAAATATGAAGTACTGAAGTGTAAAAACCTTCTAATTATTATAATAACGCAGATTTAGTTAAATTTATATTGCAGTAAAATAATGAGTAGCACATTATATTATATATATATGTGATTTTATGTTGAAATTTGTTAAATTTCGCAAAATTTTAAGCGCATTGATGAAGATCCGAATTTGAACTTTTTGGAAAACATCTAAAAAGATAATTTACATTGACCGTCTATGCTTGCCTTGATAACATAAACAGATAATTTTTATGTTGACAATTTTTAAGAATTTGTTGAAAAAATTTAAATACGCGACAATTTAGAAGATATTTCCAAAATTTAACGATTTTGGGTACACAAAGCCGGCAGCACTGGCTGTCACATCACCTTCTCTGCGACGAAAATTTGCCGTCGACCGCGGCGAACTACAGAAGCAACAACAAAAAAAAAATCATTTTGTCATCCGTTGTTGTTTTCTTTTCCAAGGCAAAATGAAATCATCGATACTTGTTATTACAGCTTTTTCTTTTTCAGATCGGTTGGTTGTAAATTTTTATAAAAAATTAATTATTTTAGATAAGCATTTAAGGAGTGCACTTACTTTTTTGTAAAATGTATTTTATTTTTGTTATACGTTAAAGCTTGTAAAATAAAATTAGAACGAAACTATTGTTTGATATAAAAACCACAGTTGCTTAAAAATGTATGAACGCAATGCCTACAGAGTTGTATGTGGGCAAATTAGAGAATGAAATCGATAACAAAATTGTGTTAAATGTACCACACAGAGATGAGAATTGAATTGTCTCCTCGGTCCAAAATGATGGCAAAAAGTATTTAAACCAGTACCCTGATTCTATAAGACGAGGGACGATTATTTTTGACTTTTGAAGTTAAAATTCTATATTTTTAAAGATGTTACTTAAGCGGAGTTTACATTATCTGATTTTACCTAAAGAAAATCAAGTTAAAAATCCTATTGATTTATTGTCAAAAAAATTCTCTTTGGTAAACTGCTTCGGGTTTACACCTTCAGATGCGAATCTGATTTACTCACAACTGATTTGTTAACACTTTTCTTTGTTTGTAAACAAATAATTTTATGACATTTTTAAAAAACGAAGAAATCAATCTGTCAAAATTTGTAATCGGTTATCTGTACGCATCAAACACCATTTTTTGCTATCTGACGCGTTTTTTGACAGATCCTATGACGTGTTACCCTTAAAGAAATTGCATCTATTTGCTCACCAAAATTAAGGTATTGATCAATTGCAACATCCAGAAAAAATTAATCTCTGTACCACGAATTCTGATTCTAGAGTAAAAAATTGTACGTGGGCAGTGTGAAACATAATGGCTTTGGTCTTAGTAGCATTGATGAACAAATCGTTCTCCGCCATCCAATCACATAGTCCATTGAGCGTTAAGTTAACAATTGCCTCCAAAACTTCAGAAAATTCAGTACAATTAACAAACATCAGCAAACATTGTTCATGTTAGACATCGCAGGCAAAATACTTATTGGCCTATAACTATGTATATAGCTCGATTAAATAAAAATGAAACGTAGCGCCGAGTGGAAATATTGCGTGGAATTTTTCTTTTTGGGAAAGACGAATAAGAAGTGCTTATATGTATACAGGAATGTGAGTTTTAAGTCGTTATATACAGTCAGAAGGCCTAACAAAATTGATATTTTTCTTGAGAAGAGCTTTCAATTTATTAAATCTGGATGATTTCAGACCATAATCCGGATTACCAAATTATCCGGAGTACCGAATACAAATTTAGAAAATTAGATCTTGTTAAATATGCAATGATTATTATATTTATAATTAATTTAAATAAATAATTACATTTAAAAAGAACAAAAGCATGTGTACATGGTATAAATTTCATTTATGGTATGAACAAAAAAGTTTTTTGCACATAAAAATAACGGTACTTTTCCATGTACTACCATGTATGTTACACGTTCAATTTCTTGCTTTCAATTCCTCTCAATTTGCAATACACTCACACTTTTTTACTATCTGTATAGTAAAAAAGTGTGAGTGCATTGAAAATTAAGAGGAAACGAAGGCTAAAAATTGAACGTGTAACCACCATGTTAGAAAAGAAATGGAATTGCGTAGCAAAATAGTCTGTTTTTGCAGCTTTTGAAATCCAAATGCCGAATTTTCATCAAAGTAATCTGGCAGCCCTGGCTCCTACGTGTAATAACGTCTAATAGCCTGTTCCTCTATTTCGAAAGAACACGTTCGTTCGCTTTCTAGTCGAGAGAAAACTGATTTGGGTTTCTCTAACTCTATTTCTATGCGAATGATGACTCGAACGACAAGTCGAATGAAAACGTAACTGTTTTCATACAAAGTTTGGTTTCTCTATTTCGAACAGCTCGAACGCAAATGTCAAAATCAGTCACTTGCTATTTTTTTGTCGAGTAAATATATATTTGATATTTTTAAAAGCAAAATGAAGTAAAAAAGCAATGGATAACAAAAAGTAATTACAAAATAATACAAATATTTATAGTTTATTAAAATTTTAAATTTTAGTTAAAAAAAATCAACAATGGACCATCCGAAGACGCTTGTATTTTATATGGAAGAAAGACCTGATTTTGCCAGGACTCTGGTGTTCGGAGCAAACAAATTTTCCGCAGAGGAGGAAAATTTGACCAGAAAACTAAACTCCGTTTCACCCCCTATTACGCTTTTGCTGAGTGGAAAAGGTATGTGTGTGTTGTTTGTGGCTTACGTTTGCCCAAGAAACTCATATTTACATTTTTTATTTTACATCTTTTATTTAACAAGGACTTTAGCAGTGACCGCACCGAACAGACAACAGGCAACAGAAAAGCTCTTCAAACAACAATTTCACCCACAACCAATCGATAACAAAAATTTTCACAAATAAACAGACTTTCCAAATAAAAATTGATTTGTTTATTGTTATTTTTTTATTTCATTTGTCATATACAGCTGATCACTGTTAAACAGGGTTGTTTTTTACTTTGAGCAGTATAGTAGTATTTTTGAATGAAAATTGTATCAAATACTCAAAATATATGATCTGGCATCTCTGTGATTTGTAAATGCGTAAGAAATAAAAATTGACACATGTAAAGAGCTAACTATATTATACTTTTGCTAGCTTAAGCAAATGTGCGAATACATGTAATCAAATGTGTATGACTATATTGTACTTAACAAACTTTTCGTTCAGTTTCGTCAAGTGTCATTTGCTTAAGCAAACAGCGAAACTGACCGCACTTTACTTAAGGAATCATATGTTTTTAGAAAAACTGTTTATGAAAAAAAACCAAATTGCAATGTACGCGGAAAATATTTTTATAGAAAATTTAATTGAAAATGTTAAAAAACAAACGTGCATGTATAACAAAAGGGGTGGGTTTTGTATTTGTTTTTCGATTGAGATGCAAGCACTGTTGCATTTTTTAGTACTTTTTTATTTATGTTTTCATTTGTTTCTTTAAATTATTAAAAATTAATATAGATTTACTTGTTAATTGTAAAAAATTTATAAATTGAACACATTAAATAATATTTTTCGAAAAGATACATATATTTTAGAAATATAAGAAGAAAACAGTTTTTGCAAAAGTACAAATATTTGCAACTAAGTGTAGTAAGTATTTAAGTTTAAAAAGTACATTGTAGCCACCCAAAAGTCTTCAATAAGTTGATTAAGCATTTGACAGACTTTTCGTTAATTTTTGACAGTAGCTTAAGTTAGCAAAAGTATAATATAGTTAGCCCTTAAGTCAAGTCGATCGAAGCCTTTCGAAACAGAGAAACCCAAATTGACTCGAATTCGAGTGACTTGCTATCGTTCGACTAGTTTTTCGTTCGAGGAACAGGCTATAAAGAGTTGTATATTTTTTGTGACATTTTGCCATTTTTATGACATTCTTCGATTTTTTTATTCATGTGACAGAATATACAAACTGTGTTGCCGTTTTCCTTATTTTTCCAATGTGGAGATGTGCTTTTTTCATTTTGGTAACTTTTTGAGCAATTATATATATAAATTGATTTTTCTGTTTTTTTTTTTTAATTTAGTTTAATTTAAAAGAAAATATTTTTATAAACGCATTATTATTCCGTCGATTTGAAAACGCTATTAATTTTTTTTATAAAAGTATGTAGTTCTATGTACAAAATATGTTAATCAGCTCTCTGGATTACCAAAATATACATTACTGTTTTTATTGGCGGCATTCTATCGATGAGAGCAAGTATTCTTAATTGGACAATTGCCAAGTAAACTTAGGTGTTGGTGGTAAAAAAAAAGCAAAAAACATTAAATTAATGCACAATAGATAAGTATTTTACATGTTTGAATGTATATGAACTCAAGAATATTTTTTAACTTCCTTAGAAACATTTTTACGGACTCTCCAACACATACAGAATGATGATTCCGTAACAAACCGTGCTGTTCGGTACTTTACACGACACAACGGTCCGTAACCAGTCCTTCAATGACTGGCTCTCAACGGACTCAACTCCGGTTTTAACACCACACGAAGGCACGTAAACCTTCCTTCTTTGACGGACTTTCAACAAATTCGAATAAGTTTCGATGTTTCTTAAAATCCGTTTTCTGGTACGTATACGGATCCAGAAAACGGTATGTAACCAGAGTTGGATTCCATTTATAACGTACTGAAAACGGTACGTAAGCGAAACGTTTTTGTTTTTTTTTTTGTTGGGTTTTTATGGATAAAGACTGCAATAATTTAAACGCTACAATGAAAGCAGGTAATTTAATTTTTCATAAATTTTTGCTATAAAATAATATTTCCGGTACAATTTAAAAAAAAAAAATAATGGTTTAATATATTTAAACAAAAACATAAACTTTTAATTTTGGTTATTTTTTTTCTCATTCGGTAAATTTTTTTAAAAATTTTGGTTACAAAACATTTTTGCCGTGGCAACACTGGTTACCAATGACAAAAAGTTATCCCGCTCCGTTTGGTTTGTTTACATGGTGGTAATGTGAAGAGAGAGATAGCAATAAAAATCTCCATATGCATATATTTATTGCACAATTTTTGCATATACATGTGTTTCTTTTTACATTTCAACGTTTTGTTTTTCTTAAATTTTGGCATTTCAGTAATTCATTTTCTCTCCGCCATACTTGAACAATCAGCTGATTCCTCTGTGCACAATGTAACACAGTGAAGACACGGTGATTAGAGCGCTTTTTTTTTTTACGGCCTTTTAGAAAACTACGTGAAAACTACTATTTTAATAGGCTATAAAAGCAACTGCGCTATGAAAAACTGTAGGTGAAACAACTGTATGACAATTATTCTGTCTCTCTTCCTTGCGTCTGATTTTCGAATTCGTCAGCTTATTATTGGTTTGGCCCAATCACCATTTTTGTAATAATAGAGGCGATTAGATTATATATAATATCAATATAGTCTTTCGAATTCTGAAACCCGTTTTTTGATATCTGGCATCATAACTGAGATAACTAATACCAACTTTGATATAAAATTAAGAATGAAAACCATTTTCATTGTTTTTCTTTTAAATCTTTGGGCAAACTAATAATAAGCTGACGATTAATTAAATGTGCTTTGTGAGTGTGTTTATTTGCTTATACATTTCACAGATCATATAAATGTGAAACTTTGTTGTATGTTTTGTTCTTTTGAATACTGAGATAAAATAAAAAAAATACATTAATTATGTGCAAAAATGCTATAAAAACATAAAACAGTTTTTGTTATTACAATATGTAACCCAAGTATAAAATTTGTTGTGAGTTTGTACTAAGTTTATGAAACAACAATTTTAGTAAATACAGTCATGTTGCACTTCTATGGTATATCTTTGATATTTTTGGCGATCATATGTTTTAAACCATGCTGTGTAGTTGTTCACTTTTACACATTATTTTTTTGTATACATTGTTTTTAAATCTCTTTCTCGCCTAGGACATGAAATACAACAACAACCCTCACCATACGGTTTTGGATCACTCGTTTGACAGCTGTCACTTTTGACATCACTGGTATACCCTGTGCCTCTGTGTGTAATCTGTGCTTCAGGAAGAATCAACCATTTTTGCATTTTTGTTAAAATCAACGCAGAATTTTTTGCAAATATTAAATAAAAGGTAAACAAACAATTTAAAGATAAGCTAGATAATATGTATACAAAATATTGAAGGGCAAAATTATTTATCAAATTGCCAATGGAAAAAAACTATATTTGGCGAAATAAGAGAAGCGCAATAAAAATTAATAGAAAAAATGCAGTCGTCCATTAACACAGAATGAAGCCGATGACATTTTTGAGGTACCCTAGATGCCGCCAACTTGTGCGGCTAATTTCGGCTTCAGAATAATATTGATAAAATCTGTGTTTATGCGGTTAGCTATCAACGTTGGCGTTTTACATTCCGAAACATTTGACAAGTAACTGGCTTATGTCAAATTTGCGTGGGAATCACATAAGCCAACTTTGATAGCTTGTACAAATACAGTAACTGCCCATAAAATCACAATTAGCTACTTTGTGCAATTTGTATATCCCTCTGAAATAAGTGATGTATATTCCTCTGAAATAAGTAATAATATTGTTAGGTACCTTTAGTCGACAGTATCAACTTATATATTATCATATTACACTTGCTAGTTTCAAGATTCTAGTTTTTTTGGACACCAATGCAAATCCTTCAACCTCAATTTTACAGGTTTCTATTTGTTTTATGCAGTTGATCTCTTCATACTCATTATTTTTCAATAAGTTCGTTTGACTTCTCTTTTAATTCGGATTACAAATACTGAAACTAGCAAACGTCACATAGACCAATTGTACTTTTACTATTTATAATTCAAACATATAAAAAATGTAATCCAAAAAGACCAATTGTAATTAAAAAAGTACCAAATGTTATTTAAAAGATAGAAAATGTTATTAAAAAAACGTATAAAAGCCACAATTGAAAAAAATCTGAATGTAATTCTAAAAATAAAGAGCCAGAATTGAAATTCAAAAACTTCAAAATGTAATTCAAAAAATCTACATATAGTTAAAAGCATAGCAACTGCAATTTAAAAATACTAATAAAGGGTAAAAATATATTAATAATGTAAATTAATAGAATAAAATAGAAAGGCCGAAGCAGTGACCAATTAAAAGTCCATAAAGTAACCCAACTTGATAATTAATATTGCATTTACCAGAGAACTGCATTTGCTAATTGCAAAACGTTCATACGCAATCAACACAAGAATAAATATGTGTTTGCGTTCAAACGCTGAATATACTCCAACACACATATTTGTTGATGATTTTAAATCAATCAAATGACGTGCAAATTGTTTTGTCACTGATTTTTTTTAATTTAGGTCGACATCTCAGGCTCGCCCAATCCGGTTAAAGTTAAATATTGCCTAATTTTCCAATCAAAATAGATGAAAAAAAATTTTGACAATATTTAAATTTTTCCGGATTAGGCATGCCTGAGATATCGACCTAAATTTTTTTTCCAAAAAAATATTTATATTTCACAAAGAAGAATATTTTTATTACTAATATAAATTCTAAAAAAGCGGATTTAAGTCCCACCCTAATGTAAGCAATATCATTTATGAAATGTGTTTCTATTTTGTTTTAATTATGAATACACTAATACGCGTTGTTTTTTCTGATTTATTCAACGCTGACTTTTTGTTGAGTAATTAAATTTGCAGTAAACATAATCGACATATGATTCAAACTGATCCGAATTACGCGTTCAGTAACATGATGCTGATTTTATTCTACAGTGAATTTTGTTGAATTATTAAATGTGAACAAGAATTTTTGTGTATTATTAAATCAAGAAAAAAGTTGATTTTGCAGTTCTCTGGCATTTACATTATAACCGTAATCCAGTTTAAACTAGATTTGAAAATCTAGTTTCTTTACAATAGAGTACAGTATAATCTGATCGAAACCGGTTTAAACCAAATTTCGTACGCAAAAGGTATTTTTTGATTTTCAATTGATATTGATAATACAATTTTGAACCTATAATTTTAATTTTTTTAATGAAAAAAAGAATTGTTTGAATTTTATTTGCAAATTTCTGAGTTTTTTTAATGTCAAATGCAGTTTTAAAATAAGAATTGTTATTTTATTTTCATTTTTTAGTTTTTCAAAGTAAATTAAAAATATTCTATTTCATTTTTGATAAAAAACATTAAAAAAAACAGCAGCACAAAAAATTAAATAAAAATATTTTTTTTACATCGTCAGCTTGCTTTGTTTTGCCGTTTAATTTTTTCTCTTATGTCGGCTTTTAGTCACCGCCGAGGCTATTTTTTATTAAAATCCGCCGGTGATATTTCATATCGCCTTCGTTCTCTATCCGTAAGAAAATACTAAATTGAGGAAAATCTTTAAATTACATTTTTTTGTCAGCAAATTGCTGGTCATTTCGTTCTGTAAAATTTAAACGGGGAATCAAATTTATTGCACTAAACAATATATGAAATAAGATATAAAATGATAAATAGTATATTTTATTGCTAAAGAATAAAAGACCCGCATAAGAATTTTGACAAAGAAAATATGTTTTTTTTTTATTTTTTTTAGTGCCAGTGGATGGATAATGGAAAATTTTTTCTGTTCTTATTCTTGCAGGCCCTCTCCATTAAAAAGAAAAACAACAGAGTGTAATTTAATCAACAGAAAAAATTAAAACCAAATTATATAGTAGACAATAAAATAAAAAGTGAAATTGAAAATAACTCCAAAGACAATTTGTGAAATAATTTAAAGATTATTTAAAAACTATAAATTTATACAAGACAAATTTGATAGTTTCTATTTAACCGGTTTAAACTTTTTTTGTTTTGTTCTATAATAATCTTGTCTAGAGCATAATGAGTGATTCCGAAAGACAAAGTCTATTGAAAAATGAAGATACTTCTATGTATACTACAGCTGGAGGTGCCTTTGCTACCGCTGTCAGTCAAGCTGGGGATGTTGGATTAGCTGCACAGCAGCAACAGACTGAAGGTAAGCGTACATTAAACTCAGATCGAATTTTACTAGTACATCTAATGGTTTTAGTTTTATAGGCGTTGGTGGTAATTTTCAAAACAAAATCATGTATATTTTTTTTTGTTGTTTTATGACGCGATTTCGTAATTACATGAATGTGTGTAGTTGAAACCAGACAAGTGTTTTTCGGTTAATATTGCCTCCTCCCATTCATGTTGCATTCTAGTATAGATAATAAGAGTATTTACAACTGTGATTTGCACCCGATGCTAAAAAATTGCAGTCTGTTATTAAAATTTTACCAGCTTAGAGTAGTTATGAGGATGCTAACTTTGCCTATTTTATTAGCATTGTGTTGACAACACAATTCAGAATGCCCTTAATATTATAAATTTTGTATATTATTTTGCATTAATGAATTATTTTGTTTTTAACCCACTTTTTACCACATCGATTCCATAAGAATTATTTTTCAAGAATTTTGGTAGAAAGATGTATTGATTTCCTAAAAAGATTTTTTTTGTTGCTTTGATACTTTTATCGCTCCCTCTAGTGAATGGGTTGTCTTTTCAAAATTAAAATTTTTGCTTATACAAAATTCTATCAACATATGTACAAATTTTTATTAGTATACCTTCGCAATAATTATTTAAAAATTTTGCTATTTTTCTCTCTTGTTAAAAGAAAATAACTTATTATTTAAATTAAAAAATAAATATGGGGTAATTTGAGAATATTATTTATTCTTTTTACAAATTCAAAAATTTTGTAATCCGGTCTCTGTGTTAACTTAAAAGATGTCTAGATGTCCCTAACTGGATCAGCATAGTTTCCATATTTAAATATATTTTTAAAAGTACTGCAAAAAATTGTTTTTTTAAACTTTAAATGGAAACCCTATAACAAAAATTTTATAATTTCTTAATTATAGAACTATTCTATCGAAATTTATCGGGACTCGAAATTTGGTGTTGCAAAGACAGAGTAAAATGGTTTAAGTAAAACAACATTTTTGCAGTTTTCCTTTTTGATTTTAATAGTTACATACACATTACATATTATGAGTGTCAAATTTCATTGAGTCATATAACTGTAAATTTGTGCCATTATCTCGTTTTCTTTCTTTTCTTTTAAATGTAATAAACAGTAGATGGTATTTTTATTTTGTTGTTTATATACATATAATTAAATAGTTGTCTGTATTAACATACTTGTATATATGTAGTTTAAGATATGAGAAGATTTTAAACAAAAAGTACTTATGTCGAGATTAGGAAAAATTTACATGTATTTTGTTACATTGTGTTATGCCCGAGATAAGGAAAACATGTATGTGTGTTGGTACATATATGTATATCAAAATTATCCAAATTTTGAATTTAACATCTTCAAATATAATTGGTGGCTATGAAACTAACTTCCTATACTAGTTGAGTTACCAATTTTTGATTTAAGAGGTTCGTGAAGTTAGAGTCTTGAAGTTTAGGAAATCATTTATATTTGAAGTAGTTCTCATTGGATATCTTGAATATGTTAATAATAATCGTTTACTACGAATATTTTTTTTAACAAAAATTAACAGAGTTTCCTAAGGCGTTCGTCGCGATATGAATGAGTGACTCAATGTAGTTTTTTTTTGTATAATATGTGTTTTATTATTATATATTCGATCGTCTAAAACAAAACGTCTTCCGGAAACACCAACTAATTTAACAAAACTTATCAACAAAAGTTAGAAATCGAATAAAAATATATTACAACAAAATATTTACATTAAAATAAATGTTTTTTCCAAAGTAAACTAACGTTAAATTTGCGATTTAAAAATAATATTTTTAAGATTTGAATGAAATTTTAGTTGAATTTAAGATCATATAATCATAATCTTTAAACATTGTTCAAATGCAAAGAAACATGAAAATTTTATTAGTAAATTATAGAGAATAAAATTGAAAAAATTCGATCAGAGCCAGCAGGAAAAACTGTAAAAATAGAGGATAAATATAAGATTGTTAAATTTATAAATTTTAGTCCAATTGTATGTTTTTTCCAGGTTTGTGAATTTGTTTACAAACACTCAATACATATAAAATAGACAATCATCAAACATTAACTCAAACAATGAGCATGGATGCTGAGGATGGTTGCGTAGCGATAATATTATTTCCTGCTCTGATCGAAATATCAAAACTTCTTTATTCTTTTGATTTATAAAAAAAATATTTTGTTTTTCGCATAATGGCAATCTAAAGGGTAAAAGAGTAAATGGAATTAATCAAAAATATACATTAAAAAAAAAATGTATTCCTATTGTATGGAATTCGATCTAAATGTGCCTAATAAGATCTAATCATATTAAATAAGATACAAAATGTTAATATTTTTGGCCTGATTCTCATATACTGACAATTTGTCGAATTTTTAACTTTTTTAGTGCTGGCATGGTGTTGAATTGATAAGACCTTAAACGTTTGGCCGTAGTTATTTCCCAACGTTTTTATCGGATTTCCACAAGTCTTATGACCAAACCAGAGTTATCTTAATGCAGAAAATTTAGTACAATTGTAACTATATTTACTATATTTATATGGCAATGTCGCGTAAAATAATGAGTTATGCTTACACGCCAGCATACCAAAAATTAAGAATTATATAGTTACCTATATGGACAAATATAATGAAGCTAAAAATATATTTTCAAAAAAATAATTTGTTATTGTTAAATGTTTTTTTTTTATTGTTATTAAAATCTTGGATTTGTTTTGAAAATCAAGTTTTTAAATCTTCCAATACCAACTACAATAGAGGAATATACCCAACAATCCGATAATATTTTTCGCAAACTCGATAAAATCTTGGCTTTTCAGTTTTGGTGTTCATGTTTTTTGCAAATCAGTGTCAAGAAACATCATAGAATTATTCACAATATAACAGGTTTTACAAATAGAAAAACCCCTTTAAACAAAGATTTTATTAAATTATTGAAATAAAAACTGGTTATTTGCATTTTTGTCCCAAACTGTATTTGTATGCACATTGTCAACGATTCCCTTTTTCTCTATTTTGTTTGTAGTACGAGAGTGGGTCAATAAGTCCGTGACATTTTGAATGAAACAGTTTTTTTTTTGCAAAAAAAAAAAAATTATTTTTCAACATAATCTCCTTTTAGCTCAACACACAGTCCAACGTTTCTCCAATTTGTGTATCTCTTTAAAAAAAAAGGATTTTTCCAGGTCCATAAAATAGGCATTTGTTTGATAAATAATTTTATCGTTGGAGCTAAATCTCCTTCCACCGAGCTATTTCTTTAGGTTTGGAAATAGGAAATAGTAACTGATTGCTAAGTCCGGAGAATAATGCGAATGGAGGTAATAAGTAGTCTACTTCATGGATTTTTGCCATGGAAACTAAGCTGTCACACGATTCCGTTGGTAGCCAATTGTGAGCAAACGCGGCAGCCATCTTGCGGAAAGCTTTCTCATACCCAAGTGATTGTTGAAACTACTGAGCCATGTGAGATGCCTATGTCTTCCACAATCTATCACACATTAAATCTCCGATTGGCCTACACCATATCGTGAATTTTTTAAATTGTTTTGGGTGAAGAGACCTCAACTGGGCGTCCAGAACTTTCGGCATCTGTCGTGCTTGTAAGTCAGTAAACCACTTTTTTACCATTGAAATCGATGGGGCAGAGTCCCCATAGTATTTATCAAGATCATCCTTGGTTTGATTGACGTTTTTTTTTCGTAAAAAAATAATGTTTAATGAGCACTCGAAATTCACTTTTTTCCATTTTTATTTGAACAGCTGTTAAACGCAAAGTAAATGACAGAACTTGCTCAAAATTGGCAGGTGGTACTTGATGGAAGCAGTGTTGCATTACATATAACTACGAGGCAAGTTCGAAAAGTCACGCACTTATTGATCCGCCCTCGTATAATAAAAAGAAATTGATTGTAAATATTTAATTTATTTAAATATTTGAAAATGCACCAGCTTTAAGGTTTGGATTTCATATAAACCCAATAATTTTTAAATATTAACAGATAATATTAATTCATGGTATCATTTTATAACATTTTATAATTGACTTGCTTTCCTGTTTGGATTACTACCATAACATTTGTTGTCACATCAAAACAACATAACTAGTAGTACTTGACGTTATTATTTATGACTCATAGTGTAAAAGATATCACTTTTTTATATATGTAAATATATAACAATATATACATATCTATTTTGTAGATTTGTAAATGCATGTAGATTTCTCACTTCAAAAGCCAGTAACTCTTTTTCTTTTGCACAATGCTTCCCTTCAATTTATAAACAGCTTTTATTTGTTTGTCTTAACAAAAGTCCATTATTATCAGGTTAAATACTTTTTGTTTATTTATAATAGTATTTATAAAATAAGAATGTTTTTTGTTTATGTCTTCTTTATTATTATATAAATTTTTCTTTATTTCTTAAACCTTTTAACAAGAGTATTGCAGATAGCCAGATATTTGTGCCCTCCTTGGTAGTAATGAATGGCACTTTATATAAATGGTACACGTCTTTGGAGAGGTCTTCCAGCAAACCAGCAGCTCAATGCAAAAAGTTTAAACAATTTCTTTTAATTTTTTTAGCTGGTTTTATTTGTATTTTGACAATGTTGACAATATTGCGATCTAATAAAATTTCTTAAATATGTTTTTTTATAATATAAATGTATTTTTTTATACAAATTGTATATTGTGTATATATATATCTTGTATATATCATTTCCACGAACTGCTTTCCTGTACTTTAACTATAAGATTTAATCTTCTTGAATATCGAAATATTGGTTGGGAATCCTATATTATCTACCATTTTTTTATAAAAGAAGACCTTGAATTATCCGATTTTATTCATACTTTTCACGCAAAAACTTTCTCGAAATTTTAAGACTCGAAAATATTTTAACAGTGCCTGTGCCTCTGTATGTTCTAGGTCGGCTAACTTATCTAAAAGTATGTTCAATTTAAACCTTTCCCGAGTTATTTTCACGCAAGTTTTACTCATGGTCAAGGTTAAACACCAGCTTTACGACATTAACCAATAGTAAGGTGGTGTTTCCAGATAACGTTTTGCTTCAGACGAACGAAAATTTTTAGTTCAATTAACTCTGAATAGTGTTAAATTTAGCTTTTTTTTAAGATAAGTTAACCTTAATAGTTACATACATTGTTATAGTAATATTGATTATCGGATTAATCGAAATTGATAATGATACAAGGGCTAACTATATTATACTTTTGCTAACTTAAGCAACTGTCAAAAATTAACGAAAAGTCTGTCAAATGCCTAATCAACTTATTGACGACTTTTGGGTGGCTACCAGAGAACTGCAACTCCTGATTGCAAAACGTTTGACTGATTTTAAATCAGTCAAACGAAGTGTAACTTGTTGTGTCACTGATTTAATCATGGGTCGTTTTCATACCATTGATTTTATTCTTGTTCGTTCGGGTCAACAACAATTATATTGATGTAGAATAAATCAGAAAAAACAAAAAACAACGCGTATGTGTGAATTCATAATTAAAACAAAATAGAAACACATTTTATAAATGGTATAGTGTTCTTTGTGAAAAAATTTTTTTTTTTTTTAAATTTAGGTCAGGCTCGCCAACCCAGTTAAAGTTAAATATTGCCTCAATTTCCAATCAAAATAGATAAAAAAAATATTGACAATATTTAAATTTATCCGGATTGGGTAAGCCTGAGATATCGACCTAAATTTTTTTTACAAAAAAATATTTTTATTTCACAAAGAAGAATATTTTTGGTATTGTATTACTAATAAAAATTTAAGTCCCACCCTAATATACACTATATTACTAATGAAATGTGTTTCTATTATGTTTTAATTATGAATACACATCCGTTATTTGTTGTTTTTTTCTGATTTATTAAACGCGGACTTTTTTTGAGTGATAAAATTTTCATAAAACATGTTCGACAGGATGATTCAAACTGATCCGAATTACGCGTTCAGTAACATGGTGCTGATTTTATTCTACACTGAATTTTATTGAGTGATTAAATGTGAACAAGAATTTTAGCGTATGATTAAATCAAGAAAAAAGTTGATTTTGTAGTTCTCTGGTGGCTACAATGTACTTTTTAAACTTAAATACTTACTACACTTTGTTGCAAATATTTGTCTTTTTGCAAAAACTGTCCTTCTTATATTTTCTAAATATATGTATTTTTTCGAAAAATATTTAATATGTACAATTTATAAATAATTCACAATTAACGATAAATCTATATTTATTTTAAATAATTTAAAGACACGATTTAAAACATAAATAAAAAGTACTAAAAAATGCAACAGTGCCTGCATCACATCGGCCCTTAAAATTTAACCACCCTTTAGTTACCTCTTAATAATTCTTAGTCCCATTTTCACAATGTTTGGTAAGCTACCAGCAGGGACTTTAACTGACATATTTGTTGTTGGTTCCCATTTAAATATTAAGTTCAACTGTTGGTTAATATTTCACGATACAATAATTGATATTTTTATACCCTTTTTTAAAATTTTTATTAACGATATTGGTTAAGTAAGCTTTTAGTGTTGTTTTGAAAATTGAGTTGTTTTGAAATGTATTTTAGTTGACACAAGAAAATGATTTGTAGTCAAAAAATGCCTAGAGGTGCTTTCTTTGGGATTTTAAATATTCCGTTTTGTTTTCTTATAAAGTCCAGACACCAGGTAATGTCTCACTTTACTCAACATTTCCATACAATTTAAAATTTGTAATTTTTGTAAGTGCGCAAAATGTGCTAAAACATTTTTTTTTATGAAAGTGAAAAAAATAAAAATACAAACGCCGCACAGTGCTTTTATAGACAAAAATCAAGAATAAAATGTTGGTCATGAATATTGATAAATAAGGTTGTAAGGCAACTAAAAGATATGAAAAAAATTGTTTGGTTTGACTCATTTTGGCGCCATGAGAGGGCGCTAAACTTGGAGAATTTTAAGCAAAAATGGTATAACAATAAATATGGCTTTTAGTTGTTTCACGAAAAAAAATATATAAAATTCATATTTTAAAAAATTAATTTAAAGTTTGGTTTTTATTTTGTCTTAATATATTTGTAATCGTCTAAAAATATACTCTACAGTATAAATCTTTAATACAATTATTTTTTATGGATCTGAAAATTACTTTTTTTGTGTTAAAAAAATCGAATTTTAAAAAACTTTGATGGAGTAAAAAAAAAGAAAAAAAGGGTATTTTTTGACGTTTTTTAAAGTTAATACTATTATCTCAAAGATTATAAGAAGTATAGAACCAAGTTTTTGCCACAAATTACAAAAAAAAACTTGTTTTATATATATATCTATTTTCTTAATTTATACTAAAATTTGTTCCACTTTTAAAGAGCCAAAATTTGAAATGACGTAAAAAATAATAACTATTTGCCAAAAATATGTATGAAAAATATATTTTCGGAAAGATGATAAAATCGTGTAAGAGAATATTTTGGTTTTTACCTTTTTCTGGAGCCACGAGAGGGCGCTAAACTTACAAAATTTGAAGCAAAAATAGTTACACAAAAAAAAAGTTTTAGATGTTTCACAAAAAAAATTTAAAAATTAAGTTTTTCAAAAAATGGCAAAGTTTTTTATTGAATTGGTCTAGTATATTTTTAATAAACTAAAAATATAAATTTTATTGTAAATTTCAATATAAATCTTTTAAATATTTTTTTTGTGGCTTTAATTTGTACATTTTGTTTTGTTGAAATCCCAAAATTTACAAAACTTTGATGGAGTAATAAAAATAAATATATTTAATCGAGAAAGGTTATAAAGCGTTGTGTGAAAAAAATGTAGACTCTTATTTGCACCACTAGAGGGCGCTAAATGCGTGGAATTTTAAGAAAAACTTCTTAACAAGAAATTGGTTTTAATTAGAGATATCACGAAAACACTATTCGAGTGTATTTATTACGATAGTGTATTCAAAATACCGAATTCGGTGTGAAACGAATACCGAATAATCGGCCAAATTAAAAAATGACAAAATTCCAAATAAAAATCGCATATTCATAACTTTTTTAATAAAAAGATTACACTAAGGGGAAAATAAACGTTTTTCGACTATAACACTTCATTTTCGCTAATAGAGAACCCATTTTAATAAGTCAATAATAATCTTAAACAAATTATATAAACATTTTTTTAAATTTTGGACTTGTATCGAATTATTTTAAATATAAATCATTGATTTAAGCACATTTTTATAAAACAAATAATTCGGCGAAATAGTGGATGAATAGTAGCAATATTCGGTAAAAAGCCAAAACATGCCGAATACCTAATAGGGACCGAATATTCGTGAAATCTTTAGTTTAATTTGTTTCACAAAAAATAACAAAAATTATTTTTTTAATAAAAGTATTCCATGTTTGGTTTTTTAATTCTATAGTTAATTTTTGTCAAACTTTAAATATACTTTTTATATAAACTTTCAACAAATTTTCTTTCGGGCTTTTAATTTTAATGTTAATTTAGACGTGTAAAAAAAAATGTATTTTTTTTATACAACAGTATAAAAATAATTTCTACAATTACAAAATTGAAGAAATGTTTCTATAATATTTTCAAAAAAAATTAAACAAACAACTTATTATTTCTTATAAATGTAAAGTTTGAGCAACAACACAGCAGTATTAAAAATATTTTTTGATAATAAAGTCAATCGTCAACTGATTTTATACATCAGTAACAGACTAATTGATGGATATAATTTGATAGTGTTCCCAGTATTAATACACAAAAATAAATAAACTTACCAGGATTGAAGAATTTTAAACGCTAATACTTTTTTTTGTTAAAAACACACAGAAATATTAAAATAAATAGAAAGACAGAAAAAATTATAAAAATGTGGATCAAGATTAAAAAAATAAAAAACTTTTCGATCTAAATGAAGCTCAATATTTATTATTATTTTATAAAAAGTACCATCGATTTTTAATTTGATTAAATTTGAGTATTATTTAAAAAGTTCCATCCCTGATAATACTTGTTTTGTTTTATTATATTAACATTTTATTTACCGTTATTAAAATTTATGAAGTTCGGGATGCGAACGACATAAGTTTTTTTAAAAAAAAGTTTCATAAAATATAATCTCTGGTTTCTAGCATGCATGGTTATTGAAATAATGCATGGTTCGGTATTTCGGTAACGAATATTTCATAAATTCAGTATTTTAAGGGTAATAAAAAACAAATTTGTCCAACTTTAGTGTTAAAAATAATTTTCAATGACTGCAAAGTAACAGTATTTAAGAGGTAACGCTATTTCAAATTATTACAATATTTTGGGGGTGTTTTTTGTAATAAAAAAAGGATATACTAATGACATTTGTTTTATTTATTTGAATTAATTTGATAAGTTTGAATGCAATCGGTCAACTTTTAAACGTTTTATCGCATTTTTTTAAAAAGGATATATGACAGGTAAGCGTGTCCTTGCTTCGATTGAAAAGAAAATTGGTTATGTTCTGACCAAATTTTAAGATGTTATTACATTTTTAAACTTCAAGATATATGAGAGGTAGACGTGTCATTGCACCAATTTTCACAAAATTTCGTCTATCTTTTAATTAACACAAACAAAATCGCGTACCAAATTTCAGTAAGCTACGATAACTCCTTCTATTTTTGTCCACTCGTTAGTTGGGAACAAAGCACTCTGTCCTTTTCGAAGATTTAAATTTCCCCCAGGTTAAAACATTATGAGTTTTCGGTAATTTTTGAAATGTTTCGATTTTATGATGTATTTTTCGAGAGTCTTTATTTGAATATTTAAAAAACAAACACAAACAATAAAATAATAATAACACTTTTAAATAAAAACCTTTGGAAATATTGTGAAATACACTGAATTAAAAAAATAATAATAAACGCTTAAAAAGTTATAAACAATTTCATTCTGTGCTGGCCTGTACATGTAATCCTACTATGTAATGTACTGTTCCCTCGGTTAGAACGATCTGTTTCTGACAGTCCTACAAACAAAAGTTCATAAAATTACAAACTCCAAGAATTTTCCATATTTTTATGTATTTTTTTTTTTTTGTACTGTAGGAAAATTTTAAACTGAACGATCTAATTTTAAATGTATCGCAAACAGTTTTTTAATACAATTTTTGAAATTATTTTTAGAAACTGAAGTTTTTTCTTTACTGTTGATTTAATGCGCTTATCGGTAAGGGTAACGCTATTTTCTATTATTTCGGTAACGTTATTTTAAGGGTAACGATATTTTCTATGATTTTGGTAACGGTATTTTAACGGTAACGATATTTCGGTTGATTCGGTATCGGTATTTTAGCGATAACGCTATTTTCTATTATTTCGCTAACGATATTTTAAGGATAACGATTTTTTCAGTTTTTTCGGTAACTGTTTTTTAGGGGTAACTAGAGTATTCAAAAAACCGGCCTTTTGAAAAAAATAGAATTTAAAAAAACCGGTTTTTGCAGAAAAACCGGTCAACCGGTTTTTTCGTTTTTTTTTTTAATTTTTGAAGTTAATTTTATCTTTAAATCCAAAAAAATAAACGAGGGGTAACCTTAAGCAGCTTTTTCCTTTAAAATTGTAAGTTAAATAAGACATATTTACAGTTAAACACTATAAGACGTGACGAATGTTGATTAAGGTCGTAGGTGACCAGAAAATGCATTTCATGCGGCTGGTGTCCAATAACTTTTTTTGTGTATTCCCCATTATTACAACAACAAAATTATAATTATCCTATTCATCTGGAAAATAAACATTGTCACGATCCCGATCCGAAAAAAGAACATTCCACAAATTTTTAGAAACTTTAAATATTTTGTGGATAATTAAAATTTGTATACGAACATCGCTATAACGAACTATTTTGCTGGTCCCTCAGAGTTCGTCTTAACCGGGTTTTAATGTAATATGATAAACCTTTTCATTGTTCTGATATAATTTCTGCAGATAAAAATATATAATGAGATATTATATTTTAAATAAATTGTTGATTATAAAATCTACAATTATTTTGAGTCTGTAATTTATTTTAAGTTTTTGTATTGTAAATTAAACATTGACACTATTTTTTACCACTAAAGTTCAATAATCTTAAGAAAATCCAAAACATAATAGAATTACATTGTAGTTAAAATTTAATACTGACAATTTAAAACAGATATTGGATTAAGTAAAATGATAGAAGAAGCTTATTCATTCGGTAAATTAAACAAAATCATTTATGTTGTGGTTAGAAACATTAATAAATTGATACTCTCAATTTAGTAACAATATATTCTTTCATCTGTGTTCTTATAAATCAATAATAATAATAAAATTATATTGTGGAAATGATGTCAAGATCAATGTAATAACAATAAATATTTTCTCTTATTCATTTTAGGTGGTGTGTCACAATCGAATGTACCATTTATTGGACCCGATGAAGTACCACCACCTTATCAACAGGGTACAGCTGGTGGTGTTCCGATGGTCACTTGTCGGGTGTGTCAAGGTATGATTGATATTACTTCAAAAAGAGATCAACATGTTGTTAAATGTCTTCAGTGTAATGAAGCTACAGTAAGTTGTTGTTTGGCAAATTTTAGTATATTTTTACTGAATAAAATCTTAAACATTATTTTCTTTTTCGTTTTTAAGCCTATACGTAATGCACCACCTGGTAAAAAATATGTACGTTGCCCTTGCAATTGTTTGCTCATTTGTAAAAGTTCATCTCAACGTATTGCTTGTCCACGTCCGAATTGCAAGCGCATTATTAATTTAGCTCCCAGTCCTGTTACTCCACCAGTACCCACTATGCCGGGTATGTGTCGCGTGACATGTGGTCATTGTTCGGATACATTTTTAGTAAGTTTTATTAAGAGCTTTTGTTGTTTATATTGAGAGAATTTTTTTTTATTTGTTAGTTTAACACATTTCACAACTCTTTGGCACGTTGTCCCCACTGCAGAAAGGTATCGTCGGTGGGTTCTCGTTTTGCCTGTGGTCGTGGCATTATTTTTGTCATTATAGGATTAATTGTACTATTTGCTGATATTGGTATTACTGTTGGTACACATGGATATGCAGAGGTTAGTATAACTTAACATATAATTCTTGTATAAATTATACATATTAATATAGATCGATCGTCCTGGTATGGTAGTTGATAGCGTACTAGCTTACTATATAAGTTTATATTAAAAACTTTATTAAAAAAACTTTGTTGTTTACACTACTTCGTTCAATGACTAAGTTACCCTCCAAAATGACATATATAACTTATATGTATATGTGTAAACTCAGAGTGTATAAGCTGTGCGTACTTTTAAAACAAAATCTGTTAGCTGGTTTTTCAGTTAACACAATTAAGTTATTCGAACTCATGAAGCTAACATCAAGAATACATATATTTTTTGTTTATTTCTAAAATCTTATAAGATAAATTAAACATAAAAACAAAAACAATTCACGATTACTTAAGTGTTTTTTTTACCAGATTGTCATTTTGTTTGTAACATGTCGAAATATAGGTTTAAGACCCCATAAAGTATATATATTCATGATCCTTATAATATTTTAAGCCAATCTAGCGATGTCCGTGTGTCTGTCTGTTGAAATGGAAATGCTCATTTTTATTTAGATTTAATGTAAAATAAGCAAAATCGTTCCAGCGGTTAAAAAGTTATGAGTAAAAATGTAAAGGTACTTCTAAGTTTTTCATACAAATTTAATTTATTTATTTAAATTAACCGAGCCCCTTTTGGCCATATATGGTAAAAAGTATATAAGGTGCAAATATACATTCAAATACTTAAAACTATCAATCTTACAAAAAATAATTATACTAATAAATTTGTACCAATGAATTGGTGTATTTTCGTACAATTTCATAGAATCGACTGGCAAGTAAAATATTTTCTGTTGTTTTTTAACAGGTCCCTTAGAATTATATAATTAGAAATATTTTTACCTCAAAATATTTTTCACCACAAAAAATTTTTTCACCTCAAAAAAATTGTTTCACCTCAAAATATTTTTACAACCACAAAATTTGTTTTCACATCCCAAAAAGGTTTTCACCTCTAAATATTTTTTTCACCACCATAATTTCACTTCTGAAGTTTTTTTGTATCAAAAACAGTGAGAACATTTTTTTAGGACATTAATTGAGGGTATTCAAAGATTCCACACAGCCGAATTTAAGTCTTTTTTATACCCTCCACCATATATGGTGAGGGTATATATCAGTTTGTCATTCCGTTTGTAATATGTCGAAATATAAGTTTAAGACACCATAAAGTATATATATTCGTGATCCTTATGCAATTTTAAGTCGACTAAGCGATGTCTGTCTGTTGAAATGGCGATCACGACGCGAAGACTCAAGCGGGGGTGCCTATTTTTACCCAGATTATTGAACATCCTCCCGAGCATTTTGGTATCTAAAATGAGCAAAATCGGTTCAGCGGTTCAAAAGTTATGAGTGAAAATGTGAAGGTACCTCTAAATTTTCCATACAAATTTGTACAATTTTTCTGTATCTATTTTTTTTTTCTGTGAAGCAAGTAAAAATGTAATTAAGTCTTCTTGTTCGATTACATTTATTGTCTTACATACTATGATAATAATAACATTCTTAGAGCTGTATGTGTGTTACTCTAATAACTAAGCTAACGTAAAAAGCAACATTGTTAAAGTCGCTAACAGAGCAGACCTCTGTAAATAAAATTACTAAAACTAAATAAATAACATTACTTAAACTAAATAACAAAAGTTCTGCTACATTAATTGACAAAACATATTCATATTACAGTTCATGCAAAATTTAGTATAAATGTATATCATCTTCAGCCCCTATGATTGCAGGAGGCTGGGCTCATATCGAATTAGTTATACCGACAAGAGAAAGATATATAGATCCAGCCCAGATGGTGTTTTTCTGGCTTTCGTATATTTGGCTGACATCGGCATTTTCATAGACGTAACTATTTGAAAATCGTTTTATGAAATTTTCATAATTTTTTCCGATGCATTTTCTTAGGATTTTCCAGGATAAGAGTAAACCAGATTGGGTTTTTCTGTTAAGCTTTGTTGGTTTTTCGTTTCATTCCATAAAATGTAATTTTTTGTTTTTGTTACCAAAGACATTTATATCTAAAGAAATAGCAAAATGCATAATTGCTTTAGTACCGCTACTTCTGATTAGGTGGCGCAGAATCAAAACTATATCCTGGCCAATGGCGATATAGCCTTGGATTAGGCTTTCAATTAATTTATTTACCAAAAATATTAAATTAACTACATACTTTAAATTCAGATGTTGCTAGTAGACTTATTACATAATTTTAAAGTCAATTTTTCAAATGTTTGACGTAATAAAAGCATTTGTTTCACATTTTTATGCCAAAAGAGAAATTTTCATAGAGGAAAATAGTATTTTTTTTATTCCATTTGTATTTTTGAGAATTGACGGATTGGCAAATGTATATTTATATTAATTTTTTCTTTTATAGAAAAATACACATGAATAAAGTGCAATATTGTGCTCTTAAACATCTAAATTAATATTTATTTAAAAAATTAAGGTATAATATGCACATAAAACGTATATTTTTTAAAGTTTTTGGCAAATATTCATTTATGTTACGAAGAAAATAGAAAATCAATAAAACTCTACTGCATATTGTAGCACAATATTGCTAATGGAGACTAGCTCTGTAGCAAAATATTCCTAATGGAGAATGCACCTTCTGATGGGCCATCTATTGACAAATAGTTACAACTCATGTTCTTTCTTTAATAAATTAATTTCTGTGCTGTATTCTCTCTATTAGACAAACACACTTCAATTTTTTTTAAAGAAAGAACATTCGTTGCAACTATTTATCAATACGCGGCGCATCTCTCCATTAGGCATGTTCAGATGCAGAGCTAGTCCCCATTAGCCGGAACAAAATTGAGTATTTGACAAAAACTATGCTTTAAAATGTGTTATTTGTGCAGTCCATGTTTAAAAAAATTAGTGCCTCTAAATTGCCCACACAAATTTAATACAATTTCATAGTAGCGACTAATACATAACATATTTTCTCATATTTTTTCACAAGTAACTTAGCAGTAAATATTTTGTATTCACCTCAAACATTTTTTAACCACTAAAATTTTTTTTCACTACAAAAAATTTTTTCACCTTAAAAATTTTTTTTCACCTCTAAATTTTTTTTTTTCCACTAAAAAAGTTCTTTTCACATCTAAAAAAGTTTTTCACCTTAAAAAATTTGTTCACCTACATAATTTTACTTCAAAAGTTTTTTTATATTATTTGTATCAAAAACAGAAGAGAACATCTTTTTAGGATATTGGTGGAGGGTATTCAAAGATTCGGCACAGCCGAATTTAGCCCTTTTTTACTTGTTCCTTGTTAAAATACACCCGAGTAAAAAAGTTAAGATATAAACATATGTGGCCTTATCTTATAATATATTATCATATATAAATACATATGCATTAGCATATATAATTATATATTACATTCAGTTTTTTTTTAATTACCTTATATTTTGTCATATATAACCATATCTGGTTATCAATTGATCTTTATAATATTACGTATGATTTATATGATAAGATATGGTATTTATTATATCATATAAAATTGTATATAACACTATATATAATTATATACGGGTTACAAGGGATTGTATATATTTATATATGACTTATACAGAACCATATAACATATATGGCTTATACAGAACCATTTATAATAATATATGCTATCTAATATATGAGATATAATAATATATATTTTTTAATATGGTATGAGATATAATTATATATGGTTTCATATATGTTCCAATATAATAATTTTTCGATATGGTAGAAGATATAATAATGTATCATACAATATGTGCAAACAAATTTGAGATATTGTTATATTTCCATATCTAGAGTATTTTTGATATGGTAAAAGATATAATTTGATATAATTATATGTGGCCCCATGTCAATGGTTTCGAATTCCAGCCAGGCAGATACATTTCTTTGTGCTTTTAATTTATTTTTATTTCATAATTAATATTTTTAAAAAATTTTCAAATTTTAAACCAACAAGAACTAGAAATTTTTGATAGAATATAAGTGGTAAAAATGTATATATAAGTCAAAGATATGATATATAATTATATATATAATAATATATACTTAGTTATGTAATTAAATTAAATCAGGACAAATTTAGTATCATTAATTCAGCCATGATATTTTTCCCAAATTTCCGAATATATAATTATGTTATATACAAGTCGTGAAGATAAGATTACATATATATATATACAAGGCAGATCAATAAGTCCGTGACTTTTTTAATGAAACACAGATCTTTTTGCAAAAAAAAAAAATATTTTTCAACATAATCTCCTTTTAGCTCAATACACTTAGTCCAACGTTTCTCCAATTTTTGTATCCCTTCCAAAAAATAGGATTTTTCGAGGTCCATAAATTGGCATTTGTTTGATCAATAATTTCATCGTTGGAGCTAAATCTTTTTCCACTGAGCCATTTCTTTGGTTTGGAAATAGGAAATGGTCACTTGTGGGGCTAAATCCAGAGAATAGGTCGGATGAGGGAGCAATTTGTAGCCTAATTCATGGATTTTTGCAATGGAAACTGCATATGCGGTCGTGATCGATTGTGAGCAAATGCGGCACCCATCTTGCAGACAGTTTTCTTAAATCCAACTGATCATTTAAAATCGAAACCACACTGCCATATGAAATCCCAACAATCTCACGCACTTTTGCTCTTCAATCCGCCAACACCATTTCGTCGATTTTTTCGACATATTCCAGAGCTTTAAGCGTCATTTGTACTTGTGCGACCACAACGAAAGTCAGTGAACCACTTTTTTACCACTAAAACGGGTTTTATTCACAAAAAAAATGTTTAATGAGCACTCGAAATTCACTTTTTTCCATTTTTAAAAAAATCTACGAGGTTGTATGACGAAACATGCTCAAAATTTGCCAGTAGTCTATTAACAGGTGGTACTTGATGGGAGCAGTGTTGCATTTCATATATGGGTATATGGGTTTTGTGCTCGAGAACCTTAATGTGATTCCTCTCAAGCCAAGACTTGACGACCCGAGACTTGCTTCACGACCTTATGTTGCTTGAATATCCATGCTAGTAACAAATTGTCAGTATAATCACTATCCAGATTATTTTCTAAGACTCTTATGCATTTCACCCGTCAATTTTCACTATCGGACCAACTCCTGAAGAGGTAAAGCATCCTGATACCATCACCGACGACCACCCACCGTGCTTCACTAGTTTTTCTTGTATATATGGTATTTAATTGATCGTTTTGTGAATAATTTACATGCGGTCTGACATCATTACCAACAACATTAAACTTAGATTCATCACTCCAGACAGCCAATTTCAAACAATTTTGGTCACAGTGGAGATATTTTTAACATTGAATTCTGACTCTAGCTACCTTTATTTGTGTAGATGTAAAGAAAAAGTAATTTTTGTTCATTCTGGTTATTAGCCTGTCTGCGGATAATTAAAGTGATCTTAGCACATTATTCTTCGAACCAAAATTTTGGAACAGTACTTTTCTATTTTTGCCTTTTAGTTAAAATGATCAATATATTCGATTATCAAGGTGCTGAAATTTAAAAACACAGTAATCAAATATTTATTTCTCTGAGCTTGGTTACCTACTTAAACTTAAGTAACTTTATTATGTGTCCACTTAAGGCTCAATATTCAAAGACTTACTGATTCCTAGTTTAAACATTTCGACATCAAGGGATCAATTTTTTTTTTGGAATGAACAAAAATCTATGAACCGCTATAAATGTACTCAGAAAATAATGTTAGTACAATGCCTTAATTGTGTGACTACGACTGTATTTATTTGTAAATCGTGTCATGACCAGAGAACTGCATTTGCTGATTGCAAAACGTTCATACGCAATCAACACAAGAATAAATTGTGTTTGCGTTCAAACGCTGAATATACTCCAACACACATATTTGTTGATGATTTCAAATCAATCAAACGATGTGCAAATTGTTTTGTCACTGGTTTATAATCATCGGTCGTTGTTAAACCATTGTTTTATTCTGTTCATTCGAGCCAACAATAATTATTTTGATGTAGAATAAATCAGAAAAAACAACAAACAACGTGTATGAGTGTAATCATAATTAAAACAAAATAGTTTCTTATCTATAAAAAGGGGGTGGTTTTGTAAAAAAACATATTTCATAAACGTTATATGTATATTAGGGTGGGTCTAAATTTTTTCAATTTAGGTCGACATCTCAGGCTCGCCTAATCCGGTTAAAGTTAAATATTGCCTAATTTTCCAATCAAAATAGATGAAAAAAAATTTAGACAATATTTAAATTTTTCCGGATTAGGCAAGCCTGAGATATCGACCTAAATGTTTTTTCCAAAAAAAATATTTATATTTCACAAAGAAGAATATTTTTAATACTAATAAAAATTCTAAAAAAGCGGATTTAAGTTAATGTAAACAAGAATTTTTGTGTATGATTAAATCAAGAAAAAAGTTGATTTTGCAGTTCTCTGGTCATAACTGAGTATTGGTTGTCCTCGAGCATTTTACAAGTAGAGTTTCTGAACTACCTGTCTTATAATAAATTATTTGTACCAGATCGCCAATATATTTTTGCCGATTTTTTAAATATTTTTTCCTGATTTTAAATTTATGAAATTTGATCTTTACATCCTTCTCACTTGAAAATCTTTGGCTGTACAAAAGAGTCGTAAAGGCAGAAAAGTATAAAATTATGGTTTCTATGGTATGATATAAATGTTTAAATAAAAATTTATTATTTAGCCAAAAACTACTTAATATTTGAAGACGACTTTTTGGCGCCATAGGGCACTAGGGGTTTAAAATACAAATCAGGGCATTCTACTATACAAATTGATTTTCAATTTTTATTTTTGGTTTTGTTTATTTATTTTTTTTTTTTCAGAAACATGCGGGCATTTACGTTGCATATATTGGTATATTTTTAACTGGAGCATTTTTATGCTTGCGTTCGCTTTATTATTTCCGTTTAAAAGTCAGCCATGTTGATGGTCCCATGTAAGAGCGTATTTAGAAAATGGCTTTTCGTAGCAGCATTCCCTTTTGATATTACAAAAATAAAGCAAAAATCTATAAAACCAATAAATCAACTGGAAAATTTTTGAAAAATTTCTACTCACAACAGCAAGTATAGAACAACAAGAAAATATTTAATATTTACACCATTGAATAAACAAAAAATGATGCTGATGAAAAACAATAACCAACCAGAATAATATAATAATAATGATGTATGTTTTATAAAATTACATCTTTAATGAAAACCAACTAAAACAAACAATATACATAATTAATTAATAAGTAAATGTTAAATCAAAACAAAAATTTCTCTACTCCTATAAAATGTGTAATTCACGTGCTAAACAAGAAACAAGTAAACATTTAATATAAAAAAGAAATCTTTAAACAGATAATGTTGGCAAAGTTAGACATTAGTTTATAACTTATGCTTAACATTTGTTAATAATGTTTGTCTCCCTTTATAATTCTATATATAAAAAATAAAAAATTTTCTTTAGTAACAAATACAAAAACACACAAAAACAAGCATACACTACATTTCTAAATTGTATTAAAGAAATTAAGAAATTTTCAGGTTTGGAATTATTTTTACAAATTATCTTAATATTAATTTTAATTATTAAGGGTCGGTAACTTATCTTAAAAATAACCGAAATTAAAGGTCAACTATTGTTTATCCCATATAAAATTACATGTATAACTATTATTAAGCACTAAACTTTGGTTAATTTTTGATAAGTTAGCAGGTCTTAAAGAAATTGTCGGTTAAATTGCAATAAATGTCATAATTATTGGCGCCTAACGTGGAGGCATCAATATTACAATTCGTAGTTTTTAAAGGTAACTTCTTGCATAAATGAGAAATATTAATAGTTTTTAACCTGTATCCCACACTGGAGTCAATTTGAATCCAAATCACAGTTTTAAAATTTCACTGAAGCTATTGAATAATATTGAAGTGGAGGATATATTTGTTAGTTTGTTATTTTGCGAACATGGTAATCTGTTATACAATTTCTTAAACACTAATCATTAAATCTAATATACAATTGGAAATGTTGTGGAAATATCTATTCTTTACTTTAACATAAAACTAAAGTGTCTTTTTCTCTTAAATTTAAAAACTATTTTTAATTGTTTTTGTCCTTATCTTAAAAATCTCTTCTTTTTTTATACCTGCTTATGTTGGCTATTTAAACCTTTCCCATCATCAGCGTATGTCTCTTGTATATGCAATTTTGTTTATGCAATTTATTTATACAATAATGTTTGATTTTCTATATACATTAATTTTATTTCATATATATGTAATTTGTTTATTATATATATATATTTTTTTTTTTTAGTTTTATGATTTATATATTACATTTATATTCAATATTATCTACTTGTATTTTTTTCTCAGTTATCTAGCAGCAAAAAAAAATCAATTCTTTTTTATGCAAAACAAAAAACAAAACTATATTTGCTAAAAAAAATATACATATAAAATTATTCTAAGATCGATTATTACTGCAACTTCGATACCATTTATTGTAAATAAAAAATATATAATAAAATAAGATTTAAAAAATACACTTTTTCTTATTTTTATTTAAGGTTGGGTTTACATTACGCTCGAAATCTTGTTGAAACTAGATTTCGAGTAAAATGTGTTAACTAAAAAAATATATTCTAGAAAAATAGGCTATTACATTGGTCGATTGATTTCGATTTACAGACTAGAAAGGCAGGTTACTGATGACATATGTCAAACAAGAATTCTCATACCGTATGGTTATTTTGACATTGCTGTGATTTGCAAAATGAGATAGAAAACATAAACTCCATATAAATTGTATGGCATATATTTTATTGTATAAATATCCATTTCTGTGTATCACTGCAATTTTGACATTTTCTTTTACTCGTTTTCTAGCCGCTATTTTGATTCAATCAGCTGTTTTCTGTCTGCATAAATATATTTATATACAGTTATGTGCGAAAAAATAGGGACACTTGCATGCAACAAATTTGAAGTAAAAAAACACATACATTTTGGAAAGATACTAACAATATTATTTTTAGATTATAGTACAACAACAAATCTTTATTTTAAGCAACAATTCAAACTTTGTTGTTGCAATTGAAAAAAACAACATTGAAAAGTATTATAATTTCCTATAGTCGAATGTGAATAAAAATAGGGACAGTAAGAAAATGGTTTGAAATATTATTAGTATTTTATATTTGAATGTGAATGAAGCAACAAAAGAAGAATACAATACAAACAAGAAATGCACACAATAATTGGCTCTTTGTCAGTTTAAAATACCAAAATGGTGCCGATAGCGGTCCGACGTAGGATTAGAGTATTCAAAAAACCGGCCTTTTAAAAAAACCCGGTTTCGGTTGTCTTCGAAAAATCGAATTTTAAAAAAAACGGTTTCGGTTTTTGCAGAAAAAACCGGTCAACCGGTTTTTTTTTAATTTGAATAAAAAGCTTATATAATTTGTTAAAAAAACAGAAATTTAATATATAAAGCAATAAAAAACTACATTCTTTGAAAAAAATATGTATAGATATATACATATATAAATATTCATTTTAATTTAATTTTTTTTATTGTATTTCATTTCAACAAAAAATTAACTTAAAACTAATATTTTTATTATAAAATCTTAAAAATTAATATTATAAAACTATATGCATATCAAATGAATAGAGATCATAAAGTTTGCAAATTGGAAATCTTAGGTACGTTAGTAATTTGAACGTTTACAACGTTTGACATTAAATAAGCTTTCTTAATATTACATTTTAAATATGTAAAAAGAAAATCTATTTTTCAGTTCTAAAATTATATTTTAGAAATAATATGCAATAGAAGTGGAAAATACTCTTTCACTAATAGTAGATATTGGACAAATAGTCAAAAGACAATTATATAAATTTTCCAACTTTTCAGTTCTTTTGTCGCATTTATCAAGATATATGAAATCATATAATGATGAATGATTTTGTACAGTCTCTTTTTAAGGATTTTGAATACTGTTTATTGTGTTATTTAGATCAGAAATTAAACTATTTGAATTTGATATATGCAAAGTTAAGTCTTCATCGGAATCTATCAGACTTACCTCTAAATCTTCATAACCAAACAAACGATTATAAGTGTTCGGAAAAAACAAAAGAGATCAAGTAACCCAGTTGGTGATGTAATTAAAAAACCGGTTAACCGAACAAAAAAGACCGGTTTTCGGTTTTATTCGAATTTACAAAATATTCGAAACCGATCGGTTTTTAAAAATAAAAAAAACCGGTTGACCGGTTTCGATTTTTGAATACTCTACGTAGGATGAACATGAAAAACACAAAAATTTGTCGACAGCAAAAAAATATTTTTTCGACAGTGAATTGACGTTAATATTTATCTGTGAGTGTATTTTAAACATTACCAACCTTCGGTATGACGAAACACAGGGATGTACACAATTAGTATATAAAAAATAGTACTTGCGAAATAGTATTTAGATTAAAAGTTGGATTAACTGTTAATCAACCAAATAAAAATAAATAAATTGACTTATGTGTTCGATTAAGCAGTGAATCCAAATTTTACTAGATTACCCTTTTAGTGTAAGTTGGGTATGAGCCCTTTTTACATGATCACATTGTGTTAAAGTATCCCAAAATTGGTAATAAATTCTCGGCTTGGGACCTATATAGTATATATACCCTTGTGGTGAAAACGAATAATTTTTTGAATTTCCTTTTAGATAAAAGTTTAAATATGTGGCTTCATTGACATGAATCTTTAAAATTTTAATGTAATTCAAAATACATATTTGTCTCTCCTATTTCACTACCACAAATGTTCCACTACCAGTTCCGGGTATACCAGCTTCCAAGAGCATAGCTTTAACATCATCCAACAAAATTTCTTTACCAGCGCATACATATTCCAAAAATTCTTGAAATTCCTCAAAATCTAAACGCCATTTCCTGCAATAGGAATAAAGTTTGTTTTTAAGATTTTAGATAGCGTCATAAAATTTCGAATTGCATATCACCGAAATCTCATGTAAGTCAACCCAGTCTCAGTTAAAGTGAATACTGTTTTTAACAGTTTAGCTTGTTCCAGCCAATAATTAATTTGAGAAAGTAAAATACAATCATAATCCACATTATCTAAACCCAATGAGTTAACAGTATTATTGGCATAAAGATGAAATAAAGATTCTAAAGTATGTTTTTTCGGTTTATCGTCTTCATCGGCCATAATCTTAATTTAGATGTTATAAAAATAAATATCCACTTTAATTTTTAAAAAAGTTACTGGTGGTGTAGTGCAGTAAATTTATTGAGTACTTGATATTGATTAAATACTAATGTGAAAGTATTTAGGTATTGGTTACAGAATTTATTAAACAGCTTTCGAGCAATCGGTACTCCAAATTTTGTATGAAAATAAAACCCAGTTTTTGCATGAACAAATTATAAGGATAAATAACACAAATAATATTGTTACGATTTTACCCTTTATAAAATCGTTGATTTATTTACCTTTTAAATAAATCAAGTTCTTTCTATATTGCAAATAATAAACACCGTTTGAAATTATTTATAGCTCTATTTATTTATAACCGTCACTAAAAATTACAGAAATACACTTTAATAGCACACTTTATTTACACGATTTAGATAAACTAAACGTTAGCCACACTTTAGTTCTTCACACTTTGCGTTTTACTTATCAACTGAACTACTGCGTCACTGAGGTCCAGTATTTATATGAGTAATCAGGTATTCTAGCTATTTCCAGTTTATTACGACACTAGAATCCTCCAGCTGTCAAAATTTGTGTAAAGAAATTTCTAGTGATAGAAATTTCTTGTAACACTGCCGCCCACTTAAGCCTGTTCGTCCCGAACAGACATAGATATTCCTTTTCCATAGTTGGCAAGTCGTTCTAGATGAACAACCTTCATTTTGGATCTTGGGCTCCGATCTTTCTGTATTCTGTATACCACATCATTCAATCTTTTAATAACTCTATAGGGTCCGTCCCAATGCGTTTGTAGTTTGGGAGATAATCCTTTCTTTCGTTGCGGGTTAAACAGCAGAACCAACTCGCCCTCATTAAATCCTTCAGAATTTGCTGCTCGATCGTACCTCGCCTTCATCTTATCGCTCACAATTTTAATTCGATTGCGGACGAAATCCTGACGTTTGTTGGGGTCTTCTTGTTCTCGGGAAGAGTTGTCGTTTTTACTGTCTGTTGCGGCGGGCTTAACACCAAGTTCAAAATCGCCAGGCAACTTGAGTTCCGTTCCAAAGATTGTTCTTACTGGACCTTTGGCTGCGTTGCATTGCGCGCAATTTGCTACCCAATCGCCTACAGCTTGTTGAAAGCCCACCCAGTAAAACCGTTGTTTCAACTTGTCTATAGTTTTTGTGATACCAAGATCACCACCACTGGGACCTTCATGGAACTCCCTTAATACCTCGTTTATTTTAGATGCCGGCACCACAATTAAATTGGCCACATTTTTGCCGTCGGCACTTTCCCATGTACGGTATAAGCAACCATTTAACACTTGCAGGCTATTCCACTGGGCCCAATATGCCTTCATCAGCGGACTTTCAGCTGATATCTGCTCGCGGGTAGGCCTCCTGTTTTCTTCTTTGGCTGATATAATCTTCGCTAACATGGGGTCACTCCGTTGCGCCGCTGACCAGGCTTCACTCGGCTCGATATGCGTTTGTCGAATATCCACGATACGGTCTTTTCCTTCAGCCTTTGAACTGTGCTTGCCATGTTTCCTACCCTTGCTGTGCTCAATGGTAACCGGTTTTCTTACTTGAGCCTTGTGCTCATATCCAACATCAAGGGGTATTTCAACATTCCGCCAAATCATAACTTTTTGCCCCATATGCAGATTAATGCCGTGACTAATCATGAAATCTGCACCAATGATTACTTCGTCCACAATATCGGCAACAATAAATACATGATTGACGCTTACGTTTGAAATCGTTAGTTTTACATTCACTTTGCCATAGACAGTACCAGTCTCCCCAGTAGCTGTGCGCAGTCTCACCCCATACAATGGTTCAATTGCCTCCTTAACTAAATCGGGTCTGATGACAGACTGTGTTGCTCCTGTGTCTATAGCACAAATGTGCTTTCTGCCGTTGATATATCCAAAAGCAGTAAGACTGCTTTTTCCCTGCTGTATTCCAGATATGGAGATTGTGGGGCCCTCGCTTGTATGAGCTGGATCGTGTCCCGCAGTGCTAACTCTTTTTGGTTTTAACGGTGACTCCTGTGCTAATTGATTAACCGGCCGGAAGCTTTTTCCTGGTGCTCGGCAGTTCCGCTGAAAATGTCCCACTCTTCCGCAGTTATAGCATTCGGCCTTAACTTGCTTTCTCCCTAATGCCTGCATTACTGCCTCTTTAACTGCTTCTATAAACTTAGCGCTTATATCTTCCTCTTTTTCAGCAGTTACTTCGAGGTTTCGCACATCAAATATTTGCGGCTTAGCAATTATTTTCGCAGTCTCCTGTGACAGTGCAAATGAAACAGTTTCCGCAAAAGATGATTTTCGTGTAGCACACACCGCGTACCTTACATCAGGATCATGAATTCCCTTCACAAATGCTTCAATTTTGAATTCATCTAATAATGGATGATTTTCGCCCGGATATGACAGCTGCACCAACCGCTCAATTTCTGTTGCAAAATCCTGCAATGACTCATTTGCTTTCTGCAGTCTACCTCTTAGTTCCATTCGGTATATTTGTTTTTTGTGTTCGCCACCATACTTTCGCTGCAGTGCCACCATTATGTTGTCATAATTATTTCTGCAGGTGATTGGCACACTTTCTAGAATTTCTGCAGCGTTTCCTTTTAAGGCCAGAATCAATTCTATAGCTTTTTCTTCAATGTTCCACATATTTCTGGCGGCAACTGTCTCGAACTGGAACTTAAAAACATTAAATGGTACGCTGCCGTCAAAAGTAGGGGCCTTTGCTCTACCAGAACTTTCCTGAATAATTCGTACTGGGCCCTCTTGACATTGAGAATTATTTATTTTACTTTCCAGATCTTGCAGTTTTTTCTCGACGTCATTCTCCAAGTCAGAAACTCGTTTTTCAACCACAGAAATTTTTTCATTAGTAGCTTTAGAAGTTTCCTGAAGCTTTTCTTCCACCTTATCTAACAATTTCTCGTTGTCTGCTCTCGATGTTTCTAGCAGTTCCGTTTTCATCTTAGTTAGCAGTTTCTCGTTGTCTGCTCTCGAAGTTTCTAGCAGTTTCATTTCCATTTTAGTTAGCAGTTTCTCGTTGTCTGCTCTCGAAGCTTCTAGCTTTTCCATCATAGCAGCCAACATTGCGCTTAACTCCATATTACCGTCAGTTTTACGAGTACTAACCTCCATTGCTTCTTTATCATCAAATTCGTAAGTTGCAATGTCAATGTTACGCCGCTCAAATTCCTCTATGAGCCTCTTTTGCAATTCGACCTTATTTCCTGCTGTGGGTAGCGCCAATTTGCTCAATTCCTTCTTGAGCTGTTCCACCTTAAGCTCCTCCAATTTCATGACTGCTTATTATTTTGCAATCCCACTTCTGACACCAATTGTTACGATTTTACCCTTTATAAAATCGTTGATTTATTTACCTTTTAAATAAATCGAGTTCTTTCTATATTGCAAATAATAAACACCGTTTGAAATTATTTATAGCTCTATTTATTTATAACCGTCACTAAAAATTACAGAAATACACTTTAATAGCACATTTTATTTACACGATTTAGATAAACTAAACGTTAGCCACACTTTAGTTCTTCACACTTTGCGTTTTACTTATCAACTGAACTACTGCGTCACTGAGTGCCAGTATTTATATGAGTAATCAGGTATTCTAGTTATTTCCAGACACTAGAATCTTCCAGCTGTCAAAATTTGTGTAAAGAAATTTCTAGTGATAGAAATTTCTTGTAACAATATTCTTGGCTGGGAAACTATGATATATATAGACTACGCAGACAGGTTACCAATGTCATATGACAAGCAAGAATTCTCGAACTGTATGGTTATTTTGATATTGCAGGGATTTACAAAATGAAATAGAAAAAATAAACCATATAAATTGTGTAGTACATATTGTTACAAGAAATTTCTAGTATTAGAAATTTCTGTACACGAATTTTGACAGCTGGAAAAATCTAGTGTCGTAATAAACTAGAAATACCTAGAATACCTGACTACTCATATAAATACTGGTACTCGGTGACGCAGTAGCTCAGTTGATAAGTAAAACGCAAAGTGTGAAGAACTAAAGTGTGGCTAACGTTTAGTCTATATAAATTGTGTAAATAAAGTGTGATATTAAAGTGTATTTCTGTAATTTTTAGTAACGGTTATAAATAAATAGAGCTATACATAATTTCAAACAGTGTTTATTATTTGCAATATGGAAAGAACTCGATTTATTTAAAAGGTAAATAAATCAACGATTTTATAAAGGGTAATATCGTAACAATTGGTGTCAGAAGTGGGATTGCAAAATAATAAGCAGTCATGAAATTGGAGGAGCTTAAGGTGGAACACCTCAAGAAGGAATTGAGAAAATTGGCGCTACCCACAGCAGGAAATAAGGTCGAATTGCAAAAGAGGCTCATAGAGGAATTTGAGCGGCGTAACATTGACATTACAACTTACGAATTTGATGATAAAGAAGCAATGGATGTTAGTACTCGTAAAACTGAAGGTAATATGGAGTTAAGCGCAATGTTGGCTGCTATGATGGAAAAGCTAGAAGCTTCTAGAGCAGACAACATAAAAATGTTAGAAGCTTCGAGAGCAGACAACGAGAAACTGCTAACTAAAATGGAAATGAAACTGCTAGAAACTTCTAGAGCAGACAACATAAAAATGTTAGAAGCTTCGAGAGCAGACAACGAGAAACTGCTAACTAAGATGAAAACGGAACTGCTAGAAACATCGAGAGCAGATAACGAGAAATTGTTAGATAAGGTGGAAGAAAAGCTTCAGGAAACTTCTAAAGCTACTAATGAAAAAATGTCTGTGGTTGAAAAACGAGTTTCTGACTTGGAGAATGACGTCGAGAAAAAACTGCAAGATCTGGAAAGTAAAATAAATAATTCTCAATGTCCAGAGGGCCCAGTACGAATTATTCAGGAAAGTTCTGGTAGAGCAAAGGCCCCTACTTTTGACGGCAGCGTACCATTTAATGTTTTTAAGTTCCAGTTCGAGACAGTTGCCGCCAGAAATATGTGGAACATTGAAGAAAAAGCTATAGAGTTGATTCTGGCCTTAAAAGGAAACGCTGCAGAAATTCTAGAAAGTGTGCCAATCACCTGCAGAAATAATTATGACGACAATGGTGGCACTGCAACGAAAGAAAGCTCAATACATTATTTTATTGATAAAAACTAGAACTAAATAAAATAAAGCCAAAACCAAATTAAATATTTCTACTTAAATCAAAAACGGCATGAAATTTAAACGGTATGTAAATTAAACGGTATGTAATTCAAACGGTATGTAATTTAAACGGTTTGTAACAAAAACGGTATGTAATTTAAACTGTATGTAATTTAAACGATATGTAATTTAAACGGTATGTAATTTAAACGGTATGCACTTTAAACAGTTTGAATATATATATATATAAAAAAAATCTCCTGTTATACTCTAAATAACAAATCAAATCAAAAAATTACCCTTTTACTTTTCACCTAAATTTTCTCCTGTCTCTAAACATAACACAACTAGAAACTTTTTAAAGGATCGAATTGTTATCTGCCTCTAATATGGCCATAAAAAAAAATAAAATGACTAATACAAATGTTCTAATCTCTATCGTCCCTAAAAGAGCTCTGTGAAGGAGTTTCGAGATAAAGAAAACGTATAAAACGATATTAATTGGTTTACGATGTGCTTTAAAAAAAAAAACTAGCTAGATCCCTTTTACAGAATTTAAATATCACAAAAAAAATAAAATAATTTGCAACGAAGCTTAACCTTTTGACCGAGAATAAAAATTTTCTTTTATAAATATTACCAAATACACCAAATACTAAATTTTGTTTTTGAATATCAACTTTTGTTTTAATTGTCACTTCGTTCCTGGCCCTCAAATACTGCGTTTTGCTCCTGGTCATATATCCACCACACTTTCAATTTAACGCATCTAATACTCCACCCCACAGTGCATGGGCTTAAATCTTGGATATTTAAAATTTGTCTTTGCTTGTGACAATCAATTCGCTTATCCTATCTTCTTATTACCCAAGCCAGCTGGTTACTGGTGCTGCCAATTGGACACTTTCACGTCACAACCAATGTGCAATTTTATACCCGTATTTGAATTCCGCGGGATTTACTAACAACAACAAAATGTTACCTGTTTACTTAAAGAAAAAACGTATCCTGTGGCCAATGTAGGCAGACGCCTCCTTGTCTATCCTCGGAGCCCTGAACGTCACAAAATCTGCTTGACCACACTATTAAATAAAATTACACCCATTTCCCTACTTTAGAAAATGTTCTCCAAACCAAAGAAAAGCACAGTCAACTTACGGTTTCTTCGTTTTTATTTTCCTTTCCTAAACAGGTACGTGGGTTCCAAACAAAATATCTTTTAACGGGTGCCAGCGGCTTCTTACTCTTTCCAATTGTAAGCCGTTCAATTTGTATATTTTTTTTTACAATTGAATGTTTTTCAAACACTTTATATCTTAGAAATTAACTATCACGTTATTTTTTTGTTTATAATCTTTTCTGTTACTTTTTTAAAACACAAAAGAAACAAAAGTTTCCACTTTAAATTTCCTGGCCCTTTTTCTGACACTGTTGCGTTTGGAATGAACAAAACTGTGACACATACAGGCCTTAATATCTACTTTTTCATAAAATTTCATAACAGAACAATTCTACTAACAAAAATCCAGTTAAAAAAAACAAAAAATACAGTTTACAGCAATACTAAGTATATCTAACAGTTCAATGCCGAAATCCTTCACCTGGAAAATAATCGTTAACACTTTAACATAGCCGCATCTCATTTCCAAAATTTCTCTTAACTACTCATTTGAAACCAATGCAAACGGCAACACATCCATCATTTTATCAAAAAAAAAAGATTCCTACTTTTTACAACTGTGTTTGGCAAACATATTCATTTCTATTTGACAGCCACAATCTAGAAAACACTATTTTTTGTTTATTAAATAAAAAAAAATAACTAAATAAATAAAGGATTTAACAAAAAAAAAAAAAAACCAAATTACAAAAAAAAAAAATTTTATCACCAAAGAATGCAAGTTGCCGTATAACCAACAGTTAAAGCAGCTACTAAATAAATACGGGGAAACAAGAAGGCAACATCATTAGATCAGTGAGCCCATACCACCATCACAACCACTATTAAGGGAAGTACCACCGGAATACCACCATTAAGGGAAGTACCACCGGAATACCACTAGCAAGATGTTATTTGGCTAGTTATATGTGTTATGGAGATTCACCCACAACAAACTTTAGCATCATCTACCATCATCATTTCTTTACCAGCGCATACACATTCCAAAAATTCTTCAAAATCTATACGGTGTTTTCTGCAACAAGAATAAAGTTTTTATGATTTTAGATACCGTTATAAAAAATTTCAAATAGCGTATTACCGAAATCTCATGAAAATCAAACCAGTTTCAGTAAAAATGAATACTGTTTCTAACAGTTTAGCTCGTTCCAGCCAATAATTAATTTGATGAAGTAAAATAGAATCATAATCCACATTCAATTAAAAAACATTACAGGCATAAAGATGAAATGAAGGTAATAAAGTATGTTTTTTTCGGTTTATCGTCATCATCAGCCACACAGGGTATACATTGTGATCAGCCATAATTTGTTATTTGATATTATAAATATTGTCACTTTAATTTAAAAAAGACACTATTGTTGTAGTGCTATAAAAGTATCGACTAATCGATATTGATACAAGAGTTGTAAAAGTATTGAGGTACTGGTTACATAGAAAACATTAAATAGAAAAACGTTAAATATTAAAAATAATAATAAACTATTTTCTATGGTTATGGCAGAAAACCAAAATTCAATAGATATCTACGGTTATGGCGATATGGCATGTCCCATAAGATTGTTTCAAGCAGCTGCTTAATGTGTTTATGGGTATTATGTATTTTGCACGTCAATTGAACTTTAATCAGCAACAGATTAGACAGACGCCGCCAAAACAACATAGCGGTCACAAGCCACGAACATATACCCGGGCAATTGCAAAACCCTGTATATTAGAGTATTCAAAAACCGAAAACCGGTCAACCGGTTTCTTTATTTTTAAAAACCGATCGGTTTCGAATATTTTGTAAATTCGAAGAAAACCGAAAACCGGTCTTTTTTGTTCGGTTAACCGGTTTTTTAATTACATCACCAACTGGTCTCTTTTATTTTTTCCGAACACTTTTATAATAGTTTGTTTGGTTATGAAGATTTAGATGTAAGTCTGATAGATTCCGATGAAAACTTAACTTTGGATATTCCAAATTCAAATAGTTTAATTTCTGATCTAAATAACACAATAAACACTATTCAAAATCCTAAAAAAGAGACTGTACAAAATCATTCATCATTATATGATGATTTCATATATCTTGATAAATGCGACAAAATAACTGAAAAGTTGGAAAATTTAAATAATTGTCTTTTGACTATTTGTCCAACATCTAGTATTAGTGAAAGAGTATTTTCCACTTCTAGCTTTATCAAAAGCAAACAAAGAAATCGTCTTAAAACAAAACATTTAAATTGCATATTATTTCTAAAATATTATTTTAGAACTGATTTTACTTATTTAATGCCAAACGTTTTAAACGTTCAATTTACAAACTTAATGAATTTTTGAGATATTATATTAAAAAATATTAAAACCAATAAATAAAATCTTGAAATGAAATACAATAAAAGAATTAAATTTAAATGAATATATATATATATATATATACATACATATATATATATATATATATATATATATATATATATATATACATATATATATATATATATATATATATATTTCAAAGAATGTATTTTTTTATTTATATTACTTTATATATTAAATTTCTTTTTTTTGTTTGTTATAAAAACAATTAACAAATTATATAAGCTTTTTGTTAAAATTAAAAAAACCGGTTGACCGGTTTTTTCTGCAAAAACCGAAACCGGTTTTTTCAAAATTCGATTTTTCGAAGAAAACCGAAACCGGTTTTTTTAAAAGGGCGGTTTTTTGAATTACTGTATATACATTGACTTCAGCCGACTTTTAGCTGCCACCGATAATTTTTTTATTTCCGCCGCTAATTACTTTAAGTCTACTTTTGTCTCTCTTTAAAGTAAACATTGTAAAGTTGTGAAAATGAATTTATTTTTGTGAAAAATTAAAAAAAAATTAAATTTTGCGTAAAAAATGGAACCAATATTCGAAAGTCCACCTAAAGAAAGACCCCTACGACCATTTAAATTATAAGTATTCAAAGAATCTATATAAATTCAGCATAATTTTTATATAAATCTTTTTGTTTCACCAGCACGGCTCATCAAATTGTTAGCTTGACCGGCATAAGTTTTGACCGCAAAAGTATAATTGTAAGTGGTGTAACTATTGAAAAGATTTAAAATAAAAAATTACTCATTTTAATAGGGAGCTGTGGAACTTACTATTGTCCCTACCAAAGAGAATTTAAGAATTATACGTTTAAATGCTAAACAGTGTCGCATATATCGGGTGCTCCTCAATGATGTTTGCGAAGCTGATTTTGTTTATTTTGATCCGTTTTTAGAAATTTGTCAAGGAGATGTAAAAACGTAAGTGTTAAATAAAATCTCATGGTCTTTAATGTGTTTTGTAAGATTATAAACTAAAATTGGGATTAAGTTTAAAATCACTTCTCGGTTTGGAACTATTTTTCTACAGATTCTAAAAAAAAAATACCTAAGGAATATTTTATAACTTCGAAATGAAGTCAATATAAAAAATAATTCAATGAATTAAAAAAAGAAAAAACAAAAAATGAAGAAATTAAACAAAAATAATGTAAATAATATGCAATGAATTAAAACATAATTTATTAGATAAGATTATCTTCTTTTGAGCGAATATTTTACATTCTGCAGACTAGCCAAATGGCTTAGCAGAATTAGAATTAATTCTTAATTGAGTAAATAAATATAAAATTATATATGAAAAAACAAGAATTTCGGAAATAACATGTCGGATAATTAAAAGGTTTTCATTTTTTTAAAATTGTATAAAAACGGTTCCAATGCAAGTTTCGGTAAAATTACTCAGAGCTGAGGTTTTTTTTGAGGAAAAATTTATCAGAATCAGAATATATAAGAATGTGAGATTTTCGTTATTGTAAGAAATATTACATAAAATTAATTTATCCACAATTCTAGCCGGTCTTTGGAAACATTTTCTAAAAATCATTTAATAGCTGCTCAGAAAACTGATCCTGACGTAAATGCAGGCGAACTATTCATACAAATACCCCCCGAAGGTTATCACATGATACAAGAGGGACGTGGACTTCGTATTGGCATTGAATTTTCTTTAGAAAGTCCACAAGGTGGTATACATTTTGTAATACCGCCGACAAGTGAAGATGATTTACAACCAAATAGTGCTCATATGTTTACATATGCTTATGAAAACTCCTCGCGTTTATGGTTTCCCTGTGTAGACAGTTTTGCTGATCCTTGTACATGGAAGTTAGAGTTTACTGTTGATAAACATTTAACTGCTGTTTCATGTGGTGAATTAATGGAAGTTGTCATGACTCCAGACTTACGAAGAAAAACATATCATTATACTTTAAATGTACCAGTTTGTGCACCAAATATTGCTTTGGCAGTGGGACCATTTGAAATTTACGTAGATCCTCATATGCATGAAGTAACACACTTTTGTTTGCCTCAACTGTTACCGCTACTCAAAAATACTGTTCGTTATTTACACGAAGCTTTTGAATTTTTCGAAGAAACTTTATCCACCCGTTATCCCTTCTCATGCTACAAACAGGTTTTTGTAGATGAAGCTGACGCTGACATTAGTGCTTATGCAACTATGAGTGTAGCTTCTGTACATCTTTTGCATTCAATAGCGATTATCGATCAAACTTATATATCACGCACTCTCATGTCTAGAGCAGTAGCTGAACAATTTTTTGGTTGTTTTATAACTTCACATCATTGGTCTGATACTTGGCTGGCCAAAGGTATAGCCGAATATTTATGTGGTTTATATTCACGTAAATGTTTTGGTAATAACGAATATCGTGAATGGGTGCAAAAAGAATTGGCCCGTGTTGTCAAATATGAAGAAAAATATGGGGGCATAATATTGGATTGTAGCCAACCTCCAGCCCCTCTGCCAGTTAGTAGTACAAATCCTGCGGCTGTTACTGGAAAACAACAGGAAATCGTTCATTATTTCCCCATAAAAAGTTTGCACACTGTTTCGCCAAAATATGTTGAAGCTATGAGAAGAAAAGCTCATTTGGTTATAAGAATGTTGGAACATCGTATTGGTCAAGAATTGTTAATACAGGTAAGAGATATTTCAGGAATTTTTAGATACATTTTACCTACATAGTAAATTTTATTATTATTTAAAAAATATACTCTTTATTAAAAGGTACTTTTTACTAAAAGGTTCTTCTTATTAAAAGGCACTTTTTACTAAAAGGTACTTTTTATTAAAAGGTACCTCTTATTAAAAGGCACCTCTTATTAAAAGGCACTTTTTACTAAAAGGTACTTCTTATTTAAAGATACTGTTTATTAATTCTGTTGAATATGTTTTATTTTATAATAGTTTTTATTGAAATATAAAGTTTAATACAAAAATGCGTCTTTGCGCTTGAAAAGTTAAAAAAGGAATGAAACAAGAATTTTCATATATAAGTAAAATGGCTGACGAAACAGTCAATAGCAAAATCTAGAAACATTCACGTTGCATGGTTGCCATCCAACTCCAACACGCCCCCTCAACGTGGATGTCTCCTTACAATATAAAAATTAATTTATCTTCATCAAGGATACACAATTATTATGTTTTATTTTCGACAAATTCTTTGTTAAAATATCTGCCACCATATCGTTTGTTGGACAATACTGCAATGCAATCTCGTTGTTCTTGATGACCTCTCTTATATGATGGTATTTTATATCAATATGCTTGCTGCGTTTGTGGTACACTGGATTAGTTGCTAACTTTTGCGCTCCTTGGTTGTCGATGTGAAGAATCACTGGATCGCCTTTAGAGTAGCCTAACTCCATTAAAAGTTTTCGTAAATATACGGCCTCCTTTGCAGCATCGGATGCGGCCATATATTCCGCTTCGGTGCTACTAAGCGCCACAGAATTTTGTTTTCTTGACTCCCAAGACACTAAACAATTGCCCACAAAGAATGTAAAACCTGTATAGGATTTACGATCTGAAGCATCACCGCCCCAATCTGCGTCTACGTAGCTTACTACTGATGCGTCTTCGGATGGAGTGTACTCTATCTTGTATTCCATTGTACCGGCTAGATATCTTAAAACATGTTTCACCGCCTGAAGATGCTCTTGATGGGGGTCTGAATTACGTTGAGCTAATTTAGAAATTGAGTGTAATATATCTGGCCGTGTTGTTATGGCTAAATACATTAAAGTACCAATCATTGATTGATACTGCTGTTGGTCAACTTTACTGCAATCTTCGGTACACTGCACTTGGTACCCTGCATCAAGTGGAACAGATACTGACTTACATTGTTCCATACCAAAACGTTTTAACATATCTTTTATGTATTGTGTTTGGCCCAGCTTGATAGCTCCGGTTTCACCGCAGCGATCAATTTCGATACCCAAGAAATGGTGTAAAGTTCCTTTATCAGTAACATCAAATTCTTTACAAATTTGTCTTTTCACTTCTAAGACGATTGACTTTTCCTTGCACCCTATGATTAGGTCGTCGACGTATACCGCCACTAAAATCAAATTATCGCCTTGTTTACTCAAGTACAGGCATGGATCTCCATCTGTTGGTTTAAAACCAAATGCCTTCAAAACACTATCGAGTTTGGCATTCCATTCTCTGCCTGACTGCTTCAGCCCATATATTGCCTTATTTAGGCGTAAAACTTTATCTGGGTAATTTTTATCTTCAAAACATTGTGGCTGTCGCATATAAATTTCATTGTTTAAATCACTATTAAGATATGCGGTACTTACGTCAATTTGGTGAAGATACATTTGCCACTCGACTGCCAATGCCAATAACGTGCGTATAGTAGAATACCTGACCACTGGGCTAAATGTTTCCGTGTAATCAATGCCATATCGTTGGCTACACCCTTTAGCCACCAGTCGCGCCTTATAGCGTTCGACTTCACCGTCTTTATTTCGTTTTAAAGCAAACACCCATTTACAAGATATTGCTTTGTGACCATCAGGTAAATCTGCCAGCGACCAAGTTCCATTTTTCTCAAGTGAAGAAATTTCCGCTTGCATAGCTTTCAACCAATCATCGCTATCATCACATAATGTAGCCTCTTCAGCAGTTTGAGGAATAAGAACTTCTACCATATTGTTTAATTCATTAAACTGTTTACGTGGTCTTCCAGGTTTATTATTTCTGATAATTTTTGGCCTTCCTCTACCTTTATTTTGTTGTTTGTCTTCGGCTATATTTTCTTGTTCTTCATCTTCTTGTATTTGTTCACCAGATAAACTTTCATCTGCTGTATCGAATCCTTCAAAATCTTCTTCTTCTTCATCACTACAAACATCCACACATTCACGTTCAATTGGCAAAACAATTGTGACGTCATCACTGTCGTTGTTTACATTTAAAGTTAAATAGTCATCTGGATTATATTGCTGTCGTTGATCTCCATCACAGCCTTTACTGTTGTTGTTGTCAAATACGTTTTCATCAAAAAGAACATCTCTGTGTTCAACCACTTTTTGCGTTTTCTTATTAAAAAGTCTGTATGCTTTTGCCACTGTTGAATAACCAACCATTATAAACTGTTCGCCCTTAGGTTCAAACTTTGACTTGTTCGTTTTATTCAATGCAACAGCATATGAACCAAATGTACGCAAATGCTTTACACTTGGTTGTCTACCATGCCATACTTCAAACGGCGTTTTGTTGTGTAGTATTTTTGTTGAACATCTATATATACGCTGCAGTACTAACGGCCTCTGCCCACAAGTTTTGTTGTACACCCGAATGAACTAACATAGAACGACTCATTTCCACAAGTGTTCGATTGCAACGTTCAGCAACACCGTTTTGCTGAGGTGTGTACGGTACGGTTAGCTGCCTCTGTATACCATGTTGTTGTAGAAATGTTTCAAACTCCGTATTCACATATTCTCTACCATTGTCGGTACGTAACGATTTAATTTTACAGCCTGTTTCATTTTCAACCTGTATTTTAAACAGCTTAAACTTCTGTAAAGCTTCACTTTTTGCTTTCATAAAGAACACGTATATTTTTCTCGATTTGTCATCAATAAAAGTGATAAAATATTTAGCACCGCCAACTGAATTAGTTCTAAAAGGGCCACACACGTCTGAATGTACCAGCTCTAACAAATTCGATGATACATGTTCACTTTCTTTAGGGAACGGCAATGTATGAATTTTGCACATCATACATGTTCTACATTTAACGTTTTTGTTGTTGTTTACTTGCATGTCAGATACCATGCCCTTTTTAGACAAATCGTTTAAACTTCTATAGTTGAGGTGACCAAACCTATTGTGCCAAATCTCATCTGTATTGCAAATAGCAAACGCCTTTTCAGTTGTGTTCTTTTCTGTTGTTTTCTGCACAGCAAATAAATTATTCACACGGTTGGCCTGCAATATAACTGCACCATCTGGTCTTCTAACTATTGCCTGGCGAGCATCAAATTTGATCGTCATACCTCTGTCGACCATTTTACTGACGGAGATAAAATTTCCCTGCAACTCAGGAGAATACAGTGTATTTTCGAACGTCAAATCAGAATTTCTAAATTGAAAGAATACATCACCTATTCCTGTTGCTGCTCGTGATGATCTTCAAATCGTATAAATTTACTTTTATCATTACACATGTGAACTGTTGCACCGCTGTCGATATACCACGCATTCTGTTTTGCTTTCGGTTCAGCCGCTGCCAACATCGTCAACGCCTGCTGCTGTTGTTGCTGCTTTTTCTTTTTGTCACATTGGCTGGCAAAATGTCCGACTACATTGCAATTATAACATTTTCCTTTGAATGGCTTTTTGTTGTTGTTGTTGTTGAAATTCTGTTTTTTCTGCTTGTGTGTGTTATGTGTAGAACGTACGTTAAAAGCTTGTTGACTACATGATGCTTCTTCTTCTGTTTTTTCTTTACGTCTTTCTGCCTCTTCTAACAATTTTTGTTTAAGAAAACTGAGGCTTGGCAAAGAATCACGGGTTTCCATTGCAATTACGAAATTTTCGTAATCTTTAGGCAGACTTCCCAGTAGCATTATAACGAGTAATTCATCCTGCATTTCTATGCCGGTTTCAGCAAGCTTTTCATTTATCTCAGCAAACGTTTTTAAGTGTAACATCACATTACCGCCCTCTGGCATCTGTAAACTTACTAAACGTTTATAAAGAGACACTTTTTGCCTTTTGGCTGGTACGTTGTATGCAGCTTCTGCCACGCTTCTGCTGACGTTTTAGCATTTTTTATGTACCCCAACTGCGTTGGCTTCACACTCAGTATAATTGATGCCAGCGCCTTCTCATCATTAGAGTCCCACTTTGCCTTGGCCGTATCATCACTTGCTGCTTCTCGTTTCAGGTCTCCACACACCATTCTCCAAAAGCCACTATGTATCAGCACACTTTTCATTTGTATGCACCAACTCTCAAAGTTGGCGTCATCCAACTTCTCTATTTGGAAAATATTATTCATGTTTCCTTTTCTTTTTTCTTAAAACTTTACCACTAAATTACGATTATTAACTATTATAGGTACTGGGCACATAACCTGTTGAATATGTTTTATTTTATAATAGTTTTTATTGAAATATAAAGTTTAATACAAAAATGCGTCTTTGCGCTTGAAAAGTTAAAAAAGGAATGAAACAAGAATTTTCATATATAAGTAAAATGGCTGACGAAACAGTCAATAGCAAAATCTAGAAACATTCACGTTGCATGGTTGCCATCCAACTCCAACAAATTCTGTAATGCTCTTCTGATTTGGATAATAATTGTAATATATGTATATTTGGTTTTCGGAAAAGATATTAAAATCTTGATATGTCACTTTATTTAGACGATATAGAACAAGAAAAGCTGAAGTCAAATTAAAAAATCTAATAATCAAATAGTTTCAGTTCTTTGCTATGAATAACACTATCAGCAAAATAAAATTACATATTGAAAAGTGTTTTTAAAAATTTGTATTTAAAATTTTGCGAAATTGACAAGAAACATTAATAAATTTAAATGAAACTAGTTCTACTTACTACAAAGTCCGAGCGCTAGTACACTCAGCTTTATTTCAAAAAATTTTGGTAGTTGGTTTTTGAGCTAGAGAGATATTCGTAAAACGGTGTCCTGTGAATTCTAAAGCAGTGATCGGCAAAGAGTCGCCTATGGGCGACTCACTTATACTAACATACTAACACAGATAGCATGAAAATGAAAATAATAAATCAGTCTCAGTTGAGCTTTCGTGCAGTAAGGTAGTGTCGACGGATAGTACGTACATTATACTGAACGAAATGTCTTACGAAGAATGGGCAAACTTAAATGTTTAATATACCATTGTCTTTTATTGTCGCTGCTGAACTTGCAAATCGTTGCCGTCCATTCGGGGATGGCCAGTTTTTCAAGGATGTTATAAAATATGCAATGAATGAATGAACTTACAAATTATTTTGTAGTTTGTAAGTTAAAGTATATAAAAATCTTTAATATTTCTCTATTTATTTTTTTATTTATTGATTTCTTTCTTTCTTTCTTTAATTATTTTTTTATTGATTTATTTATATATATTTAATTGTGTATTTAAAATTCATATTTAAATAGGGAAGGGTTTGACTTTCCCAGGCTGTAACTAAGAAACTTCTTGGATCTTAAAAGATTTTAATTATAAATTTTCGTTTTTTTGTTGTTTTTTTATTTGCTTTTGTTATATATTTTTTGTTATGCTTTTTTTTTTGTTCTCATCCTTTGTTTTTTTATGTTTGATTATATGCACATAGTTTTAAGAAAATTACAAACACATTTCTTTCAGTGCATTAAGAGAGGGAGAGCGTAACTCACCTATACAATGGCAACAATATGGTTGTATTAGTTTGCCGATCACTGTTCTAAAGCAAAAATAGTAACTTATTTTGTAAGTGAAACCCTGAACTAACATTTTTACAATCGATATGTATGTCCGTGCTTAAATATATTTTTTGACGTTTTTAATTTATTTTTTTGTTGAGAAAGAATTTATTTAATAGACTGAATACAATATTACAATGCAAAACAGTTAGTAATATCATAGCAGAGTTGCAATACAATGGTATTTAAAAAGGTACATTAAATTGCACCTATAATATAAAGTGCAGGAGAAATGTAGTGATGTATGCCATTTCTCATTCGGTTCCAACACCCTCCCTGAATGACAAATGTCCTAACCAAAAAACACGAATTTCTCATGCACCCTTTACATTCAAATAACTTAGCATAAAAAAATAAAGTGTGCATTTCAATTCAAAAAAACAAATTTCATTGTGTAACAATTTAATAATAAAATGAATTAGTAAAGACCAAATTTATCTCTAAAATATTCAAGCTTCTGGGGAGTAACGGCCTTTGTGAATACATCTGCGACCATCTCAGTTGTGCATAGATATTCCAAAACGACTTCCTTATCATCTATCTTCTGGCGGATGAATTTGGCTTTAATATCCACATGTTTAGTTCTTGGCGAATAGTTGTTGTTGAGCGCTACTTGTATAGCGCCCTTATTGTCACAAAATAGAATCATACTTTTACTACCTTTAGGGTTGAGTTCACCTTCTAAGCGTTTCAACCAAACTGATTCTTGAATTGCAGCAGTTACTGACATGAATTCGGCTTCCGTCGAAGACAATGCCACTGTCTTTTGCTTCTTTGTGGCCCATGATATGGCAGCAGATTGATAAACAAAAACATAACCAGTTGTTGATTGGCGGTCGTCTACATTACCGGCCCAATCAGAATCACAGTAACCTTTTATATCGTCATCTGCTTGCTTTTTGTAAACAATACCCTTATCAATCGTGCCTTTCAAATACCTCATAATTCTTTTTACGGCTTCCCAGTGAGGTTTACCAGGGTTCGTTCCAAACCGACTTAACAAATTTACGGCATAGCATATGTCAGGGCGAGAAATTTGTGCCGCAAACAATAAGCACCCAATCGCCTGCATATACGGAATTTTTGACATCTGTTGTTTACCTTTATCATCTTTAGGAGACATACTCGTTGACAATTTCTGATTGTAGTCAATTGGAGTCGAAGTTGGCTTACAATCGTGCATACCAAAACGTATCAAAACATCTGATATATACTGCGATTGATCAATTTTAATTGTATCTTTACTACGGCTAATCTTCATACCTAATACTGATGACACCTCTCCCATATCCTTCATTTTGAATTTGCTGGCAAGTTTTTGCTTTAATGCTATTATGGATTTTAAATTGTTGGAGAATATCAAAACATCGTCGACATAAATAGCCACGTACAACATTTGACCACCTGCGATTTTATGGTAAATACATTGATCAACTTCGCCTCTTACAAGTCCCATTTTGAGTAATTCATTATTGATAGTTTCATTCCAAACGCGACCCGACTGTTTCAGGCCATAAATTGATTTCTCCAATTTACAAACTTTTTTGGAACCATCATCAAACATTTCGGGTTGTTCCATGTACACAGTCTCCTTTAACGAACCATTCAAATATGCACTTACTGCATCCATTTGGTGAGCATACATATCATGTTTTACAGCCAGTGCCAATAAATATCTTATGGAATCATGCCTGACGACAGGAGCCAAGGTTTCGAGAAAGTCAATTCCCTCACGTTGAGAAAAACCTTTCGCCACCAATCTGGCTTTCCGTCTCATAGGATTACCATGTTCATCCCGTTTCGTTTTAAACACCCACTTTGATTTAATAGCCCTTTCACCCGGTGGCAGCTTTGTTAATACCCATGTTTTATTTGCAGCCAATGAATCTATTTCCTCTTTCATGGCAACCCTCCATTCGGCCAAATTGCTTGATGACATTGCATCCTTTACGTTTGATGGTTCATCACCAACAAATTGCATTGCACAAAAGTTTTGTGCGCGTTGACCCACTATACGACTCGAGCGACGAACATTTTCAACCACGGGAAGAGATCTTGCCTCGTACGAATTCGGGGACCATTCATCATCATCGCCTTCAGCCGGTGCATTTTTAGACGATGGCCACCCCACAGAATCATCGTACTCGCTGGCATTTGTGTCATCATTAGTTGAATCAGAATTTTCATTTGTGGGTTCAATTTCAGGTGTCAATTCAATATCAACACTCTCCTCTGAATTGGCACCATCAATAGTTTGCATAAATTCTGGATAATAAAAATCGTTTTGTACGTTGGCACTCACCTTACTTTGCTCTAAAAATACTACGTCACGGCTAATGATTATACTGTTGTTTTCGGGATTAAATAATCTGTACGCTTTGCTTTGAGAGCTGTATCCCATCATAATACATTCAATTGATTTTTGATCTAACTTGCGACGTTTTTCTTTTGGTATGTGGACAAGAGCAGGACAACCAAAAACTCTCAAAAACTTTAAATCAGGTCGACGACCAGACCATATTTCTTCAGGACTACGATTATCATTACGACAAGGAACACTGTTAACCAAATAACTAGCGGTGTTTATGGCCTCAGCCCAAAAACGCTGGTCCAGACCGCTGTCGATTAACATACAACGAACTCGTTTCATCAACGTGCGGTTTATTCTTTCCGCCACACATTTTGTTCCGGCGAATACCTGCACGTTTTCTGATGATTTATGCCATTATTCTTTAAAAAAACATAAAACCTTTTGTTTAAATATTCAGTTCCTTTGTCCGTCCGTAGAATTTTTATTTTTGCCGAAGACTGATTTTCTACCATCTGCTTAAATTCTATAAAAGTTTCGAAAACATCAGATTTGTTTTTAATGGGATATACAAAAACTTTTCTTGAAAAATCATCCACAAACGTTACTAAGAAACGAGCACCAGAGAATGAATTTACGTTTAACGGTCCAATCACATCAGAGTGTATCACTTCCAATAATTTAGTGGCCCTGGAACCTTCTTCCCTAATAGGCTTTCTGGTCTGTTTGCCTTTTACACAAATCACACAAGGGTTTTTATTTTCACTTTTGAAATCAATGCCATAAGAGGCTTTTTTCACATTAGTTAGATTTTTATTGCAAATGTGGCCCATTCTTCTGTCACAAATCAAAATCTTTTTTAGCCAAAAAAAACGTTAGTTTTAATGTGCGCTTCAGTATTTATACGGTATCAAAAATTCTGCAGGTTTCACCTTCAAACACTACTCTTTTACCATCTCTTGTCATTTGCCTTACAAAATTAGCACATAAGTTAGGTACATATTCAACGTTTTTTACTGTTACTTTTTTATTCCACTTTTCATTTAGAATCGTTAGATCGACGTCACCAGCGCAGTCCACTTGAAGTTCACTTTTATTAGCCACCAGATAAACTTTCATCTGCTGTATCGAATCCTTCAAAATCTTCTTCTTCTTCATCACTACAAACATCCACACATTCACGTTCAATTGGCAAAACAATTGTGACGTCATCACTGTCGTTGTTTACATTTAAAGTTAAATAGTCATCTGGATTATATTGCTGTCGTTGATCTCCATCACAGCCTTTACTGTTGTTGTTGTCAAATACGTTTTCATCAAAAAGAACATCTCTGTGTTCAACCACTTTTTGCGTTTTCTTATTAAAAAGTCTGTATGCTTTTGCCACTGTTGAATAACCAACCATTATAAACTGTTCGCCCTTAGGTTCAAACTTTGACTTGTTCGTTTTATTCAATGCAACAGCATATGAACCAAATGTACGCAAATGCTTTACACTTGGTTGTCTACCATGCCATACTTCAAACGGCGTTTTGTTGTGTAGTATTTTTGTTGAACATCTATATATACGCTGCAGTACTAACGGCCTCTGCCCACAAGTTTTGTTGTACACCCGAATGAACTAACATAGAACGACTCATTTCCACAAGTGTTCGATTGCAACGTTCAGCAACACCGTTTTGCTGAGGTGTGTACGGTACGGTTAGCTGCCTCTGTATACCATGTTGTTGTAGAAATGTTTCAAACTCCGTATTCACATATTCTCTACCATTGTCGGTACGTAACGATTTAATTTTACAGCCTGTTTCATTTTCAACCTGTATTTTAAACAGCTTAAACTTCTGTAAAGCTTCACTTTTTGCTTTCATAAAGAACACGTATATTTTTCTCGATTTGTCATCAATAAAAGTGATAAAATATTTAGCACCGCCAACTGAATTAGTTCTAAAAGGGCCACACACGTCTGAATGTACCAGCTCTAACAAATTCGATGATACATGTTCACTTTCTTTAGGGAACGGCAATGTATGAATTTTGCACATCATACATGTTCTACATTTAACGTTTTTGTTGTTGTTTACTTGCATGTCAGATACCATGCCCTTTTTAGACAAATCGTTTAAACTTCTATAGTTGAGGTGACCAAACCTATTGTGCCAAATCTCATCTGTATTGCAAATAGCAAACGCCTTTTCAGTTGTGTTCTTTTCTGTTGTTTTCTGCACAGCAAATAAATTATTCACACGGTTGGCCTGCAATATAACTGCACCATCTGGTCTTCTAACTATTGCCTGGCGAGCATCAAATTTGATCGTCATACCTCTGTCGACCATTTTACTGACGGAGATAAAATTTCCCTGCAACTCAGGAGAATACAGTGTATTTTCGAACGTCAAATCAGAATTTCTAAATTGAAAGAATACATCACCTATTCCTGTTGCTGCTCGTGATGATCTTCAAATCGTATAAATTTACTTTTATCATTACACATGTGAACTGTTGCACCGCTGTCGATATACCACGCATTCTGTTTTGCTTTCGGTTCAGCCGCTGCCAACATCGTCAACGCCTGCTGCTGTTGTTGCTGCTTTTTCTTTTTGTCACATTGGCTGGCAAAATGTCCGACTACATTGCAATTATAACATTTTCCTTTGAATGGCTTTTTGTTGTTGTTGTTGTTGAAATTCTGTTTTTTCTGCTTGTGTGTGTTATGTGTAGAACGTACGTTAAAAGCTTGTTGACTACATGATGCTTCTTCTTCTGTTTTTTCTTTACGTCTTTCTGCCTCTTCTAACAATTTTTGTTTAAGAAAACTGAGGCTTGGCAAAGAATCACGGGTTTCCATTGCAATTACGAAATTTTCGTAATCTTTAGGCAGACTTCCCAGTAGCATTATAACGAGTAATTCATCCTGCATTTCTATGCCGGTTTCAGCAAGCTTTTCATTTATCTCAGCAAACGTTTTTAAGTGTAACATCACATTACCGCCCTCTGGCATCTGTAAACTTACTAAACGTTTATAAAGAGACACTTTTTGCCTTTTGGCTGGTACGTTGTATGCAGCTTCTGCCACGCTTCTGCTGACGTTTTAGCATTTTTTATGTACCCCAACTGCGTTGGCTTCACACTCAGTATAATTGATGCCAGCGCCTTCTCATCATTAGAGTCCCACTTTGCCTTGGCCGTATCATCACTTGCTGCTTCTCGTTTCAGGTCTCCACACACCATTCTCCAAAAGCCACTATGTATCAGCACACTTTTCATTTGTATGCACCAACTCTCAAAGTTGGCGTCATCCAACTTCTCTATTTGGAAAATATTATTCATGTTTCCTTTTCTTTTTTCTTAAAACTTTACCACTAAATTACGATTATTAACTATTATAGGTACTGGGCACATAACCTGTTGAATATGTTTTATTTTATAATAGTTTTTATTGAAATATAAAGTTTAATACAAAAATGCGTCTTTGCGCTTGAAAAGTTAAAAAAGGAATGAAACAAGAATTTTCATATATAAGTAAAATGGCTGACGAAACAGTCAATAGCAAAATCTAGAAACATTCACGTTGCATGGTTGCCATCCAACTCCAACAAATTCTGTAATGCTCTTCTGATTTGGATAATAATTGTAATATATGTATATTTGGTTTTCGGAAAAGATATTAAAATCTTGATATGTCACTTTATTTAGACGATATAGAACAAGAAAAGCTGAAGTCAAATTAAAAAATCTAATAATCAAATAGTTTCAGTTCTTTGCTATGAATAACACTATCAGCAAAATAAAATTACATATTGAAAAGTGTTTTTAAAAATTTGTATTTAAAATTTTGCGAAATTGACAAGAAACATTAATAAATTTAAATGAAACTAGTTCTACTTACTACAAAGTCCGAGCGCTAGTACACTCAGCTTTATTTCAAAAAATTTTGGTAGTTGGTTTTTGAGCTAGAGAGATATTCGTAAAACGGTGTCCTGTGAATTCTAAAGCAGTGATCGGCAAAGAGTCGCCTATGGGCGACTCACTTATACTAACATACTAACACAGATAGCATGAAAATGAAAATAATAAATCAGTCTCAGTTGAGCTTTCGTGCAGTAAGGTAGTGTCGACGGATAGTACGTACATTATACTGAACGAAATGTCTTACGAAGAATGGGCAAACTTAAATGTTTAATATACCATTGTCTTTTATTGTCGCTGCTGAACTTGCAAATCGTTGCCGTCCATTCGGGGATGGCCAGTTTTTCAAGGATGTTATAAAATATGCAATGAATGAATGAACTTACAAATTATTTTGTAGTTTGTAAGTTAAAGTATATAAAAATCTTTAATATTTCTCTATTTATTTTTTTATTTATTGATTTCTTTCTTTCTTTCTTTAATTATTTTTTTATTGATTTATTTATATATATTTAATTGTGTATTTAAAATTCATATTTAAATAGGGAAGGGTTTGACTTTCCCAGGCTGTAACTAAGAAACTTCTTGGATCTTAAAAGATTTTAATTATAAATTTTCGTTTTTTTGTTGTTTTTTTATTTGCTTTTGTTATATATTTTTTGTTATGCTTTTTTTTTTGTTCTCATCCTTTGTTTTTTTATGTTTGATTATATGCACATAGTTTTAAGAAAATTACAAACACATTTCTTTCAGTGCATTAAGAGAGGGAGAGCGTAACTCACCTATACAATGGCAACAATATGGTTGTATTAGTTTGCCGATCACTGTTCTAAAGCAAAAATAGTAACTTATTTTGTAAGTGAAACCCTGAACTAACATTTTTACAATCGATATGTATGTCCGTGCTTAAATATATTTTTTGACGTTTTTAATTTATTTTTTTGTTGAGAAAGAATTTATTTAATAGACTGAATACAATATTACAATGCAAAACAGTTAGTAATATCATAGCAGAGTTGCAATACAATGGTATTTAAAAAGGTACATTAAATTGCACCTATAATATAAAGTGCAGGAGAAATGTAGTGATGTATGCCATTTCTCATTCGGTTCCAACACCCTCCCTGAATGACAAATGTCCTAACCAAAAAACACGAATTTCTCATGCACCCTTTACATTCAAATAACTTAGCATAAAAAAATAAAGTGTGCATTTCAATTCAAAAAAACAAATTTCATTGTGTAACAATTTAATAATAAAATGAATTAGTAAAGACCAAATTTATCTCTAAAATATTCAAGCTTCTGGGGAGTAACGGCCTTTGTGAATACATCTGCGACCATCTCAGTTGTGCATAGATATTCCAAAACGACTTCCTTATCATCTATCTTCTGGCGGATGAATTTGGCTTTAATATCCACATGTTTAGTTCTTGGCGAATAGTTGTTGTTGAGCGCTACTTGTATAGCGCCCTTATTGTCACAAAATAGAATCATACTTTTACTACCTTTAGGGTTGAGTTCACCTTCTAAGCGTTTCAACCAAACTGATTCTTGAATTGCAGCAGTTACTGACATGAATTCGGCTTCCGTCGAAGACAATGCCACTGTCTTTTGCTTCTTTGTGGCCCATGATATGGCAGCAGATTGATAAACAAAAACATAACCAGTTGTTGATTGGCGGTCGTCTACATTACCGGCCCAATCAGAATCACAGTAACCTTTTATATCGTCATCTGCTTGCTTTTTGTAAACAATACCCTTATCAATCGTGCCTTTCAAATACCTCATAATTCTTTTTACGGCTTCCCAGTGAGGTTTACCAGGGTTCGTTCCAAACCGACTTAACAAATTTACGGCATAGCATATGTCAGGGCGAGAAATTTGTGCCGCAAACAATAAGCACCCAATCGCCTGCATATACGGAATTTTTGACATCTGTTGTTTACCTTTATCATCTTTAGGAGACATACTCGTTGACAATTTCTGATTGTAGTCAATTGGAGTCGAAGTTGGCTTACAATCGTGCATACCAAAACGTATCAAAACATCTGATATATACTGCGATTGATCAATTTTAATTGTATCTTTACTACGGCTAATCTTCATACCTAATACTGATGACACCTCTCCCATATCCTTCATTTTGAATTTGCTGGCAAGTTTTTGCTTTAATGCTATTATGGATTTTAAATTGTTGGAGAATATCAAAACATCGTCGACATAAATAGCCACGTACAACATTTGACCACCTGCGATTTTATGGTAAATACATTGATCAACTTCGCCTCTTACAAGTCCCATTTTGAGTAATTCATTATTGATAGTTTCATTCCAAACGCGACCCGACTGTTTCAGGCCATAAATTGATTTCTCCAATTTACAAACTTTTTTGGAACCATCATCAAACATTTCGGGTTGTTCCATGTACACAGTCTCCTTTAACGAACCATTCAAATATGCACTTACTGCATCCATTTGGTGAGCATACATATCATGTTTTACAGCCAGTGCCAATAAATATCTTATGGAATCATGCCTGACGACAGGAGCCAAGGTTTCGAGAAAGTCAATTCCCTCACGTTGAGAAAAACCTTTCGCCACCAATCTGGCTTTCCGTCTCATAGGATTACCATGTTCATCCCGTTTCGTTTTAAACACCCACTTTGATTTAATAGCCCTTTCACCCGGTGGCAGCTTTGTTAATACCCATGTTTTATTTGCAGCCAATGAATCTATTTCCTCTTTCATGGCAACCCTCCATTCGGCCAAATTGCTTGATGACATTGCATCCTTTACGTTTGATGGTTCATCACCAACAAATTGCATTGCACAAAAGTTTTGTGCGCGTTGACCCACTATACGACTCGAGCGACGAACATTTTCAACCACGGGAAGAGATCTTGCCTCGTACGAATTCGGGGACCATTCATCATCATCGCCTTCAGCCGGTGCATTTTTAGACGATGGCCACCCCACAGAATCATCGTACTCGCTGGCATTTGTGTCATCATTAGTTGAATCAGAATTTTCATTTGTGGGTTCAATTTCAGGTGTCAATTCAATATCAACACTCTCCTCTGAATTGGCACCATCAATAGTTTGCATAAATTCTGGATAATAAAAATCGTTTTGTACGTTGGCACTCACCTTACTTTGCTCTAAAAATACTACGTCACGGCTAATGATTATACTGTTGTTTTCGGGATTAAATAATCTGTACGCTTTGCTTTGAGAGCTGTATCCCATCATAATACATTCAATTGATTTTTGATCTAACTTGCGACGTTTTTCTTTTGGTATGTGGACAAGAGCAGGACAACCAAAAACTCTCAAAAACTTTAAATCAGGTCGACGACCAGACCATATTTCTTCAGGACTACGATTATCATTACGACAAGGAACACTGTTAACCAAATAACTAGCGGTGTTTATGGCCTCAGCCCAAAAACGCTGGTCCAGACCGCTGTCGATTAACATACAACGAACTCGTTTCATCAACGTGCGGTTTATTCTTTCCGCCACACATTTTGTTCCGGCGAATACCTGCACGTTTTCTGATGATTTATGCCATTATTCTTTAAAAAAACATAAAACCTTTTGTTTAAATATTCAGTTCCTTTGTCCGTCCGTAGAATTTTTATTTTTGCCGAAGACTGATTTTCTACCATCTGCTTAAATTCTATAAAAGTTTCGAAAACATCAGATTTGTTTTTAATGGGATATACAAAAACTTTTCTTGAAAAATCATCCACAAACGTTACTAAGAAACGAGCACCAGAGAATGAATTTACGTTTAACGGTCCAATCACATCAGAGTGTATCACTTCCAATAATTTAGTGGCCCTGGAACCTTCTTCCCTAATAGGCTTTCTGGTCTGTTTGCCTTTTACACAAATCACACAAGGGTTTTTATTTTCACTTTTGAAATCAATGCCATAAGAGGCTTTTTTCACATTAGTTAGATTTTTATTGCAAATGTGGCCCATTCTTCTGTCACAAATCAAAATCTTTTTTAGCCAAAAAAAACGTTAGTTTTAATGTGCGCTTCAGTATTTATACGGTATCAAAAATTCTGCAGGTTTCACCTTCAAACACTACTCTTTTACCATCTCTTGTCATTTGCCTTACAAAATTAGCACATAAGTTAGGTACATATTCAACGTTTTTTACTGTTACTTTTTTATTCCACTTTTCATTTAGAATCGTTAGATCGACGTCACCAGCGCAGTCCACTTGAAGTTCACTTTTATTAGCAACAATGACTTTTTTATTTTCTACGTTGTGTTTGTTATACATATAACAGCAGTCGTTTATCATCCCAGCAAAAATGAAGCTGCCAAAGAAGCAATAAAAGCGTCACTACTATGGCAAAGGCATCACTTCTTTTCTGATGGTTTCATCGATGAATTTAACATTAGCGTGTCATAGGATAGAAGTATTCAAATGTAGCTACCAGCAATTCTCATACTTTACCCTAAGGAAGCATTGATAATACACTGATTAGATGTTCTGATGCATGAGTGGAAAATGTTCATATACTTTGTTATATTTAAGCTTTAATGAAAATTTAATTCACAAGAATGCAGAAAAATAAGTTTAAAGAAGCGAAATTTATGCATTGATATACAAATACTCTTTATTTAATTTAATTAATTTCTAGACAAATTTTAAAATATTTTTGGATAATTTAAAAACTGGTTGTACAATTTTGAAATATTTTAAGTCAATTTTAAGATATTTTTGAACAATTTTCAATAATTTTTGAACAATTTTAAAACATTTTTGGACAATTTGAAATAATTTTTACACAATTTAAAAATTATTTTGGTAAATTCTGAATTTAAACTGGAAATGATGTAGTGTTAAATAAAATACATAATGCAAAAATGTACAGGCCAGCTAGTTTCAATTAAAGGCCAAAAAAATCAGTTTTTCTTGATTTTTCAAAACTTTTATAAAAATTGCAAAACTGCATAAATTCTAACCCTCATGAAATTTTAAACTAAAATATAAAAAATGATTTAATAAAAAAATTAAAAAAGTTTTTCAGAACTATTTTCTCAATTTGAATAAATACTTTAGATTCAAAAAAAATATACGATATACTATAACTTATGCTTTAGAAGTAATGAAGAGTGATATTTTAAGATGAATCGTGTTCATATTTCAAATGCAGTGATTTGAAATATGAACACATGCATTTTATTGGAAGTGCCTTAGAATAGCACCAAAAAATCATAAAAGAATGTCAACTGAAGTTTAGGAAGCAATGAAAGAAGTTATAGTCACAGAATAACTACCATTTTTTTTTTGCTGGGATGTGGTTGCTTGCGCCGCTGTCGATGTACCAATGTACGTAACTGTTGTCTTCTCTTTTAACATTTTGTTTGTTGGTGTTAGTACACACTTGTAAGCTTTTGCTAAATGCAATAAGTGTTGATGAATTCTTTTTTCTATCATTCTTTCTGTATGATTTACCGTTACTGCTGTTATTGTTGCTGTTTTTGTTGCTGTTTTTGTTCTGGCAATTTCTTAAAATATGCCCAAATTCTTTACAGCCGTAGCACTGTATTGGTTTTTTCTCTTTTTTGGAATTTTTCGTGTATAACACTGCCTTATCTTCACCATTTTGGTTATCGAATTTTGCATCTTGGAGGAGGAGATTCTTCACCATGTCAACGGATAATTTCTCCTTGAAATTTTCCACCGCCATAACGAGTGGTTTAAAATCATCCGACAATCCAGCTAACATTAAAGATGCTGTCAATTCGTCATCAATGTTTAACCCCGCATTTTTTACCTTCAAGGCAATTATCACTAGCTCGTTCACATATTCCTGAATAGAACCATAATTTTGAAGCTTTATGTTGACTAGTTGCTTGAGCAACTCAACCTTTCTTGTAAGGCCTGTGTCTTCATATGCGTTCATCAAGGCATCCCACGCTTCCTTTGCCTTTGTGGCTGTAGCAATATGCCCATAATTACTGGGATCTACCATCAAAGTTATTTCCGCTAAAGCACGTTCATTCAAAATGGCGTCGCTTTCACCAACCATCCCAGTTTCCACAATTTTCCAGCAACCTTTGATGATTAAACAGGACTTTGCCTGTCTCTTCCATACGTCGAAATTCTCACGTCCTTTTAAACGTTCCAACGAAAAACCGACCGGAAGATTTGCCATTTCTTTTTTTTTCTAAAAACTATCCACTATTATGAACGATTAAAAGAAAATTTTATTAGTCTAAAAAACACGCGCGACAGGGACCCATAACCTGTTGAGCAAAGAATTTATTGAATAGACTGAATACAATATTACAATTAGTAATATCATAGCAGAGTTGCAATACAATGGTATTTAAAAAGGTACAATAAATTGCACCTATAAAATAAAGTGCAGGAGAGATGTAGTGATGTATGCCATTTCTCATTCGGTTCCAACATTTTTGTTTTTCTATTTTCTCAAATTTACGAAATTTTGACCTCGTTTGAAAATCGTAGGTTGAACAAAAAAAATTTCAAAGACAAAAAGAACTATATTATATTTTCAGTCCATAAAATATAACTTAATAAAAAAAGTGTTATTCAGACAAATACTACTTAATGTCTGAAGATGTCTTTTTGGCAGTCTTGGGCATTAAATGGTTAAAAGGTATTTATTTGTATTAAAGTTATTTTTTCATATAAGGTATTTTTTGTTAAATGATACCTAATCAGCAAATATAATTTTCTCGATTCCTTTGTTTTTCTCAGGTTTTTAACAAACAACTGGCATTGGCCACAAATGCTGCCTCTACTAAAATTGGGTCTGGTCTATGGCATCATCTTCTTATTTCTACTAATATTTTTATTAAAGCGATTTTTACTGTTACCGGTAAAGATATGTCGGTATTTATGGATCAGTGGGTACGTACTGGAGGGCACGCTAAATTTTCATTGACTTCTGTTTTCAATCGTAAACGAAATACTATTGAATTGGAAATACGTCAAGATTTTGTAAATCAACGTGGGGTACGCAAATATAATGGTCCCTTATTAGTGCAGCTACAAGAATTGGATGGTACTTTTAAACATATGTTACAAATTGAAAATACTGTGGTCAAGGCAGATATTACTTGTCATTCGAAAAGTCGTCGTAATAAAAAGAAGAAAATTCCTTTGTGTACCGGAGAAGAAGTTGATATGGATTTGTCACCAATGGAGTAAGTGCATATGGGAGAGTATTTAGAAAATATTTCTCATAATTTCATTAAATAATTCCAGCGATTCTCCGGTATTATGGATTCGTCTTGATCCGGAAATGATATTAATAAGAGATCTTAATATAGAACAACCCGATTTTCAATGGCAATTTCAATTGAAACATGAACGGGATGTTACTGCCCAATTTGAAGCTATTAAAGCTCTAGAGAAATATCCCACAAATGCTACAAGAACCGCATTAACCGATAGCATAGAAAGTGAACATTGTTTCTATAAAGTAAGATGTGAAGCTGCAGATTGTTTAACAAAGGTAATAGGGGAATTTTAACTTAACTTTGCAAACTTTCTATAAATTTCTTAAATAATGTTTAATTTAAGGTTGCTAATCAAATGGTTACTTCTTGGAGTGGTCCACCCGCCATGTTAAATATATTTCGTAAATTTTTTGGTTCTTTTAGTGCTCCTCATATAATTAAACAAAACAATTTTGCTAATTTTCAATTATATTTCTTACAAAAAGTTATACCAGTAGCTATGGCGGGTAAGTTTTTCTTTTTGATTGCAGAATTTTTTTTTTATTAGATAAGGTGAAAAAATCTTAAATTAAATCTTATCTTAATAAAAGGTACTTTTTAATAAAAGGTACTTTTTAACAAAAGGTACTTTTTAATAAAAATTATATTTTAAAAGGTACTTTTTAATGAAAGGTACTTTTAAATAAAAAGTACTTTTTAATATAAGGTACTTTTTAATAAAAGGTACTTTTTAATAAAAGGTACTTTTTAATAAAAGGTACTTTTTAATAAATGGTACTTTTTAATAAAAGACACTTTTTTATAAAAGGTAATTTTTAATGAAGGGCACTTTTTAATAAAAGGTACTTTTTAATGAAAGGGACTTTTTTATAAACGGGACTTTTTAATAAAAGGTATTTTTAATTAAAGGGGACTTTTTAATAAAAGTACTTTTACCAAAGGTACTTTTTAATGAAAGGGACTTTTTAAAAGGTCTTTTTAATAAAAGGTACTTTTTGATAAAAAGTACTTTTTAACGAAAGGTGCTTTTTACTAAATGTTACTTTTTATTAAAAGTAAAATGCAATGTTTTAAATATACTTTTGTCAGTAAAAGTCTCTAAAAAAAAACCTCGGAGTAAACTAACTGTAGTCTTTTCTTGTTTTGTTACCCGAAAATTCAGAACAATTAGAGTTCGATATCGCTGTTGGCCTTTTTCAGGCTCCGTCAGTAAAGTACAATTACGAATAAATAATTTTTTAAATATTTTCCCTTTTAAGGTCTCCGCACATCACATGGTATTTGTCCACCAGAAGTTATACGTTTTCTTTTTGATCTTTTTAAATACAATGATAATACGCGCAATCATTATAGTGATGTCTACTATAGATCAGCATTAGTGGATGCTTTAGGTAATTCAATAACACCTGTTGTATCGGTGGCATTACGAGGTACACCCATTACTTCAGATAGTTTATCAGCAGATGCTAAGTACGTACAATTACTTAATATTTCCAAACAGTAACTTGTATTTGTCTAAATTTTATTTTCTACACTTAGGCTGGTTTTGGAAGAAGTTACACGTTTATTGAATTTGGAAAAACATTTACCTTCTTACAAGTATATGGTGTCGGTATCATGTTTAAAAGTCATACGTAAATTACAAAAATGTGGTCATTTACCTTCGCTACCGAAAATCTATCGCTGTTATGCTGCTTACGGTCAATATCTTGATCTACGTATTGCTGCCATGGAATGTTTAGTAGATTTCGTTAAAGTCGACGGTCGCTGGGAGGACTTAGATCATTTAATAACTCTATTGGAAACAGACCCTGATCCAGCTGCTCGCCATGCTCTGGCTCAATTGTTAATTGATAATCCACCCTTTACCAGAGAGTCAAAAACCAGTCGTTTAGATCGCCCAGAATTAGTGGAAAGATTATGGAAAAATATGAAGTAAGTAAGAATTTTAACTACTACTAGGTGGATTTGAAAGCATACCCAATTTAAATAATAGCACCACCTTATTTTTTCACTTACAAATCTCGGATTATCTTTGCATGAAAATTGGTTTATTAAAAATCATGACCAGTTCCTAACTCAAATCAAAAAAGTATTCTTTAGGAACTTTTTGAATTTTCTTCTAATTCAAATAGTGTAACAACATTTTTTGAAATCTCTTAGTTCAGTTAACTTAAAGTTGATTGCGATAGAAAACAAAATCGCGTCCCCGAATTTTTGGTTACATTTCGGCATATGCTAAAATTTAATTTTTTCATTATCAATTTGATTATTTAGTTTTTTTATTTTTAACTGAGTTTAGAAATCTTTTTGAATAACTCATCACTTGATTTTTTATATTTTTATTTCAAAAAAGTAATAAATTGGCTTTTGATACAAAACTACGGTGCGATATGGTTGATCTTTATTATGCCTTATACGGTTCTAAACGTCCAGTCTGTCTACAGTCGGCCGAAATGAATTCTTTGTACAAAGATTTTGTTAGAGTTGGAACTATGAAAACCACCACAACAAATAATCCAAATCCCGTTATTGTAACAACAGAAACTCAACCTGACAAAAGTCGTGATGTTGTAGATACGGCTGTAGAACAAAAGTCACATAATGTCACTGCCCCTACGACCACGTTAAAACGTACCGCAACTGAAGCATTTGTCGTAGGTGATGAAATTATTAAATTAGAGACCCATGAAGAAATAACAGCTGTCAGTGAAGAGATAAAGGATGAAATTCATGAAACGGAAATTACTAAAGTGGATATAACCTCAACGACAACAATTGAAACAGAAACCGAATGTGTTTCAGAAAGTAAAAAACTTAAGAGTGAAGTTCTTGAAGAGGATGAAAATTCCGTAACCATAATAGATGTATCAGAATCAACGGTAACACGAATGGATAGTAGTTTTGATTCGACCAAAGCAGATAATGATCTTAAGCAAAAACTGGATGGTGCTTCGAAGGTTTGTAGTAGATTTCTAAAAGAGAATTAATTTTTAAGGTAACGACAATTTTTTTTTGTAATATATTTTCAGAAAAAGAAAAAAAAGGATAAAAAGAAACATAAGCACAAGCATAAACATAAGCATAATAAAGATAAGGACAAGGATAAGGAACGTGATCGCAAAGATAAAAGAGATCCCAGCATTTTTCGTTTACAAGCTAAGGAAGCAACACCAGAAACTTTAAGTTCTGCCGATAGTAGCAATAGCAACAGTAAATCTCCATTTAACTTTCAAGCATAGCACAGGTTTCTCAATCACTCCATTAAGTTTGAATCATTTTTACTCAAAAAGTAGTAGTTGTATGTATAAGTAATAATACTGGACATTTATTTAAATTTTTTTCATTACCATGTTGAATAAGTTTTATTGAAATTTAAGTAGTTATATCATCTTTTTAGTATATACCCCCATATACACACTGAAATTGTATATGTAAGTTTGATGGTAGTAATAAGTTATAAGTAATAAATGTTAAAATTTAATATTTATATAATAAAAAGGGTCCTAAAAATTAAATCCAAAACTATTTTGTATCGAAAATTACCAAATTCAATAAGTCTGTTTGGTAAATCAATATTTCAAAAACTAATAAAAAATTCATTATCACACATTTTCTAGTAAAATTCAATGGTTATTGTTTAAAATATAAATTATTTGCAAACACCGATTTTGATAAAATCTGCGTATGTGATAAATAACTATCTGCATTCTAAGTGCTGACTAATCTCATATCAAAACTTTTATTTCTTTAAAACTGTATCTTATTTTGTTATTGGAGGATGCTTTGACTTCAGAGCGAAAATTATGATAACCACAAATCATTATTTTTAACAAAGAAAAACTTAAAATTGTTTCAACATCTTTGACTATTTATGCTCTGAATCTTTTGTTTTTGATTGGTAATCAAAATTTATGATCTGCCATATGCAATAAACTGAAAATTGTTGATAATAAATTCTCAGAGTTATTGTAGATACAGAATAACAACGCGTCGCATTTTCCATACAAGCTGTTGTCATAAAACACGTCGGATGATGCAGTTGCGAAATGGATTCTTTATTTACAATGCTTCTAACTTTTAAAGCTGTAGACACATTTACTTTTGGAAAATACCTTATTAGATAGAGAAATAATATACGAAAATGTATTTAACTAGCTTAAAAGCTCGATACTTCGTTATCAGTAGTTTTAAATATCAAAATATGTTGAGAAGAAATTATTATTCTTTTTTCTAAAGCTTTTGTTATTTAAATAAATTACAAAAGAAATTTATAATTTGTTAAAATCTAAAGTCAAAATTCTAAACGGTACTCCATCACCTTGTTCCTGTATCTCCCGCATCGATAAAGTTTTCGCAAACAACATATAAAATGCAACCTTTTTATGCTTTCTAAAGGTGAATCCCGTACAATCTCTATATATATAAAGGAATAACGTTACTGACCGACTGATAAAGAAAAATGCTTTATGGAAAATGTATTCTCTGAAAGATTTTATTTACTTTGCGTGACTTTGAGTTCAAAAAGTTCTTTAAATTTTTCCTGTTGAACAATTAAAAATTAAATAAAATTCTCCCTGATTAAAAAGAAAATAAATAAATGCCTGAACTAACAGAACGATTTGTTGTACACTATGTATTTTGATTAAGTGAATAGTGCAATTGAGCTAGTTCGTTTATGAAAGACGCAACTCCTGTTTGCGCGCAATTATATACGATGTGTATGTCCGGCAGTTGTGTTCTATTGTATTTCATTATAATTATTTAAATAGTGAAGAAAAATTAAATGTTATTAGTTAAAAATAGGGTTCAAATGCTGCTTAATTTCTTTTGATAAAAATTTCTTTAATACGTGAAAGCCGTGCTAAGAAAATTTTACCATAATTTGCGTGTCGGGCCTTTCGTTTGTTTCTTAATTTCGTTTATAAATAAGAAGATGAGATAGTGTGTTGTACATATTTATTTGTGTTAGAGAGCATTCAATGTATGTCAATAAGAATAGCAATAAAAAAGCAAAATATAAAACTAAGTAAAATATCAAGTATAAAAAATAATGACGGTAAAGTTTTAAAAAAATATAATTAAGATTTGTGCAATACCAAAAAAAATTTAAAAAAATAATTCATTTATTTTTGCTAATTATACAGAAAATCTGATCGGAAAATGAAATTAAAGAGGTAAATTTTAATTCAAGATTTTATTTTGTTTATTTCTTGTAAAAAGCTTTTATGATAAAAGCTTTTTGTAAATAAAATATACTTAGCAATCTTGTAATTTTAGCACTTTGGGTGTTTTTTGTTAGCACCCAAAATTAATTAAAAAGTTCTGGGTGCATTAGAACTTTTTACAAAAATCAAAAATTTTTTACTTTTTTAAAATTATGCAAAACGTTATGAAAAATATCTGGAATACGAGAACCTTAAAAAGAACACACAAATCTGAATTTCAGAAGATAAAGCTAAGGGTCGAATTAATATTTTAATTAAGCAAGTCATTCCAAGTTTTTATTCAACCCTTAAGTCTTCTTTCTATCCTGACATTATTGTCTCAGATTGTAAGGAGGTTTACCAACTTGTACTAAGAACTCAGTTAGCGATTCTGTAAATAGTATAAAAACTAACAGGAAGCACCGCTGTAGGATTCCCTCCGATTGCGATGAAATTTAGATGATAAAGAGGAAAAATAAAAAAAATCAAAAGTTTAAAAATAAAAATTAAAATTATCGAATGCAAGATATTTTGATGATATTTTTAATCGGGTACTAAGGGTGTTTGTTTGCAAACAAGCTAAATTTGTTGTTTTACACCATAAATGTGCGATTAGGCCACTATGTTTCTTACAAAATTTGTATTACTTTGTATCTAAATTTGATTAAAATCTTGATGAACCTCCCAACAGAGTTCTACAAAAGTAAAAGCCCTTGACAATCTCACGGTTTTTAATTAGAAATGCTTAAAAAATCTAAAGTAAATTTATAATTCAAGTCACTCGCGAATCAAGGATAGTTTTGAATGTTAAAAATTAAAAAATATACAATTTAAAACATTTAGATAATGCCTTCACAATACATCGTCATTCATGAAATATTAATTTTCATATTTTGTATGTATTAAATATATATTTTGATCCAACATTTCATAAAAGTCATATTAAATTAAGTTTCATGGAAATGGAAACTGTAGAAAATTGAAAATTTTAAAAAACACAATTATAATAGAAGGATGTATAAGAGTATAAGAGTAATTAAAAATATTTTTTTTTACAAAATGCGTTGTTTTTATAAATTATAATTCAATATACCAACTTAAACGTCATAATCAGAGAAGACAAAAAAAAAAAACAAAATTCAATGTATTTAAAGCATGATGGGGATTTAATACCTTTCATGATATCGGTACACCCATGAAAAAGCCATTTTTGAATATGTTTACAGGAAAATATATATTTGTTTATAAACTACCATATGTATATTTGAAGTAGATTTCCAAGTATTTTATATATATGATTATTGTACATATGTTTCCAGGCAGACATTGTTATATTTGTATTTTCCCACCTAAATAAACATTTATTTGCAATTGTAATTTTGTCATAATTATACTTGTGGGATGCAAAATTTATAATGAAAAACATATTTGCAGGCAAAAATATATATGTTTGCCGGTGGATGCATTTCATATTTGCAGGCAATCATATTGTATTATAAATGCAGCAAATATAACTTACAGCGTTTCCAAATATATGTACATATGTACATATATTAACAGCAATATTATATTTCCAGCACGGCGCTTTTTTTTCAGCGTGTTTTTGGCTACCACAGCTACTTTAAAAGCGATATAAGCATTTTAAAATGGCGATTCAATTAAAGACATGTGTCTTTTTGAATAACGCGCTATTTTACCGGTTTAAATTTGAAATATGGTAAACTACCGTTAAAATAACGCTAAACTATAGAAACACAAATTTATAACATTATTTTTCATATATAACAAAATTTTGCATGTTATGATATGAAACAAACCCCGTGTTATAAATTTTCGTATCGGTTTGATCTGAGCGTGTCAGACAACTACCGTTATAATGAAAACGTGTTGCATTCAGTCCTTTTTTTATTGTAGATGAACTAGCACCTTTTCACATTTCTCATATGGCAACACTGCTAAGGAGAAAAATGTACGCTCTTTTCGAATTTTCTCTCGTAAAAAATCTTGAAGTTTGTTCATATCAGTGTTTCCACGGACAAACATTTTTTGTAAACAAAATTTTTTAAAAAAAATTTACCAAATGAGAAAAAAAGTAACCAAAATTTATAGTTTTATGTTTTTATTTATATATATTAAACTATTTAAACAGCTGTTTTTAGAAAAACTGTAAATGAAAAAACAAGTTGTAATGGACAAGGAAAAGCCACCCAAATGTCTTCAATAAGCATTTGACAGACTTTTCGTTGATTTTTGACAGTAGCTTTAGGCAGCATAAGCATAATATAGTTAGGGGAACATGGTATTTTCCGGGAAGTGAGTTTTTAATATTTTTATCTTTTATATGCCGTTTTTAAATGTAAGACAATAAGAAATTTTTATGGTTTTGGGTAAAATTTTGAACATTTCCCACTTTCCCCCAACTTTTCCCAAATTACCCCCAAAATTTCCTGTTTCAAAGAACCACCAAAATTCCAACAAAAAGAGAAACGAATTTTTGCTATAAGGTAGAAAGTTAGACCACCAATCACTCTGTGGAATATATTCTCGAAAATAATTTAAAAAACGTTCATAGGTGTTTTTATTTTGGGACTGATCAAAACTATTCTCAAATTACCCCAAGCTCCCCTATAAATTAACAAATTCGATCGAACTCACTTGAAGGGACTTTTAATCAATTTATCTGACTTGATTCATTCACTCATTGAATTAATTTATGACGAAATTGGAATTTCTATCGATTTAATAACAATTCAATTTTGTTTCATTCGTTTGATAAATTTGGGATTTAGTTTATTTGATTTTAAAATGTGAAATATAAACAATTTTGTTATTTTATTACATTTTTCTTAACTTTACCTAATTTTAAATATATGTTGTATAGATATTTTAACAATTTAATTCACTAAGTTTCCAACATTTAATAATTTAAATATTTGAAATTCATTTTCTTTGAAAACAATAGTTTGAATGAAAAATTAAAAAAAAGCACAAAGAAACTCAAAAATAAAAAATTTCGAAATAGTATCACATGTTTCATAGGATGGTACTCCTTTTACTTTTGAGGCTCTTATTGTACCACAAACAGTACTATAGTACCAACTTTATTATCCCTGTTTTGGGATAAGAAATCAGAATGTTGCTTTTATAACAGGGTACCGATTCTGAATGGTTTTATCACTGCGAAGTGATAAAAACTATAATTTTTTATCATTATGTTTAAATAAGTGAACAGTAACCCACAAAAAAATTATCTTGTTTTTGCTGGGTTACATATCATTACTTTAAATATTACTTTGTAATAAGTTCTCCTTACCTTTTCGAATAAAAAATAATGTATTGTGTATAATATATTACTTTTTTTATTATTTTCAAATAAATAATAATGAGTAATTTTTAGTAGTTTAAATAGCTTTATGTATATTTTAGTATTTATCTTTATTTTAAGGCCTGTAGTAAAAAAGTTGTTCGAATTCAGTTACAGATTAATAAAAGAAATTACTATGCAAATGTACTGGAAAAGGCCTACAATTTATTTTATAGTGTCGAACAAATTTCTTTTTACTTGTTTGTGTTATGACCAGAGAAGATAAATGTTCTTTTACGCATATTTGCTTTTTCTGCTTTTTTGGATTTTTCAGTTTTAAGCTTTAAAGTACCTTTTTCTTAAGATTTTCGAGCTTAAATTTATTTTTTCAAAGAGCTTTTTTCTGCTAGTTTTTTTTTTTTGACAATAATTTAAAAATAACGTTGGGCAGAAATCGAGTTTTGACTGTAGTCCCGAAATAGCCTTTATAAACAATTTTTGGAAATTGTGATAAGACATAAAATTTCCCAAATTGTATCAGCATCCTGTAAGAAATGGTGTGAACCAATTCCAAATATCTCGACGTTTCTGATATCTTAAAGGAATGGATAATGTCCTACAAAATTTTACTAGAAAATTGGTTAAAAAAATTAAAAATGGGATATTTATCAATCATTGGTCGTCAAAGAGATAATTTATATATTAAAAAAAAAAAAAAGAAAAATGGAATAAAGTTTTGGATTCAGAACATTTTGTCATTACCTTGTCGCTTAAAGTAAAATTATAATTGGTTACCACTTCACCTTTTGGAACATCCCATATAAAAAAGTTGGATTTATAATATAATCCCACAAGCATTTGGAAGATATTTCACTCAGAAGATATTGCGGAAATATCTTCTATTTTTCATTTAGACGACATTAATCAAGTAGTATTTTAAAAATAATTTATTCTTATCAGCAGAAGGATGTCTTCGATATCTTATTTTAATCATGTAAATAAAATTTTTACGAAATCTATATTTTTCTATATTTTTACTTCCAAATGATAAACTAGCAATATCGCTAATTTATCTTCCAGAATATTTATTTCCGTATTGCTTTGTGGTATTGCTTTCGGTACACGTTTTTTAGCAACTGGGGTATCTTTCGCAATACGAAAGTAATCGCCTCCGCAATCATATTTTTCTTCCAGGTGATATGATTGGGAAATCGTATTCGTACTGCCATGTTTAATGGGAAATGGGAATACGTGAAAACCTTTTAGTTTAGATTACTGGACTCATTGTTTGGTAAGGTATGTTGTTGCCGGTATGGAAAATTGGTATTTTAGAATATTACTGAGACTTAGCCAAATTAAATGGTACTTTTTAAAAGCGACGGTACTTAAAAGAATACCTCAAAACTTTGAATCATCCGACTTTTTTAAATTTCTGATTTCACGATATGTTCTTCTAGGAAAATTTTATTTTTCCCAAAAAATTAAAACTTATTCACAATGAAAGATCCGCTGTAGGCAAAATGCAAAATTTTAATTTTTTCTTAATAATAGCGAATAAGTGTTAGATTGGATTGGTAGACGTGTTAACAAGAGCAAAGACATTTATTTATTAAAGAAAAAACATTAGTTGAAACTATTTCCCAATAGATGGCGCATCTGAAAATAAATTCTCCCTATTAGGTACAATATGCAACAGGGTATTGTTGATTTTCTATTTCGTTCGTAACATAAAAGAATATTTGCCAAAAACTATACAAAAATATATGTTTTATGTGTATATTATACTTTAATTTTCTAAATCAATAGTCATTTAGATGTTTAAGAACACAGTATTGCAATTTATCGTATGTATATTTATTTTTTTTGAAAGAAAGAATTAACATTAATATGCAGTTTGCAATGCCTCAATACTTGAAAATTATACGAATTTAACGAAAAAACACCGTTTTGATCTATGAAAATTTGTTTTTAACATAAAAATGTGAAACAAAAGCTTTTATCACGTCGAACATTTTAAAAATTGACTTTAGTATTATTAAATAAGTCTGCTAGTGACAGCTTAATGTACTAGAATTTGAATTATGTATTAAATGTCATATTCGTCGTTCCTATATAATTATAATTAAAAGCCAAATCTAAGGCCATGTCGACCTAAGCATGGCGCAGGGTATTGTTTTTTATTTACTGAGCGCCATCTACTTTTAAGTATAGACACTAAAGCAATTATGCATATTGCTCTATGTTTCTATATACATTTCTTTGGTTAATACAAACCTGCATTTGAATTTATATTTTTAACTGCTAAAACATGGATCTCAATCAGCTAAGCAGAAACTTGAAAAAAAAAATGATGATGACAATTCGTTTGATGGCAAAGGCTTATGTCATCACTTATGGATGAACATACAAATATGAAACAAGATGTGGCAGAAATAAAATTTAATGATAATGGACTTTCTTCAAAATTAGATGAAATGAAATCCGAAATGAATGCAACTATCGTGGAATATCAATTATGAATACAATAGCAAACATTTTCATGGGTATTCTTAACAAAAGATTGAATTCTTAGCTTTACAAGCATAATATTTCAATAGAATACCAAGCGACTGTAGATAATTTATATAATTTAACAGCAAATGCTCATTTAAAATTCAATGAAAACAAAAAATTATACGCCTTCTTTGTAGATTTCAAAGCGGCTTTTGATAACGTTGCTAGGAAGTCTTTAATTAACAAACTTCATAGTCCTGGGATATCAACAAAAATAGTAAATATGACCGCAGCAGTAAAGCCATACAAAGTTTCGAATGGAGAAGAACAAGGATGTTTGCTTTCAACGACTCTTTTCTCGATATATGTACTTAAATGATTTGTATGAATATATAGGTGATGGTGTAAACGTAGGTTTAAAAAACATAAGATTGCTAATAAATGCTGATGACATCGTAATTTTAGCTGATAAAGTTGTATCATTGTAAAAGATGATTAATAAACTTGAGGAGTACTGTAAATCTGGAAATCTTGGCTATTCAAGGGTGAACCAGTACGAATAACAAACGAATACACATATATTTGGGAGTAACACTATCTGCAAAAATTGTATTCAGAAAACATTTATAACAAAGAAATGTATCTGCAAAAATTAGCATTATGCAAACAAAGTGGAATTTATTTAAGTCAGTATGCCGTGTGATTCAGACCTATGGGGCCCAAATATATGGAGATTTTTCCTGTTAAATGAAGCAGATAAACTCCAACGTGTGTGGCCTAACAGAGCTTAATTGAACCAGGTTTCAGCAACAAAGATATCGGTTATGCTCATTAAGTAATCTACAAGAAATTGAGAATATCCAACATTTTTTAATCAAGTGCCCTATAATACGCCATATAAGATATCAACGCTTTGAAAAAATTGCTTTGTCAGAAAATGAGTTAATAACAACATTAAATAACGCAAACGATAATTTTAAAGAAATATCTAGATTCATTGTAGATGCGATTGGTTAAGAAAGAATTTAATCAATGAAATAATTATTAAAATTTTCTCTATCACAAACATATTTTTAAATCTGTTAACATAAAAACTTTTTCCGACTGACGACATTAAGTCAAAGTCGTATTTTCAATATATGTATTTAATTTAGAAAATATGCAAAACAACAAAATGAATTAAATAAAGAAGAATTAACCAACTAAGTGTTAGGTAAAAATATTATTTTTTTCAAATTAAAAATAAAATGTGGAATTTGTAACGAAATAAAATAAATACAAAACAAATTGCAGTAATAAAATGACGAATGCGGTTTTCCTGAATGTTATTTTTGTTTGTTTTCAATTCAGGAAATTTGAAAATTAATGCTATTTTCCCGGGAACTTTCTCAGTTTGTGCGGAATATAAATTAAAAATTGTGTTTTTATATTCAAATTAAAAAAAAATATAGTTATGTTATATATATAATTTTATTTCACTAATTTTTTATTTAAGTAACAAAATTAATTTAAAATCGATTGTTTAAAAATGAAAATATACATAACTACATAATTTATACGAAAATACTTAACTTTTCTAAATTTAAAATATTTTTTTTTTAAATTAATAAAATAATAAAGTGCGCTCATTAACTACTTCTCTTCTTTCTTTGCAACTTGCTTCTCTGCGATTTGCACGTTTTTGTCTTCTTCCTTAGTTCCTAATACTTTTGTTTCGGTTTCATCACGAGGACGTCGTTTTTGATTTTCGGGTATTGCTCGTAAATACGTTACACTACCACCACCAATAGCTGTAGCAGTTTGCGGCTCCGAAGCAGATGAAATTATTTTCACTGATGGCTCAGAAGGACTTGGAACCAGTGAACGTTGATGAAGATGTTGTTGTGATCGATGAGGACCATATTGAGGAACTTGATGATGTTGTTGCAATTGTGCAAAACGCATTAAATGTTCATAGTTTACTGGTAGAGCTGGGGCTTGTGGTGGTGGTTGATTGCGATAATCCGGATGATCTTTAACGTATTGTTCGTAGGGAATGGGTACAGGAACCGGTACAGCAGTAACTGGATAACCAGCATCAACTAAAGCTTGAAATTCAGATTGTGTCAAAGGCTTACCACCTGGTTGTGGTAGGTGTAATTGTTTTAAATCTTCTAAAGTCTTAGGTTTTACCGTACTAATGGGTCGCGAAGGTGTCGCAATACCAGTACCCTGTGATACATAAATACTAGATTGGGAGGGTGAGGGACCGGGTAAAGCATATTGTCGAAAATCTGTAGGTGTGGGTGTATATTTATTGGTTACAGCCGGTGTGGGTTGTGCTGTGGGTGGTGATGGTATATTTCTATGAGGATCAGGGGGACTAGGATAGAAATGTGTTGGAGCTGCCGATCCCGCTGTAGGTGAAGGCCTTTCAATGTCATACAATAAGGGCTGAGGATATTTATTATGCACTGGATAGTTTTGTATTTCATTTTGATGGGCTTTTATGGGTGTTGGAGTAGTAGGAATTTTGCTACCATATTTAGAACGATATGCTTTAGGACGTGGTGATGGCGATAGAGCGGCTTCTTGATAATAAAATTGTGATGCTTGTACGGGTGGTTGAGCTGGGGGTGATTGTGATTGTTGAGCAGGATAAACGACAGGGCCGAGTTTTTTGGCATCTATAACATGTTGGGGTACTTGAGTTGGATAATTTTGTGTGGGTTGTTGGAAATTACTAAAACGAAATAGGGAGGGTATAAAGGGTTGATTGTTGCCATCAAGCAAACTATTTGGCGCAACAGTACTGGGTATATATGCTTTGGGAGATATATGAGGTCTGGGTGAGGGTTGAGGACCATGATGATGATGATGATTAATTAAAGCAGATGGTTCATTGGAATTATCTATTATTTGTACAGGTGAAACGTCCGGTTTGTTTATGGCCAATAATTTTTCAATTTCTTTTTCCAATGATGATTTAGCCAAAGGATGATTGGGCAAAGTTTTGTAGCTAATCTGCGGCTGATAATAGGCTATTTGTGGTGGTAATTGTGGCAAGGAATGTTGCTGTGTAGGATCAAGTTCTGTTTGTTCTTCCTGTTGTGCTTCCTGGGTCAAAGGTAAATATTTGGGTCCACCTCTGGGTCTTTGGACATATTGAACATATTCTGGTTGCTCTCGTTCGCCTTCAGATTCGATTCTTTGTCTATAATTTCCTAAACCTTGTGACTGTAAAGCCACTTTTTGTGAAGCGGCTGCAGCTGCTGACTGTTGTTGGTGTTGATGTTGTTGGTGCTGATGTTGTTGATGTTGAATATGCTGATGCTGCTGATGTTGTTGATTTTGTTGTTGTGATACTTGTTGTCGTCTAACTTGATCATCATGATAAACTTGTCTAGCATGTAATTCTTCTTCCAAAATTTTCAAAAATTGTTCTTCTGGTATAATTTGATACTGTTGTTGTTGTGAATTTTGCTGTTCTCTTTCTTGTTGTTGTTGTTGCTGCTGCTGCTGTAATGCTACTTGATAGGGTATCTGTGGTCGATAGATATGGGCTCGGGGATGATGTTGTGGTATTGGTTGTTCCACTGCTACAGCATAACGTTGTTCGGCTTCTTCTACTTGACTTGATTGTTGTTGCTGTTGTTGTGATTGGGCACGTCCATTTGCGGTTGTTGATTTTTTATTTTGTGCCGTTTGAGATTTACCTTGATTTTGAGCTTTTTGTTGATTTCGATTTAAGTCTTGAAGATAAGCATAATGTTGTATCTGAAAAAAAAAATATTCATTCGCTAATTAATACAATATTAAATTAATTAATAATGATTTTAAATCCAAATTAACAAGAAAACTACAAAGTGGTTGTAGACCGCGGGTCGTAATGATACTATAATCGGTTGTAGGAGACAAATCATTAATTATGTTTAGGGTCCGAATATAACAATTGTATGGGAAATTATTGTTGGTTTGATTTTAAATTTACCTACGATAAAAATTTCATTTAATCCGTTTTTCTATATTCGAAGAGATTTATTTAATCAGTATTTTAAATATTCCGTATAAGTGGCAACTCCGGATACAAACCATAATGTCGGTCATAGCAACGTGACATGTAACGATTGTTGATATGAGAGAAAACGCGCCCAAAATAACGACGGTGACTGCACAAACTGTGATATTTATTTTAGTGTAAAGAGTACAGTAGAGACTGATTACTCTCCATTGTCTCCTTTCCTTATTAACGACCCAATTTAATTTTTTGGGTTTTAAATTTTAATTTAAAAAAAACAATACAAAGGAATAATTATTTTAATAAAAATTTAAAAACTAACATACTAAGATGGTTCATAGTATGTTGTTTATTCTCGAGTATACAAAGAGAACATAAGAGCCATAAAATATCGTATGCTAATTTTACTCATCTTATGTTTTTTGTTTACAAAAAACTTTTAAAATGCTGTATCTCTGTTAAGAGAATTGAAACAAAAAACAAGAGAATAAGAAAAAACGTTTTGAAAATAAAATAGATTCTATTTTACAACTGCAATGCTCGGCACGTTTTAATTGCCAATTTGTATGGAAAATACATCACGTTGTTATTCTGGGCCGATACATAGACAATATGGGTATCAAAATTTTTTTTTCTCAAGTACATAAAATTTTAAATTACGGACATGTTTTATATAAAAACATTGTAAATTTTACTTAACCAAAATTCAATTTTCTGGTTTTTATTTTTAATCTAAGATTGTATCAATAATAACAAATATAAGAATTAAAAAAAAAACTTTACGAAACTGTTTTTTTTTTTAAATAACTGACCAAAATTAACTGATTGCTGTTTCCTGATTTGGTAGTTGCTTGTTATAATTTTAAAAATAACCAAACAAACAACTGTACATTTCGTTAGCTTTTTGTAAATAACTGTGATAACCGTTTCTTTGAATTTTTTCATAGAATAATAAACGTAATTACTACACAACCATCTTTTATGTAGTAACTGTCAAACTTTTTGGGTGTTATTTCAGTAATACGAGGGCGGATCAATAAGTCCGTGACTTTTCGAACTTCCCTCGTAGTTATATGAAATGCAACACTGCTCCCATCTAGTACCACCTGTTAATGGACTATTGTCAAGTTTTAAGCAAGTTCCGTCATTTACTTTGCGTTTAACAGCTGTTCAAAACATACAACCTCGTGGATTTTTTTAAAAATGGAAAAAAGTGAATTTCGAGTTCTCATTAAACATTATTTTTTGGAAAAAAACCGTCAATCAAACCAAGGTAAGCTTGATAAATATTATGGGGACTCTGTACCATCGATTTCAATGGTAAAAAAGTGGCTTACTGAGTTTCGTTGTGGTCGCACAAGTACAAATGACGCTGAACGTTCTGGACAGCCAATTGAGGTCAATATACCCGAAAATGTCGAAAAAATCTACGATATGGTGGATCGAAGAGTAAAATTGCATGAGATTGTTTATGCCATAGGCGTTTCATATGCTAGTGTGGTTTCGATTTTAAATGATCAGTTGGATTTAAGAAAGCTGTCAGCAAGATGGGTGCCGCATTTGCTCTCAATTGATCATACACGTAATCGTGTGACAACTTCAAAGGATTGGCAGAATTCCATGAATTGGGCTACAAATTGGTACCTCATTCGTCATATTCTCCGGATTTAGCCTCCAGTGACTATTTTCTATTTCCAAACCTAAAGAAATGGCTCGGTGGAAAGAGATTTAGTTCCAACGATGAAATTATTAATCAAACAAATGCCTATTTTATGGACCTCGAAAAATCCTATTTTTTGGAAGGAATACAAAATTAGGAGAAACGTTGTACTAAGTGTATTGAGCTAAAAGCAGATTATATTGAAAAATAAATATTTTTGCAAATAAAAACTGTGTTTCATTCAAAAAGTCACGGACTTACTGATCCGCCCTCTTATCTACTGATTTTTTTAATTTTAGTAAATTTTCTGTGTATGTATTAATGTTTTTTCCACAATTTGGTGACTTAATTAATTTTTATTTTATAAATTTTAACACTTTTTGATTGTTGTCTATTTTGGCTGTTTTTCCTCAAATAAGCGATCCCAATTTTCTTTTTTTCTTCTCTTTTCTGATTAACGTTTGCATTATTTATGGGAAAAACATTATTAGTTGATATGCTATTAATTACTTGTAAATGATATTTTTCATTTTATTTTTATTTTGAAAGTTGGAAAGCACAAACAAAATGTGAGAAAAAAATTACAACAACAAAAGTACAACAACTGCAATTGCTGATACAATATCCACTTTACTACACTGTATACAAATTATTTAGAATCTGATATATTTCAATAGAAAAAAAAAATAACCTTAAAGTCTGTTGCAACTTTTTCACCTACCAACTCATTAAGTCAACACTTAAACCTTAACAGCTCCATACAATTTTAATAACTTAAATATGAACAATTGCCATGTAAACAACATTAATTTGTCAGAAACCGTTTTTCAAAATTCACGTAATTTTTTTAATGAAACAATTATTTTCTTCACATAAAGCAACACTTTGTTTGAATGGTGTGTGTGTGTGTGTATTTGGCTATAAAACCACAATCATGACTTCTGGTGACTTTAGTGTGAACAGACGAATAATTTACAAATTTTGTAATACAAAAACAAATAATAATTGCAACAATTTAATAAAACCAAATAAAAATTTTCACAAAAGAAAAATACTTGAATGTTTGTATGTTGTCACATTGAAAAGAACTTTAGGGTTGCGGTGAAGAGGTGAACATGACATAGACTGCACCCTCAACGCCTTAGTGAACAGTAATAAATAAACAGCTTGTGAGAATTTTGTGGCATCTTAATAACAATAAACCTGCATATACAAATCGCACATAATGCAGTAAAGGTCCGCTTTAACGAATAGTTTATTAAATTGGTGAATCAACAAACGGGTCACTTAAATACACTTATTCTATAAAATTAGTTTTTCGTATTCGTTATTACGAAAAGTCTTGACATAATATCTTTTGTTAAATCAGAAGTCCATTGTATTAATAAAATATCCCTGCATATCTTTGGAAATCTTCAAGAAGATATTAATATAGAATAATTCGTCAGTGATTTCTGTCCAAATTTATCATATGCGAACATATCTGAACAAAAAAAATTTTAGCTTCTGGGGCACTGAGAATGCACGTATCATTCACGAAGCCCCATTGCATCCACACAAAACTATGATCAATGACTTTTTATTAGCGCAAATTGATAAATTGTCGCAATTGATAATGGACAAATTTGGCGATTTACAGTAGACAGCAAGATCGCCCCACTTAACCCCTCCAGACTATTTTATTGAGTGTTTTTTGAAGTCTATTTGAACAAGCCACAGACTTTGAAAGATCTGAAAGAAGAGAATATCGGACAAGAGTGCCAGATCTTTTCACCAGAAGTTCAATCCAAAACAATGAAAAAGAGCCCGAATATAATAGGCCTTTTACACTGAACAACATCTTTGTGAAACGCATGGAAGATATTGAAAATGTGAAACAAGTGTTTACATTGGCAACATCTTTCATCTGTTATTTATTCAGCTGTCAAAAAAATAAATGAAAAAGACGTATAATTTTTGTTAAAAATAAAAAATGGCATTAATCATTGTATGAACAAACCCGAACTTTAATGCAGTACATTGAAATATTAAAGGCCATTCTGGAAAAAGATGATGATGAAGAATTTTTGGTAGACATAAGTATGAAATTCTTACATGTGCCGCTTATTTTTCTTTGTTGAATAATTTTTTTCCCGTTTATTTTCTGCAATGTCAGTTTGCTAGTGATGGCACAAAGAAAATCGATTTTTCTTGTCATTCTTTAGTGATGACACTTAAAATAAAGAAGATGTAAGATGGAACAAAATGAGAAAGGATCATCTTTTGTAGATGTAGAAAGATGTATAATTTTTAGCCTGTATAATTCTTATGAGAAGATATTAACATCTTTGCAAATTGATGAAAAATGTAAGATGTAGCTCAGTGGAAAAAGGCTATAAATAATGCGGAGATATCACTTTTTTATCTTCTGGAAGATAAACACATATTTTCTCTTTAGAGTATTTATAATTGGGAGCTTGAATTTACAATGAGCGTTTCACACAAGAGGCCCCCGCTAGTATAGGAAAACCAATATATCAATTTCCAATGCCTTGTCGCTAAAATCTATTGCGTATGAGCATATTTGACAGTCATTTGATTGAAATGTAAACAACAATACTAATTATTGCATCGAACATGTCGAATTCCTAACCAGATAAAGTGTTTTTTTCGGATAATTCTTCTTCATTACTTTGATATGAAGAAAAGTGAGACTGAGGTTCATCGAATATTAGTCGAAGTTTACGGCGAGTATGCTCTATCTGAAAAATCGTCTCGGAGGAGGCTTGGTCGCTTTAAAAGTGATTTTGATCTCAAAGATAAGGAACGGCAGATTCAACACAAGTAGTTTGAAGAAGGGCAAGGGGAATCAATGCTCTATGTGGACGAATGCCAAACTCTTTAGAAGTTATTAGAATCATTGGAAGTGGATGTGTCAGCAGTCAGCAAACGCCTAAAAGCCATGGAAAACAAAAAGACTGGGTGCCAAACGAGTTAAAGCCGCTTGACGCCAACAGCTGATTTTTCGCTTGTGAACAGCTGCTTGGACGATAAAAAAGGAAGGGTTTTTGCATTGAATTGTCACTGACAATTACGATAATTCCAAGTGCAAAGTGTCCGGACAGTCATGACATGAAGCTAATGCTCTGTATTTGGAGGAACCAGAGCGGCGAGATCTACTACGAGCTACTCGAAACGAATAAAAGTATTTCTAGGGGACGCTATCGGACTCAACTCATGCGTTTGTGGCGCACACTGAAGTAAAAACTGTCGGAATTCGAAATTAGGCACGACAAAGTGATTTTTCAACACAACAACGCTCGGCCACACGTTGCAAAACCGGTCAAGACCAACTTGGAAGCGTTAAAATAGGAAGTCCTATCCCAACCGCCTTATTCTCCAGACATCACTACATGTTCCGGTAGATGACAAATGGCCTGCCAGCAAAAGACGAGTCATTCTTCCGAGCTGGTATCCCAAATTGCAAGAAATAAGGGAAAAACTTGCAGCCAGTGATGGATAAATCCATAAATTTCGAAAAAAAACGCTCCTTATAAATTAAAGGTCTCGATTTTATTTTTTTTTCTTTCCCCCAGACAATAATTTGCTGATGAAAAATGTCATAAAATGACACAGATTTACAATTCCGACAATAATTAGGTGATGACAAACGTTTTGAAATGTGGCGGATTTTTCTTTTAGATGCTAACTACGTATATCTTCCAGACAATAATGTGGCGATAATTAATGGTTTAAAGTATCTTTCAGAGGTATTCCTTTCATATTGCTAAAAATAATGGCTCCAAAGCGGACATTTACTGCCGAAGGGAGTAACTTCCGCAACAAGAGATTATTGTCGCAATAAAATTTTTACTTCATGCTATACGATTTCGAAACTTTTTGTATTGAAATGTTTGCATGTTTTTGTATTGAAATGTTTGCATCTCGTGTGAGATGCAATAGAAGTATGTGTTATATAAGCACAACTTGCCAGCATTCAGAAGTAAAGAGTTTTACTTGAGAAGACATCCCCATGGATATATATAGCTTTTGACAAAACTTTAATTTATCTGGTCAGTTATTATTCGAATATTTAAGTGAGATTAAGGGAGATTTAACTCACAAATTCCATTGATTTAGCTTGGGATACTTTTGATTTTGATAAAAAAAGTTGTCTGGTTTACGATTTAGCTTGTAACAACACAACTGAGTTTTAAATTATGGAATATAAAGTTACGTTTCTGCACTCATAATAAGGCCCATACAAAACGTTCAAAATTCTGCGAATATAATAGAAAATATTTAGTAACTAGTATATTTGCGCTGGTAGATATTTCAATAGGTAAACTTACTTTTGCATACTGGTAAATATCATGTATTTACTTTTAGTTAAATTAACTTACAAGATTTAGCTAAATTAAATAGAAACTCTAGCGCCCCAGTAGGCTAGTTGGTAGCCTGCTAGCTTATTAGTGCGGGTGTCGTGGGTTCCATTCCCACCAGAGGCTTTGGTATGTTTCCGCTACAACGAGCCGGTAGCCTTCATTGCTTGTGCTCGGTTAGGGTATTAGGATATAATTTGTAATTATATAATTAATATAAATATAAATAACAAAAATAGAAACTTTTCTGATGTAACTTAAAATTTTGTTACTATCTGGGTTTTTGGACACTCTGGATCTGACCAATGGCACGTACATATTTATTTCAGGAAGTATAAATGAATTATACTAGTCATTTATACTCCCTAAAATAAATATATACTTGCCTTTGGTCAGATCCAGAGTGTCCAATAATAAGAACTATTTTTTGGTTTGTCAATTTTTCTATATTTCGCTTAATTTTCTGGATATTGGAAATTTTATGATTATAGAATAAAAAAATACTGGGAAATAGCATCATTTATATGTAGGACTTTAATGATTTAAAAACAATTGTGCTCTAAATTATCTATAAAATCTTTAAAATTGAGAAATGCTAATGACTGAATATAAGCCTGAAAACTTGTTCTTATACGGATAAAATTAATTGTTCTGATATATTCTTTAAGGTTAGTTGTTTGACATGTACTTTTAGACCAGTCCTGTGACATGTTACAGAGGGCAATTGACCCCTCATAGGACAAGCTCATGTTAAAGTGACCGGTCTTTTTCATATAAAAGAACCGGTCCCGTATCCTGGGATAAGTTCTTTTCCCGCAGGGACACTTAACAGACTTTTGTACTAAATTTGTTTATCAGTGTATATGCATTGCAAAAGTCTTAGGAAAAAATTGTCTTAAAGAAAGAAAATGTTTAGTTTTATGCATAATAGTATTTGTTTATATTACAAATATATTCACATTATTATAGTAAAGCTCTTGCAGTAGTGAAAATTAAATCCCATAAAATAGAAACAAATATATAAACAAACAAACAAATAAATATCTGAAGGGTATAGTTAAATCACACTTACAGGCATAGTTACAAAGAAAACATAAAATTGGGTAACTATTACAACAACTGACAACTTTCTTCCCACGCATTTTATTGTTGTTCTTTTTTGTATCCAACAATCTTTGTTTTATAAATATTTTTTTCCGTTGGCTGCATTTTATTAAGCATAATTACGTCTTAATAATATTTTAATCATGTATTATTAACTAATATGTTTATTTTTTATTTTATATTAGTTTTCTTGTTAATATTTTATATTTAAGTTAATGCTTACACAATTGTTGAAAAATAATTGAAATTTTTTTTAATTACGATTTTTATTTAATTTGGCCAAGGTTTTAGAAAATCTTAAAATTTAATTGTTATTAATTACTTTAGTTAATAATGGTGCTAAATCAGAATTTTCTTGTAATGTTTATGTTACAAAGTCACGCATTTTTAGCACAGTTTGCGTCTTAAGTCTTTTGTTTTAAGCATTTTAATTGAAGCGTTTCAAAACAAAAGACTTAAGACACAAACGTGGTTTACAAAATTTTGGAAATATGTATTCCAGATATGGACGAGTGATACTTGATTTAAATGAATTATGCATTAGCGTGAGTTAGATGTATATTAAATACGTAAGCCATTTGTGGTTTAAGAAAAATGTTTGCTTGAGTTTGTACCTTACACGACTATTTGAATGAATCTCGGATATGTAACAGAGAATGCAAATAAATGGTTGTATTTCGAAAATCGAAATAAAAATAATCAATATAATAAAATAAAATAATTTGTAGTCCTGACTTGGAATCAGGAGTCAATTAAAATCATTTTTTAAAAATTATAAACTTCCTCTTTTTGCAACTTTAACGACCAATGTGATGCATATGACCTATATAAAATCAGCGTCTTGTAGGAAACTGAACGAATCAATTCTAAATATCTCGTTGTTTCCAAAAATTGCAAAGGGTTGGACCAAATCTTTTATCTACATACGAGTTCAATATCTTTCGTGGAAATATGCAGAGCCGCGAGTAACGTTGTAAGCGACAAAATTGAAATTGTTGAGAAATCGAAAAAAACATTTTAGAACTTTAGGTTTATCCCACTGACACTTCTTTAGATTGCATATTGATAACGAAATCCTGCATAATTTTGCCTTATTTCTTTTTTGAGTTATAAAAGAGAGTTAATCTAACGGTAAAAAACAGGTTGTGTAAAAATTGTCGCTTAAAACGTTATTCGCGGCTCCGCTTCAATTATGAAATAATATTATATATATTTTTATTTTGTTTTTAAAACAAAAGGTTTATTTTATTCGAATTTTATGTAAATATTCCACACAAATTGTCTTAGATATAGGCTTGTTAAGTAGTTAGCTACTTAAAAATTAAAAATGTATAAAAATGCTGTCAAGTCTTGGAAATTCTTGGCTTTTCTCCTTTAAATGTAAAAACAAATATTTGATAAAATATTAAAAACAATAGAAGCTAACAAATGAATTATGTGTTTGTTAGTAAATATAGAGCAGGGCAAACAATAAATTGCTCTATTTCGCGTTCCGGCGAAGTCCATTTTCACTTTCGTTCAAAGGCGGCCCCAAATCATCAAATTGTATTTGCTTACAAAATATAAATAAAAGTTAGGTGAGTAGGAATATTTGTTTTCTTTACAAGTAGTTATAGGTATAGATATAAAATTCGAAAAAAACACACCTAATATTAATCCAAGTAGTTTATGCACTCGAAAAAAATTTGTCGGTAGAATCTACTGAAAATTACAAACAAAACAAATTAGTTATTTTTAACTGTTAAGAATTAACTAACAAATTCAGGAAAAACAAGTAACAATGAAGAATAACTAACAAGATTTTATTACAACAAATTTGCAACAAGCAAAAAAAATTTGTTAAAAACAGCTGATTTTTTAATTATTTTTTTCTTAATATTTAAATAATAATAAAAAAACAATTTGTTCTTTAAATTACAAAGAAGTGTGTAACTACTTTATTCCACTTAAAATTTAAAGTCAAAATTCCAAACGCTGATCCAGTTATTACATTTTTATGCATTGAAAAGGATAACATTTACTGATTTTTATTTAAAAACTAAGATTATATCAATAACATCAAATATAAATTAAATAATAATTTTCAAAAACTTAACGAAATTTTTATTTATATTTTTAACTATAAAAAATCAACTGCTTACTGTAAAAATACTATTTTGTTAGTTGCTTATAATAATAAAAATAACTGCCTTAAAGAAAAATAAGAGCTGAGGAAGAACCCTAAGTTGTGCAAACTTTGGTGAATCATTATTGATTTTAACATTGGCATGTCATTGGGAGGAAGTAGTTTGTTTATGTAACTCAGTGCTATGAAAAATCGATGATCAGATGGACTTTTTCATTTATTTACAAAAGTTGTAAAATATAGGGACTATAAAACTAAAAAAAGTGATTTGACCAAGACAAAAATTATTATTTTATTAAATGACCAAAGGAATTAACCATTTATGGACCAACAAAAAAATTGTTTTTCTAAGACTATTATTATAAAGTTTTATAAATAAATATTAAAATTAAAATATTAACTAAAAAATACAAATGTTAATATCAACATTTTGGATGTTGTTTAAACAAATTTCTTACAAATCGAAAATTTTCAACTATCAACTTCTTTGAATGTTCTGAAAAAGAGATTTGTAAAGAAATAACATCAATTTTATTTTGCAGAGGATGAATACAGTAGTTTTCTTAAGTTGTTTTCAAACAGTTTTTAATTTTAATAATCAACGTGTTTTAAGATCTACACAAAAATTTAAATAAGATCTTACTTATTGAAAGATTGACAAATAATAGGTATTTTTGAATATTTATTTATTTTGTTTTAATCAAAATTTTAGTTTGGATTTTGGATCATACAGTTTTTAAATTCCAACTCTATTGTGTTCCGTTTTTAGAAATGAAATAGGCAATGCTGCCCACCGGCAACAATGAGGCTGAAAGTTGAAAGTATATGAAAACGAAAGACTTAAGAAACAAACCTGATGAGTAAAAATAAAATCGATGTTATTCTTTACGAATCTTTTTTTCAGAACATCCAAAAAAGTTAATAGTGCAAATTTTTGCATTTGTAAGAAGTCATTTTAAACAACTTCCAAAATGTTGATATTAACCCCTACTTATTAAGTTATAAGTATAAAATTTTGTGTAACAATTCCATTGAAAAGCATATACATCTTTTAATTTTAATATTTATTTATAACAATTTACAATTATAGTAAAAAAAATTATTTAGTTGGTCCATAAATAATTAATTCCTGCAGTCATTTAATGCCTTATTGAGAACATATTTTGCATGCCAGTGATACACTCAGAATATTATGTAGTTAACTGTTTGTAGTTTAATAAAAAAGTTTTCCGTTCCATTTAAAAATAAAGGAAAATACATTTATTTTTCAAAGAAATATCTATATTAACTTTTTTTTACATTTATTCGAAATAATTTACTATCATTTACCGATTTTTTTCAGTTTCATTTATTTTTTTCATTTGTTTGAAATTTAATAAAAATTTACCCACAAAACGGAAACTTGTGGTTTATTTGTGTCCGTAACAGTTATTACAAATTTAAATTTTGTTTGCTGTCTGTTTAAAAAAAAATATTAAAAAAATTTCAATTTGTTTTTTTGTTTAAATGGGTTGTATATATACAAAATTTTTCAATACAAATTACAAGAACTTCATAAACACACATACATATACAAACACATTCATACAAAAAGTGTTTATAACTTCATATGCTTACATACATTTTGTATTGTACGAGTATATTAAAAAAAAAAAAACAAAAAATACAAAAACGGAAATAATTTCAAATAAATGAAAAAAACATTCATTTTTTAAGGATTGGTAGGTACAATTTTGACATTTATTTTAACTGATTATATCATTTGTTTCTTACGGATGTGTCAGTTGATTAATCAACATTTAAAAATAAATAACAAATGACATTTAATTTAAATGAAAATTAAGTAGACCGGTTTTTAAATGAAATATCATTTCTTTTAAATGACATTTTCAGTTATTTTAACTTACAAACTTTTTTAAGTGTATCTAATTTCTCCTGGTTGGAATAAAAATTCCTGGCGTGTTCAAAATCACATTTTTAACTTTAAAACAAAGCCACTCCCTATATTTATTTTGTAGTCCCTATATTTAACAACTTCCGTAATCCAATGAAAGAGTCCATCTGATTATTGATTTTTTATAGCACCGAAACAAAGTACTTCTTCCCAATGACACGCCAATATTAAAATCTTTAATGATTCACCAAAATTTTCACAACTTCGGGTTCAGTAGATGTAGTGTTTAACCACTTCTTCCTCAGCTCTTATTTTGCTGGGAAACTGTAATATCGTAGGAAATATACAATAATTGTAGTAATTTTCAAAAGATGTTATTAGTTTTATGTTTTTTGTTAGATATTTGTACACTCATAGAATTAGGCTGCAAAAATCAATTACATTTAAAACTAATATTGCAATAATTTTTAGCTGTCCATATTTAAAAACGACTGCAATATAATTTAAAATATTAGTTAAGTACACACAAAAAAAAAAGTTTCATAATATTTATGAAACTGTTTTAGTGAATCTTTTTCATTGAGAACATCAAATTTTTAATAAGTAAAATGATGTTTTTCATAAAATTTTATGAAAAATTGCATAAGCTTGATAAAAATTTCAATGCACCAGTTCCAGTGAATCTTCATTAATTGAATGCAAAAACTCATTAATATCGTACACACTCAAAAAAAAAAAAAAAAGGATGAACTAAAAATTAATCCAAAGTTTCTTTTCAAATAGTTTAAAATTTTTTCTCAATTTAAGTCAAACATTATTAAAGCTAAGAAAACATGTCTTAAAAATTTCTATGTTTTGGATATAAACGAAATAGTTTATATACTCAGAAATAGTTCATATCTTTCCTAGGTAATATTGCTTGATTTTAGGGAAAAACAAGTATATTAAATAAAAATTTATCAATTTTTAAGCTAAACATCTTAGTTTTAAGAAATTTGCATATAATATAACCAAAATTAGTTAAAAAAAATAGAATATAATTTATTCCCATTAAGTTAAAAAAAATGTGTCTAGTAAAATTAACTAAATTTTGGAAAGCCATTTCTAAGTTCCGTTTTTTAGTTTACCACTTTCTAAGAATTGTTTTCTAAAAATTAATTACGGTAATTGAAAATAAAAAGTAATAAATTTTTTCCTATTTAATAATAAAAATTTATGTAATTTTGGAAACTTATGAACTATTTCTAGGGAAAATTTTCATGCAACTTAGTTCAGATGAATTTAAAAAATTTTAATAAAATATTATTTAGTTTTCTAATTTTTGAGAAATAATAAACTTAGGTAAAGGATTTTTTCTTAAAAATTTTTTCGGATAAATTAAAAAAAAAAAAATTCAGTAAATTTTTCTTAAATCGAGGCAAAATTTAGTTTTTGTAGAAAAATGTTTATCTTATTTTCAATATTTATATTTCAATCTCCAATCTTAACAGTCTTAAAAATTAATAATTATGTTTGCAAGCACATTTTATACATTACGGCTTAATGGCTTTCCGATAATTGACATGGCGCGTTTTAAACTTTATATTTATCGAAGTCACTAAAACTATTTTTTTTTTCACTTAATGATAAAAAAAAAACTTAAAATTTGTATATATCAATAAAAGTTTAAGCTAAAAATGCCATAAAACAAACTTATGACATTTTTTCATTTTTCAATAATAACAAGAAATGTAACTGTGATATTTTGTATTTTTGCAACAATTTCCATAAATTAGTTGATTTAAGAAGACAAAGGACCCCCAGTGTTACTTAGCCATAGATACCGTGTGTCACTTAGGGCATCGCTTTTTATAGTTCTCTCAAGGAGAACCGTTAATAAACTACGAAAAGCATCTGACTTGGTCACAATTTATTACGTTTCAGGATATCCTGCAGTACATTTATATTTTAAATGCATGAGTTTAGTATAATTCAATTTAATTTAAAGGCAAAAATATACAGCAAAAATCTTATTAAAAGCAGTGTCCTCACAAAGCGGAAGTCCTTCGAAAGTGGAAAAATACTTACACATTGAGTGTATAGTACTTTAAAAAATATGATACAATATATTAACTTTACCATAGAAACAGTTTAAACATATTAGAAATTTTTTTTATTTAATTTAAGGATAGTTTTCACTTAAAAGAAGTGATATTGATGTAAGAAAATATTTTCTTATTTTTAGGGAGTTAAGTTCTAATTTTTAGTAAAAAAAAAAATTATCTAATGAACTTAAGTAAAAAAAAAGTTTTCTTTAAGCCAAGGAAACATTTCCTAAATAACAGTAAAATTTTAGATGATGTGTGAACTAATGAGGAGAAAATTTTACTGCTGTTTAATACAAATTTTTGTTCTCAATAGTACACTCACAATGCATTTTCCGTTACCGACTGTAGTTTATTTAAAAAGTAATACGTAAAGTTTGTTTTTAAATGAAGAACCAATTGAAATTTATAACTATTTGAATCAGTCATTCAAAAAACAAACTATAAAAATTTAAAGACATTCAGTAGGAGTTGATATTTTCAGTTAAATGTAAAATTTTATGTTTTCTGCTTCAAAAAATAGAAATTTATATAATTCCTTTTTGTTTTTTTTTTTACCAAAATAGTTTGTATATATACAAAATTATTTCAATAAAAATTACAAGAAATTATTCAAATATACATACACAAAAAGCCAATAAAAATATATACATCTGCATGTGTTGTGTTCTGTTTTGTAATTACACACAAATAAAAAAAAAACTTTCAATTTGAAAAAGAAACCACAAAAGTAGTTGTTTTTAACTTTTTGGCAGTAAAAATTTGGTGGTTATTTTAAACGACTTTCTATTTTTTTTTTTACTTTTTTCGATTATTAAACAATGATTGAAAATAAACACAAAATGGGTTGAATATAATGGAAAATCAGTAGTCCTCTTTTTGATTGTATTTTCGATTTATTTAATATGTATTTTAATTTGTTTTTAATGAAATAATATTGTGAGTGTAGTTCTCAGTAGTAGAAATTTTGAACAAATTTTAAGCAAATTTTTTTTCTTAATTTCAAAGAAAATTGTATTAAATTTTGGTAAAAAGTGTCTTTCATTTCAATTTTTCTCCCAAATAAGTTAATTTTTCTTAATTCTATTTAATTTTTTTTCGGGTGCAGATAATTCTCTCCGTGTAACAATGCGTACACTACGGATAGCAATTGTAGTTGATTTTAAAAATTCTGTGAGTTTAAAGAAATTCAAAAATATTATTGTTTATTTTTAAAACGTGCAGTTATCCAAATATATTTCATTAATATAAGTTAAGATCCCATTTCAAGCCCAAATCTTTTATACAAATCCTAAAGTTTTTATTGAAAAATCTAGAAAGCACAAAGTGCAAAAAAGCCAAATCCTATAATTTTCTAAAACAGAAAAAAATACCAAAACATAATTTATAGTTTTAACAAAAACATTAGACATTTCTAAACGTTGTAATTGTAAGTTAAAAACAAAAAAATATTAGTGTATTACAGAATGAATCGTGTATGAAAAACTAGTCACGACAGAGACCCCATGAACAAATTTACTACAGTATTGTTGCAATTACAATAACAATAATAATAGTAACAACAAAAACCATAAAAACAAAGAAAACATCTCATAGAGCACTTTAACACACTGGTAACTAAATATAGCCTGTCTATTAAGTAAAAAACCAACTCTGTAATCAATGAATGAATCTCCTTTGAAATATAATATTGAATTAAGAAAAAAACAAAATAAAATAATACTTTAATAAAAGTTCTGCAGTTGCATACAAACAAACAAACAAAAAAATTGCTTGTCAACTGATGTTCAAAAGAAGCAAACATCAATTAAGATAATGTCTTCTTCTTATTTGGTCATAGCAGTCTGGTTTACTCTACAACCCCGTTGGCCAATATTTTGCACTAAGGCAGAATATGATTGCACCAGTTAGTTAGCCACAACTATTAATTAATTTACTACGCTCCAAATATGTAGTAAGACGAAAAATAAAGCTGTGTTCAATTAATTCGATTCATACGAAAATTATTGATTTGGTGTTGCAAAATTTTCCTATGCAAAAAACAAAAAAACATTTTTGAAACATTTATTTGCTGTAAAATTTTCAAAATTATCGTTTTTATTGAATCTGTAAGTCTTTGGCAGTTTTATTTAGATATTTTATAATTCATAGAATTAAATTCCTTCCTGAAGATTGTTTCACTGTACGGAATATGAACTAAATCAACATACTGTGTTGAAAACCCTATGGCCGATCTAGGCCAACTATTATTATTATATAGGGTCCGCCAAATTACTTTTTTTTTGAAAATGCTATTAAAAAACTACTGAATATTTCTCAAATTTATTTTTTTATTTGAAAGTACAATCCTTCCGGTTAATAATGAAAAATAATTTCATTCAAATGGCTGCCTCGGCTGGCCATGCAGTAGACTACACGATCGGTCCAATTTTTAAGCAGCTGTATTTCATCAATGGCTTCACGAATATTGTCCTTTAAAGCGTCAATTGTCTCTGGCTTGTCGGCGTAACATTTATCTTTGACGGCACCCCACAAATAATAGTCCAATGGTGTCAAATCGCAGCTCCGAGGTGGCCAAACGACATCAGCTCTGCGGCTGATAATGCGATCTTCAAAAACAGGACACAAAACATCGATTGTAGCTTCGGCTGTGTGGCACGTAGCGCCGTCCTGTTGAAACCAAATGTTGTCAATATCATCCTCTTTAATTTTTGTGAACAAAAATTCGTTCAACATGGCCCGTTAACGATCGCCATTGACTGTAACGGCCACTCCTTGCTCATTTTCAAAGAAAAATGGCCCAATTATTCCTCTGGACTAAAATCCGCACCAAACAGTGACTCGTTTTGGGTGCATTGGCTTTTCAATGTATGCGTGCGGGTTTTCTGTGCCCCAAATGCAACAATTTTGCTTGTTTACATACCCGCCAAGATCAAAATGAGCTTCATCTGAAAAGATGACATTGAAAAGATGGCATTCTGCAACATTACCATGATTTTCAAAGTAATGTCGCGAAATTTCCCAGCGTTGTTCAAGCGTATACACAACCATATTCATTCAGCGGAAGGATAAAACCAATTGTCTGTCAAATCAGACATGAGCTAAGTGTTACCATTCACGAAATAAGCACTAGTTGAAAAAAAAAACGTTAGATGGCGGACCCTAAATTACTTGTTTTTAAAGAAAAATAGTTTATGAAGCATTTTTTATGAGCTTAGGAAAACAAATCAGAGCTTGTACATAACTGTTATAATAACGATTAACTATGATTGCTGTTAGCTACCATGAATCCGTCGATTTTGTCTTGTCTTATGTTCAATTTATTTATATTTTTTGTTTTTATAAGATTTGCTTTGTTTTCTTCACCTTAATTATCTCATTAACCTTTTGATATTTTAAAGCTAAACATCTATTGACAGCTAGAGTAGCTACACATTTAATCGATTCTACGCTTTTTGTATTATGTAGTTTTTTTTTTAGCGCTAAATTTTTTAAAACACTACTTACCTCTTGACTTTGTTCCAGTAGCTGTGTGCTGTGCGGCCTGATGGTGGCTGCATAATTTCTCAATTGTTGTTGATGTGGTTGATGTTGTACAAGTTGTTGTTGATGTTGCTCCTCTTCGTCTTGCTGTTGCTGATGTTGTGGTCGTATTAAAAATTGTCTTGCATTTGTAGCGTATATTGTTTCTTGTGGATCTTCGGGATCATCGGAATTTGTGTTACTGTTTCGATTGCTGGCGATGCTTGCGGTATCTGATCGATGATTTGCATAGACTGCTGCTGTAGCTGCATCTTTTGTGTCTTTTGTTTGTCTTTTATCTTTGGTGGCGTCATTTGTTAATTCTTTTGCAACATTTGTTGCAGTTGCTGTATTCACTGTTGTGTCATCAGCAATTTGTTTTGTTGTCGTTATTTTATTAGGTTTATTTGTTTCGCTGGCGAAGACATTAAATATGCCTGAAAATTTAGGTAAAGTTAAAAGAGAGGGCATTATTAAAATTATATAGTTTATGTTACAAATAATGTAATGATTATTTAAAATATCCCAATTGGAAATTGTGTCTCAAAGGCAATGTCAATGTGATTTAGTAGGTACAATTCAGTATGTATGGACATTTTATCTAAGACGCCTTTCAGACACTTCAACACTTTCTTTAAAATTACTTCTAATGCTTATTTGTCAGCTTCATAAGACGGGCTTAGAACATCACATCAAATAAATTACCGATTTCGGGAGCTTCCTCGGACCTGGTCCATATCTAAATATCAAAAATCTAGCTTGGTTTTCGAGAAAAGTTTTATTTTGTAACTTGGATTAAAAATATCCGAGGTTCCAAAGCATCACAATTAACACTCATAGAGAACTGAGTCCATATGAAAGTTGAAAAAGCAAATAGTTTGAGTTAAATTTAACCTGTACGCTGAAAACGAAATACCTTTATAGAAATATATTAATTTTTATGTTATATATCAGAAGATCTGTCTAAAAAAACCTAACCCGTAGCTGGTGTAAACCAGACAAATCCAGCACATATCAGCGAAGAAGTACAATTATGCTTAAAAAAACTTTAATTTTTATTAAATTTAAATTTACTTGAATGGAAATTAAAAAAAAAATAATAATTATAATATCTTAGAAGGCAAAGCGATTGCCTTGTAAGCTGAACGTTATGCGATTGAGGCCTACTGACGCCCAGTCGAATTGAATAAAAATCTCTTTTTGGATACATTCCCCTTGCGTCAGTTCTGTGACTTTTTTTTACTTAAGCCTTGCAACAGGTTATTTTGTGTTAGACATGTCACCCCCCAGTTAAAGTGACTGATCCTTTCATATAAAAGCACCAGATCGTTCCCTGTCTCAATGGCCAGAGAGCTGTCCAATAATAACATCGTATAAACGAAAGACTAAAACCAAAGCAATCGTCTTTATTTTGGTTAATGTCGAGATAATAATTATGATTGGCAAAAACTCCGATCCAAAAATTAAAAAATTAACGATTAAAAACTCTTTCCAATGACTATTTTTAACCTTAAAATACCAATAACGAAATAACTTGAAATATCGGTAGCCTAACGAAATTACTTAAAATACTGCTAACCCTAAAATACTCCAACTAATTTACTTCAAAACCGTTAACACAAAAATGCCTTAACGAAATAACATAAAATGTTCTATATATATTTTAGCTTTTATTGGCCAGCTATTATTGTTGTTGTTTACACTCATACATAAGGCTAACATGGTGACGGTCCGTAAAGTTCCCTAAAATGTCTAAAGAAGAACTATCGTGAACCATAAAATGTCACTAACAAAACAATATAAAATACCGTTAACTCTAATATAGCATAACAAAATAATTAAAAAATACCATTAAAATTGATATAACCTTATGAAATATCGTAAAATAACGATAACCTAAAAATAAAAGAGATCAGATCTAAAAAGATCTAATTGTACCAGATCTAATTAGATCTGAAAATTGGGAACAAATTGTAGATCTAATGTGAAGATACCTCTAGATTTTCCATACAAATTGGTGTATTTAAGTACAGTTCATAGTAGCGACTGGCAAGTAACATATTTAATATTGTTTTTTAATCAATCCCTTAGAATTAAATAATATTTTATATTCACCTCAAATATTTATCACCACAATTTTTTTTACCTCAATAAATTTTTTTCACCTCAAAATTTGTTTTCCACCACAAATTTTGTTTTCACATCCATAAAAGTTTTTCTCCTCAAAAATTTTTTTCACCTCCATAATTTCACTTGTAATGTTTTTTAGACATTGGTAAGATTTTTTATTAGGACATTGGTAAGGGGTATTAAAAGATTCAGCACTGCCGAGTTTAAGCCTTTGTTTACTTCCCAGCAAAACTTTGGTAATGTGTGCGATATTCTCATGCGTTACCTTGTAATGATAGATCGTTACCTTTTTCATTATTTGCAAGCATAAAGTAATAAGTTACGTAATATATGATTTATAAATGTAAAGTAATAATTGAAATATTTTTGAAAATCTTTTTTCTAAAATACATTACTTTGTGTTTTTTTGTAAGCGAAAGGGTAATGTGTGTTTGTTTTGATAACACTAGCGAAAAAAACGAAGTGCAACAATTCATTTAAGTTTAAAGCAATCAAATACTATATGCGTCGATGGCTCAGTGGGTAGAGTTCTTGGCTGGCAACCAAATTTCCCTGGTTCGATTCCCATCTTGACCACATTATTTTTAATTACAAAAATTTTAAATAAAATATTTGTAATAACTTTTTTTTAATAAAAATTCCTCTTTTTTAAAAATCTATTTTAAGACACATTTCTTTTTCCATCCTTGTAACCATATAAGTAACCTCTTACAATATCACCTCTAAAGTAATGGGTATATACATTACTTTGAGGCTCATCGCCTGTAAAATTCATCAATGAAGTAAGGTGTAAAGTAATCCATCAGCCCCTATGACTATACATTACTTTACCCATTATTCGGTAATGTATGGTTTTGCTGGGTTGTTTACCTACAAGTGATTTGGGTCGATCAGTGTACTTTAAGTATACCAATCTATAAAAATTACTGAAATTAAAAAGCAGACCCTTTTTTTAAGCCTTGTGCAGTGTTTCATCAAAATATTTTTTTTTTAATTAATAAATCAAATTGATTTCAAATACGTTTTACAGATGTTTAACTGTCTGTATTAAGTGTAGTGAGGTATCATTTGAACACTTCAGAATTTAACTAGAATTTAAATAAAAATCAAAAAGTTATAATGGTTTTATACCTTTAAGGCGCAACCGGGCAATTCTGCTTGCCTGATGATTTGGATTATGATAATTGTCCAGGCAAAAGACAGAGTAAATATGTCCCATACTTGGAATTAAGGCATTGAGGCATACATTTTCCATATATATGCCAACGCTTACCAATTATATGAGAATGCCTCAATTGTTTTCCACAAGTATTTATAATATGTCAAATGTTCAGTAATTCCGTAACTATTTTTTCCTTTGGGGGTGTTCAAAATTAGTTATACATAATATTTATTAAAGGTGTAAAAAGACAATATTTGTAAAGCGAAATAATCAACGCGGAGGAAGGTTCTATGAAAGAATTTTTTTATAGCATAACTATTTTTCAATTGCAAATCATGAAAACAAAAATTTCTTTGTCGCAATTTACAGATATTTGTTGTAAGAAGGAGCCAATTTTTATTTACATAACTACTAATCTAAAATCAAAAAATAAAATCAAAATTGTTTGTTAGAAAATTTATGACCCTTAACGATTTCAGTATAAATGGAAATTTGTGTTCAAAAATATTTGTTTATTTCAAAATAAATACAATATATTCGTGTTCACTTGGGCGGTTTTAGAGTTATTTAATTACAGTTTTAAAGATTAGTTTATTAACTTTATAATTAAAAGCGTATTTTTCATTTGTCCCACAAAACTGATGCTTGACTTTACAACAAAATATTACTTTTATCATAAATAATTTTTATCAAATAATTAATTAAAGCAAGTTTTTCACAATTAAGCTTAAAATTGGGTTATTTCTATTACATAATAAAAATGTCACACACACAAAACTGGTAATTTTTAAATTGTTGTTTCACATCACTTATTTTTCATATATTTTTCATTTTTACAAAACCACTTACCAAACGCAAAGCAAATCAATAATAATATCTTCATTTTAATTAAAAACAAAGTTTTGTTAACAATTTATTATTTGTTTAAACAATTGCTGAAGACTAGTTAATAACACTTTTATTTATGATTTAAATAATTATAAATTTATTTTTTGTATAATGTTGTAGACTTGAAAATTCATTTTAAATATTTTGTTGTTGTTTTATTGTTGTTTATTTTAAACTTTATAAAATCATACTTTTAATCCTGGCAAAGTATGTTTTATATGTATATTTTCTTTTTAATGCAAATTTAAAATTAACGGAAATTTGTTGATTTTATTTTTTAAATCATTTGTTGTTGAATGCACAAAATTCACCACACAAGTTGTTTGTTATACGTTTGAATAACGACTCATTTCAATTGTTTAACGACACTGGCATTTATAAAAGTTTTGCACCTAAATTTAAAATACACGAAAAGTAATCATACAACAACAAAAATTATGTGTTTAATATAAGATATTGTGAGACCTTTTTTTGTCTTATATTGTCTGAAAACTAAAAAATGTTGAGAGGAATTGTGTAGTTGCTGTTGGTGTTGCTGTTGCGGCAGCTGCAGCAGTTAAACAATAGTTGTCAATAGAAGACATCAACTTTTAATGCAGAGTTTTAAAAGAAGAACTCTTTTTCAGAATAAAAATACTAAAGCGGTCCAAATTCCGGGAAGGTCCTATTCATTTTGTTACATAAATAGGGCGGACAATAAAGTGACCAATCTGAACGAAGTTTTCGAAAACGTTAATTTAAGCAAATACTGGTGATATGGATTGGCAGTAGAGTCATGAAACCTGATTAAAGTTTATTAATGCAAATACGGGGAAGGTATGTTCATGTAGGGAATGTGGGTTGTATATCAAGTATATAGTTTTAAGGAATTTTTTTAGTTTAAAGAAGCGTACTTTATGCAGTGATATAGAAATACTCTTTATTACAACAAATAAATACTTCTGCATAAGTGCAAAAAAAAAAAGAAAAATACTTTCGCTTTGACATTGTAGTTATATACTGATTATTTCTCCTTTAAATAATTTACTAAAAAATAGTTTTGGTATTTTAAGTTTTTATTACATTATTTTTGTTTACAAAATTAGTTTTACATTTTTTATTAGGTTTATATTTTAATTTACAATACATAAGGTAGAGTTCATTATTTCCGGATCTGGGGACTTTAATTACATTATGTTATTATTTACCTTCTGCGACAGATCAAATATATTTTGTATTTAAAATCGGAATATGTCAAATATTGGAAATTTTCTGAAAAACATTCAAGCTCATCATAGTTATAAAATATAATAAAATATATTATAGTATTAAACTGAGGTAATAATTACACAATGTAATGTCCTGTAAAATGTAAAATCCTCAGGACTGGTCATTTATATGTATTTAATTTTGTTTTTGTTTTTTCAACAAACCAATGCACTATTTTTGAGAATTTTCGAAAATAATTTTAAAATGTTTTAAAGTAATCCACAAATATTTTAAAATATCCAAAAAGTTTTAAAATTGTCTAAAATGTTAAATGTTAAATTAATTAAAATGTTTCAAACCAGTTTTTAAATTATACAAAACTGTTATAATTTTGGCAAATATTAAACATTTTTCAAAAATTTTTATGCATTTTTTGACAAATTTTAAACATTCGTGGATAGTTTAAAAACTATAGGGTGATCCATTTCGAGATACTTTTTTCAATAGCCTTTTATTGACAGATCACGTGTGAGTCGTGTCATGCTGTCATGTTATTTTTGTTTAGTATTGTTTGGCATTTCATAATGGAAAGACTTACGCCTGAATAACGTTTACAAATCGTTCAACTTTATTATGAAAATTCACGTTCTGTGAGGAATGTGTTTCGTGCACTTCGCTCAACTTATGGTCAACATAATCGGCCTACTGAGCTTACTATTCGCAACACCATCACCCATTTTGAGACCCAGCATTCATTGGATAATATTCGACCGAATAGACCACGTCCAGCACGCTGTAAAGAAAATATAGCGGCCGTAGCTGAGAGTGTACACGAAGACCGTGGAGAGTCGATTCGGCCTATCGTGCCATGATAACCGACTATTTGATGCCTGAAATTGAAGCTTGTGATCTTGGCGACATTTGGTTCAACAAGACGGCGCCACTTCCCACACATCGCATCAGTGGATTTATTGAGAGAACACTTCGGTGAGCACATAATTTCACGTTTTGGGCCGGTCGATTGGCCACCAAGATCGTGTGATATCACACCGTTAGACTTTTTCCTGTGGGGATATGTAAAGTCTAAATTTTATGCGGACGAACTCGCTTCGATTTGAATTTTCTGTGTTTTTTTTTTTAAAGTAGGGAACCTCGAAACGGATCACCCTATAGTTTTAAAACATTTTTAGACAATTTTAACATATTTTTGAACAATTTGAAACAATTTGTAAATCTGTTTAGACAAATTGAAATAATTTTTCGCAATTTTAAAACTATTTTGGATTAAAATTAACACTTTTTACACAATTTTAAAATTATTTTGAAAAATTCTGAATTAAAACTGAAAATGATAACTACTTAAGCCTAAAAAATGCAAATGACAGGCTGAGCTAGTTTCAATTAAAGGTTAAAGAAATCTGTTTAACTTTATTTTTCAAAACTTTTATTAAAAATTGCACAACTACATAAAGTGTAACCTGCATGAAATTTAAACAAAAATATAAAAATTATTTAATTAAAAAAGTTTTTGATTTTGAATGATGAGAAAACAATACGATATACTTTAATTTATGCTTTAGAAGCAACAAAAAGTATTTTTTAGAATAAAACCATAAAAGAATGTTAACTGAAATTTAGGAAGCAATGAAAGAGGTCATAGCTACAGCATGACATTTTTTTTTTTGCCAGCTAGCTATTAGCCTCGAATTTAGCGATATTTTTATCAAACGAAATTTTACTTAGAAACCAATTATAAAATATTGCAAAATTCGCAAATTGATATTATTTAAAAAAAAATAACTTCTGAACTCATTTTTTTACAAAAACTTTCCAAGAAATCCATGTTTGGGTAAGAAAGGTGTGTATTTTGTTTATCGTATGACGACCTCTATTGAGAAAACGAGCATTGATAATTTTTATACCCTCCACCATATATGGTGAGGGTATATATCAGTTTGTCATTCCGTTTGTAACATCTCGAAATATAGGTCTAAGACCCAATAAATATATATTCGTGATCCTTATGCAATTTTAAGTCGATTTAGCGATGTCTGTCTGTTGAAATGGCGATCACGACGCGAAGACGCAAGCGGGGGTGCCTATTTTTTCCTGGATTGTTGGACATCCTTCCGAGCAGTATTGAAAATGAGCAAAATCGGTCAAGCGGTTAAAAAGTTATGAGTGAAAATGTGAAGATATCTCTAAATTTTATATACAAATAGTACAAGTTCATAGAAGCGACAGGTACAAAATATATTTTCTCATATTTTTCATCTGCCGCTAAGAAATTAATAATATTTTGTATTCACCTCAAATATTTTTCACCTCAAAATATTTTATCATTACTAAAATTTTTTTTCACCACAAAAATTTTTTTTCATCTCAAAAATTTTTTTTCACCTCCATAATTTTACTTCAAAAGTTATTAATATTATTTGTATCAAAAACAGTAGAGAACATTTTTTTAAGGATATTGGTGGAGGGTATTCAAAGATTCGGCACAGCCGAATTTAAGCCTTTTTTACTTGTTTTTATTCAACATTTTGTAATTTGAAAGCCTGGAGGCCTTAAAATTTAGGAATTAAGTAAGACCCAAATAACTATTTATTTGATACTCTATAAATAAACAGTCATATGCATAGATATTTAGTGGATCCTTATAACAGTCTTATTAGGAAAATTTGTTGTTGTTTTACATGTTAATTTGATTTATAAGTGTGTTATAAAAAACAACAAAATGTCTAAAATATAAAATATTTTGCTATCCCAATTGAAATGATAAAAAAAATTATTGTTGTTATCTACCCTAAAGTTGTAATTAAAAATGATTAAAAAGATAAGAAAATTTTTGTAATTATTGAAAATAATTGAAGATATTTTTGACAGTAAAACCTAAAATCAGTTTAGTCAATTTAGTCAATTTATGGCTAGATTAAGCCATTCTTGAACACACCTAGCAACAAGAATTTGAATATAGCCATTATCTTAGCCATTTTTTGCATTTTTATACAATACAAAGTATAACTTTGAGCGTAAAATTATTACAAAATTTTATGAATTTTTTTCAATGTGTTAAAATAAAGTTAAAGGTTGAGGTGTCGATATAAAATAAGTTTCTATACTTTCTAAATGTTGTTTACAAGACAACAGTTTTTATACCCTTCACCACAGGTGGAAGGGTATATATAAAGTTTGTCATTCCGTTTGTAATTTCTACAATGTTGATCTTAGACCCTATAAAGTATATATATTCTGGGTCCTTATGAAGAGCGAAGTTGATTTAACGATGTCCGTCTGTGTGTTGAAATGGGTTTTCCGAAGACCCCAGACATGATGAGGACTTGATTGTTATATATTTCTATTAAATGTGATCCATTTCTGCTTGCTATTAAAAATCAGCCAGATCGGTTGATAAATGGCTGAGATATTACCAAAAAACCAGGACTACCTCTAATTTTCCCGTAAAATTCCTTTGTTTTATATGTATGTTGAATATTACAAACACATCAATTTCTTTTCTTTCACCTCTTCACCTTTTATACACACAACAAACACTCAAAGATTTATCATTTAAATAAAAACCAAACAAATCCCTATTGAACGAAAACTGTTCATTTAACTCTATAAACGATGATTCCATATAGCCTTCATAGCCGAGTCGTCTAAACGCTATGTCATAAATGCTTTTTTTCTCTAAGAACGCGAGTTCGAATCTTGCTCAAGACACCACAATTCAACTTTTTTTTGTATATTTTTTTTTATTTTCTTGTGACTTTTTTTATATTTTTTGTTTTTTTTTAACATTAAATAATTAATTTAAATAAAATTTTATATTAATAATTAAATAATCCATAAATAGGCTAAAAACATTAAAATTTGTATAAAAACCCTCTGATACAAACAAAATACAAACGGTTTTATTTCTATTTTTTGCTCCGATTTAAAAGAATTTATAAACAGATTTTTTAACCATTTTCTTGTATATTAAGAAAATTTTATACATAATTTCCCTTTGAAAGCAACTATTTTAGGTCATAACTTATAATAATTTATAAAAAAAAAATTTTAAAATTAAGCTAAATAAATTTAAAATATTTTGTAATAAAAAAGCGAAATAAAATCCCAAATACAAGGTTGCCAGCTAAATCAAACTTTTTTGTAGAAATAAAACACATGCAGTTCTAGTGATTTCTTTTAACGATTTGTAAAAAAATATTTTTTTGGTCGAAAAAAGCTTTTTTTAGAACTAAAAAATATCCAAAGATCGAAAATCTTTAGTAGAACATATTTGCTGAAAGTAGTTATGACCAAAACCTAAAAAAATACCTATTTTCGGGAACCATAAATCTTTCAGAGTCCAAGTTTTATCACTAAACTAAATGGTAAGCTTCCACTTAAAGATGTCCGTATATAAATCTGTCCATTCCATATGTGTCCATATATAAACTTGACTATTTTCCCAACCATGGTGAAGGGTATATAAGATACGGCATAGCCGAATTTAGCCGCTCTTACTTGATTTTTTTCTTTAATTTGGACAAAATCTAATATGTTTTATATAATTGCTGAAAAATATCAGAATTTATTTGTTCGTTATACGAAATTGGCCACTTATAGAAGGCAATAGAATCAGTAATGCTTCGATCGATTTCAAAATGATCCTTTTTTTATGGGGTTTCCTGCATATTTTGGAAAATTTTTTTTATTAAAAAAGACAAGCCAGATTCAACTAAAGCGATTATCCTGTCTTTTTTCACTTTTAAAAAATTTGACTTTTAAACCAATCAATTTCATAGTCAGATAAGTTGAAAACGTTGAAACAATTTCAAAATTTAACTAACATATTGATGTAATTTGAAAATGATTTAGTTTCTTTTAAATTTTTTTATAAAAAATTGTTAAATTTGTTTAATATTGATAGGTCAGAAATTATCCTAAATGACAAAATAATCGTAATTTTACTCTAAAATTTTGTTGTAAAGAGCTGTTTTAACACTTAGAATTGAGGTATCTGCTAATGTGGGCGTCCATTTTTGTAATTTTTTAACATAATTAGGTAATATTTCTCATAAAAATTTTAAGCTATTTTTAGCTATTTTCGCCCATAAATTAAGCCTAAAATTTTGCTTTATCTTGTAACAAATGTTATCAAATTATGCAAAGCAAATCAATAATAATGCGACTAACAAACGACCAACGATTGCAAATAATTAATTTTTATTATAAAAATTCGTGTGTTTCTATCGAAAAATTGTCTTCAGCGACAAAGCGCATTTTTGGCTCAATGCGTACGTCAACAAACAGAATTACCGTATTTGGTGTGAAGAGCAGCCAGAAGCATTGTTAGAACTGTCAATGATTTAGATTATTTTTTGCGGGTCTATGTTAAGGCTCATGTTAAGGCTATCGTGAGATACCGGCCGATTTGATGGAGAGACTATGCAAAAATTGGACCCAGAGTATGAACCATTTACAGCGCAACCGCGGTCAACATTCACATGAAATTATCTTTAAACATTGAATTATATTCTATCGTTCTATCGACTCAAGTAAAGATTTCATACATTTCTCAAAATTTTATGTTTTTTTAAATCAAATTCTTAAAAAAATCATCCTTTTGGCGTCACACCGTCAGCTTATTATTGGTTCGACCTATACGCCAAATAGTTGTTATGGAGAAAAACGAAAAAGAAGATTTATATTTTTTAATTTTTGTATGTAAAACTGACAGGTAGATCAAAGACGATACGGAATAGCACAGATATAACGAGTTTCGGAATTCATTCCTAACTCAATTTGTTCAAAAATGGTCGGTGGGTCAAAGCAAAAATAAGGAAAAACGTACATCGTTTGATTTAATTCATTGCCGGGAAAATGTAAATTTTTATTAAAAGTTTTAAAATTTAAATAATCAACACAATCTATTAAATCTCTATATTAATAGCAGAAGCCGCAGCAGACAATGGCATAATTTTTTTTTTTTAACATCATTTAGCGTTGCTCAAAACTCTGCCAACACTAAACTACTTAGCGTTTGATTTTCTTTTGCTTAACATTTGCTTTAGTTTATCTATAGTTTAGATTTTAGCATATTGACTCTCAAAATAAAAACCAAAACTGTTTTGTTTAACAATTGATTTAAAAAGCACCAAGTATTTATATTTTCAGTTCAGTTAATTTAATTTTGTTCATGCCATATAAACATACATATAATTTTATAGTAACGGAAAGAGAAAGGTCCTCATCCGTTTCTTGACAGTTTGTTGCAAATTGTGCTGACTAAAAGTGGGCCGTCTTTTTGGTTGTTAATGTTGTTGTAACTTTGGCTTAAAGCTGTTAACGACTTAAGGTTACTGCTTTTTAAAGAGTCTGTGTTTTTTGATAGTCTGCCATATTAGTAGGAAATAATGACATTATGACTTGTACTTTTAGTTGTTTAATTTAATTTCATATATTTAGTTTGGTTTTATTTTGTTGATTGTTGTGGTAAATAAGTATTGTATATAAACAAGGTTTTAATCAAAAGGCCAATATCAAAAAGTAAAAATGAAACACCTTCAAACAATTGTTAGCTATTATAAGGATTTGTAATTACTTCCTTTAAAACAGATGCATTGCAAATGTGACTAATCATTTCTAATATAATTTGGGGCTCGAATGTGGTCTTTGAATATCTAAGTTAGCTTTAGTTTAAGAAATATTTGCAAGAAAAAAAAAAAACTTTTGTAGAAAAGTAATTTTTTTTATAAATTTTTTACAAAAAATTACAAAATTAAAAAAAAATTAAGTCTGCCCTTTAATTTGATATATAACATAACACGTTTCGACAGGTGTGGTATTACTTGAAATTTTTCTATTTTCATTAATTAATAATCTACAACGAAAAGAAGATATAAAATATTAATTTTAATTTCGAAAATTTTTTAAATGCTGTCCACCAGAAAAGTACGAAGAATGGCTTTTATGGTACCCCCTAAAGATCGGAAGAAGGTGGAACGAACAAAGTCCCCAAAAAAAAGTTAATTAAATCCCCCTGTGTAATAAAATAACTAAATCAACATAATAATTAAATAACTCCCCCTTTTTGGGAAATTAATTAATGAAATAATATAATTAAATCTTAGAAAAGACGACTAATTATACTGGGTATACCAAAGACATTTATTTATTAAAGAAAGAACATTAGTTGAAACTATTTCCCAATAGATGGCGCATCTGAAAATAAATTCTCCCTATTAGGCATATTTTAATACAATATGCAACAGGGTATTATTGATTTTCTATTTCGTTCGTAATATAAAAGAATATTTGCCAAAAAACTATACAAAAATTTATGTTTTATGTGCATATTATACTTTAATAGTCATTTAGGTGTTTAAGAACACAGTATTGCAATTTATCGTATGTGTATTTATTTATTTTGAAAGAAAGTATTAACATTAATATGCTGGTTGCAATGCCTCAATACTTAAAAATTATACGAATTTAATGAAAAAACACCATTTTGATCTATGAAAATTTGTTTTTAACATAAAAATGTGAAACAAAAGTTTTTATCACGTCGAAAATTTCACAAATTGACTTTAGTATTATAAAATAAGTCTGCTAGTGACAGCTTAATGTACTAGAATTTGAATTATGTATTAAATGTCATATTTGTGGTTCCTAAGATAATTTAAAGCCAAATCCAAGGCCATGCCGATCTAAGCATGGCGCAGGGTATTGTTTTTTATTTACTTGGGCGCCATCTACTTCTAAGTATAGACACTAAAGCAATTATGCATATTACTCTATCTTTATATATACATTTCTTTGGGGTTTACAAGTTCATAATATCGATTTGGAGATCAGATGGCATAACTATCACATGTGGTTTGTGTCAATAATAACAAATATGGCAATATGTCATTATAATTCAGTATTCAGATAGGCGCCAAAGTGTAAACACACATTTTTTTCAATCGCTATAATAATGTCGAATTTTGTACCTAAAAAAATGTTTTGCGCAGAAGTCTGATAACTTTCTTTCATTTAAAGAAAACGGCTGCTGGAAGTTATCGATTGTTGGTAGAAGCTTACGGTCAACATATACAACCCAGCAAAACTTTGGTAATGGGTGGATATTCTCATGCGTTACCTTGTAATGATAGCTAAGTTACTGATTATTGATTACGTAATATATTATTTATAAATGTAAAGTAATAATTGAAATATTTTTTAAAATCTATATTTAGATACATTACTTTATGTTTTTTGTAAGCAAAGCTAGGGGAAAAACGAAGCGCAACAATTCATTTAAGGTTAAGACACATTACTTTTTCCATTCTCGTAACCATATAGGTAACCCCTTACATTATCACCTCTAAAGTAATGGGTATATACATTACTTTGAGGCTCATCGCCTGTGAAATTCATCAGTGAAGTAAGGTGTAAAGTAATCCATGAGCCCCTATGGCTACACATTACTTTACACATTATTTGGTAATATGTGGTTTTGCTGGGCAACTCAAAAAGCTCGTGAACGATGGTTTGCGCTATTCAAAAGTGGTGATTTCGACACAGAAGACAAGGAGAGGCCTGGTCAGCCGAAAAAGTTTGAAGATCACTCGACGAAGACGCAAGAAGAACTTGCATTATCATTGGGAATCACACAACAAGTCATTTCCCTACGTTTAAAAGCATTGGGATTCATTAAAAAGCAAGGAAATTGAAGCCGATAGACGTTCAAAGGCGATTTTGCACGTCGGAAATGCTGCTTGAACGCTACAAAAAGAAGTCATTTTTGCATCGTATTGTTGCTGGTGATGAAAAATGGATACATTAGCACAAGCGCAAAAAGTCATATGTAAAGCCCCGGCCAACCAGCCAAATCAATGCCGAAGCCGAATATCCATGGCGCCAAGGTAATGCTTTGCATTTGGTGGGATCCGAAGGGTGTTTTGTATTATGAGCTGTTGAAATCGGATCAGACGATCACAGGGGACCTCTACCGAACATAATTCATTCGTTTGAAGAGAGCAATCAACGAAAAACTACCGCAATATTCGACCAGATACGAGGCCATAATCTTTCATCATGACAACGATCGGCCACATGTTGACCGGTCAAAAGCTATTTGGAAAACGGTGGATGGGAAGTTTTGGTGCCCAGACCTTGCCCCTTCTTTGATTCGATCGATGCAGAACGCCCTTTTTGGAATACGCTTCACTTCAGAACAGGATATCAGAAATTGGCTTGATTCATTCTTTACTTAAAAACCGAAGCAGTTCTTTTGGTGTGGAATCCATATGCTACCAGAAAGATGGGAAAATGTAGTAGCTATTGAAATAAGTCCCAAATAAAAGATGAAATAATTCCCAAATATTTTCCATATTAAGTGTGACTTGTTTCATTACTAAATAACTCTCAGTACCCAGTTATTTCACAAGTTTTTGTTGGAAATCATTTCGTAATGAAGTAACTCCAAACGAAATTTCGTTGGGATATATTTCATTATCTTTTTACCATTGGGAGTTATTTCAGTTTTGTTGGGATTTACTTCATTAGGAGTTATTTCATTTCTCCTAAAATTACAAATAAATCAATTAATTCTGACGTTTTTGTAATGGTTATTTTACTTAAATCATTGCATACGTAATCAGTTCTTGTTAGAATTTCAATTATTGAAGATCGTTTATACAGTGTTAAAAGTGTCAAGTTTTGCATTCGAAATAATGAGTGGCAAAAGAAGAAATAGTAGAGTATTGTACATAAAATTTGAAAAACAGTTGATTAAGCTCCATATTGAGTAAAACGAAAAGTGTTACTGCGGGGGAGCGGACGCGTCGCGTCCGGTACCGCGCGCCTCCTCGCACATCTCTTTTATATATAGTGATTAGATTGTGAAATAATTTCTTATTGCTTTCTAGTTGGTTTTTCCGCTATTTTGACAAAAAAAAAAGTCAACAAAATGATTATATAAAATATTATTGAAAATATTACTAAATAAATAACATTGGAAAATTTCGAATAATTAATTTTTTGGAGAGTTCTTTCATTTTTCTTTAATTCATTATGAAATAACTCCCAAATATTTAGACTTATTTCATTTCCTTCTTTAGGAGTTATTTCATTGTTTTAAGTTCGGTATTATTTGATTTTTGTTGGGACTTACTTCATTGGGACTTATTTTATTCGGGAGTGATTTCACGGTACCGGAGTCTTCCTCTATTTTACAGCAATAAGAGCAATTATAATATTGAAAAATAAAAAAGTCACACAAATTTGTTTGCAACTGATTTACATGCAAACTATTAATTTATTTGCTATAAAATGTTAACAATATTTTTATATATCGACGTTTTCATAAAAATATTTCATCAAAAATATGATCAAATACAAATTAATTTTTTTCTTGATGACTCCACGACGTTATAATATTAATTATTCACTTTCGTTAATGAATTATCTATGTTTAAAAATCAAGAAGGGAATGCGTACAGGAATTCTAACGGTATTTAAAATGCAGTTTAAATAATTTTAATTTTAGTGAAAATGAAATAACTCCCCAAAAATATCTTTATGGGATTTATTTCATTTCATGAAATTGGGAAATAATTTCATTGTGCATTAGCTCCTCAAATTTGAGGATGACATAAGTTAGCAAAAAATTAAATAAAAACGTTGTTGTTTTTTCCTATATAAATTTTTGGAGACATAATTCACTTACATTTTGGTGACTCATTTCGTTGAGGACTTAGTTCATACCACCAGAAAAAAGTATGAGTTAAACCTTGAATTTAAACTCTCTTTTAAATATCATAATTTCATACAAATTTGCGTGTAAGAGATGGAACGAATTCATTGAAATCAAATAAAGGATTAAATTCCTTAGCACTTAGCAGCCGCTTTTACGTCAAATCAACTGATTTAAATTAAAAATATGAAGACCGCTTTCAGCTTCCCTATGTATTGTAGGGTTAAATGTATTTCCGTTCAATAAACAGCTGATATTTTTTAGAGTAGAAACCATAGTTCCCATAATTAAGCACTGATTTTGATATAGTTTCCTTTAAATTTATAGCATTTAAAAACTTGATTTTGTTAGGTTTTTTTCTAAGTAGTATTATTCTTACATGTATCGTAGTTTTAATTGTTTACTCTAGTTTTTTTTTAATACCAAGTTTCAGTTTGCGGATGTGTCATTTAAATTTAAAAGTATCATAAAAAAGTAATGTTATATTTTTTGTTCATGAATTGTCTCAACATTTTTTTTGTTATTACTAACAAGTTGTTCTCTAAAGTCTTTTGTTTTGTTTTTTTATTTAGCAGCATGCATGAGTGATACTCTTTTGTGCATTGTGCTGCTATAAAGTAGTGTTAGTGATTCTTTTCACAAGCAGTGACATTATAATTTATATCATACATATTATTTTTTTTTTATGTAATTTTAAATATGATGACATTTACTCAAACTTTTTTTAAAGCAAAAATTTAATTAAAAAAATTGTTTAATCAAATTTGAAAAATTTGAATAATGTTGTTTGGGTATTTTTTAATAAAACAAATTGTTTTTATATATTAAGCTTTAATAAATAATCAATTTAAATTAAATACTAATAATTAAATGATTAAATTGCTGTTTTTATTATTTAATATGTATTTTAATAATGTGCTATAAAAATCATTTTTCGTTCATTGGTGCAACTGAAGTAATGATCTTAAATAAAATTAATTTATATTATGATATGTACAGTGTTGCGCATATTAAAAGCAACGAAAATTATGTCCTACAAATGACCAACATCGGCATTGATGCAAATTTGAGCTTTTTTGGTAACATTTAACATAACTTTGAGCAGAATTTGGGATGTCAGGTTGTCTATTTAGGCTTGAATGTTGTTATTCAACTATTCCAAGGTACGGGGCTTGTTCGCTTACACCAATGACTTCAAATATCCTCAGAGGAAGGAGTGCGGGATGATAAATGCACCCATGAAACAGTATCAGTGGCGTCCACTGAATTCAGGCGGTTACGACAATAGTCTGCATATTAAATTATATTTTTAGTTGTGAAAGCCAATTTAATATTTATATTCTACATAAATATTATTACGTTCCACAAATTTTTTTTTTCAGAAAAATTTTATGTTTCGATTTTTCTGGTATCAAACCTGGGCATTCGGATTCATATTTCACACTCTTGCTTACTGCACCACAAATAATTCAAATTTTCTTTGATATATTTGCTATTTAAACATTTGAATATTTTATTTTAATTAAAAAAAAATATTTTTTAAATGTTTGCTTTTTCCGGGATTTGAACTCTCTACCCACTACACCACAAACACTTATAAATTTTGATGGCTTATTTTGAATTTAAATAATTTGTTAGAAAAACAAATATAGTATTAACTTTGTTTTTCAATACCAATCATCAATGGCATCTGTAATCAATACAATTCCCACCGAAAACCGAAAAATTCGGTTACCCCAACCAAACCATTCGATTGGCTACAAATTCGGTTATAAGCATGAATTTTTAAATTCCAGATCTGAGGGTAACTGTATAAATGTCGTTTGAAAAATAATTTTAAAGACTTGATATCGTCTATCAATCAGCAGATCAATTTTTTATTAATAACAATTTTTATTTAAAAAAAGGCTCTTTCTTGTGACGAATTCGAATTTTCAAACCCACCAAACCTCTTAACATCACGCCAACAACCCAATAAGCATTTGCGAGAAATATCTTTATATCGTCATAAAAAATAATCAAGTACTGTTTTGGAAATATCGTCTTTTTACAAGCCGGTTGATAAATCGGCGATATCAGAAAAAATTATTGTGAATGTATCTTTACATCTTCTAAAAAAACCAAATATATTAAAAAATTTAATGTCATTTAAAAAAAGATATATTAAAAATTTTAACAAATTGCGGAAACTAGTTAAATATAAAAGCCTTAGTCGTTGTTCAACAAAAGAGGAGTATGTATTTTAAGCGAAGGTAAGTTAACCTTAATAGCATCAATTGAAAACTGCAAATAAAACTCACTAATTTGCTGCAAAGAAAAAAGCCAAGGAGGACAAAAATTGCTTTTTGGAAGTAAAATTGGTGTAATATTGTAATGTTATTTTAAGAATTTAATGTAATTATTAAATTTAAAATAAAATATTATCGGAATATACAAAATCGTACATTTATCTCCCGGGTTAGTCACCTTGCGACATCAATTATTTGTCTCCCAGAAACGAGAAATATGTTTGCAATATTTGAAGTATTGCCAATTTATCTTCTTGGAGAATCATTTTCAAATTACTTGAAAGTATTGCTTTCGGGACACGTTTTCTACCAAATGGAGTATTTTCCGCAATACGAAGACGATTGTTGATGAAATTAAATTTTTCATCTAGGCAATACGATTGAAAAATCGCTTTCGTATTGCCATGTGTACTGGGAATAAATCAATTAAATAAGACAGGAAAAACCAAATTGCTTTTATCTATTTTGCCTTCTTAACTGCGTAGTTTTGAAGCAGTTAATAAATGCAGACATTTATTTTTCTTATTTATTACGAACACACATTTTTATTACTTTGCCTTCTAAACTACTTCTTACTTTATCTTTAGAGAAATGAATGAAGCGCTTTAAAATTTTTTAATTTCACATCCTTTATGCTTATTTAGAAGCTGAATTTTATTTTATTTTACCTGCTAAAAAGATACCTACCAAGTGGGACGTTAATTAAATAATGCCTGCCAAAACTGCTTCTAGGTAAGCAGTATTTTTTGCTGAAAATAGTTAGCATATTAAACATCCTTTTACATTTTGTAGCTTTTAATATGCGACACACTGTATGTACAAAATAAATATTGACCACCTGTCATTATACAAGTAGATACTTACTGTCTCAATTAATTGAATTTTAAAACCATTATAAGAAATTCGTATTTTGTAACGAAATGTTTAATTACAATTTTAATTAACACTAAAAATAATGTATTTTGTGAACGAATATTTGAAATATATTCATTTGATATGTAACATATGTATGCATGTAAAAAAATTGAACTAGATTTACCAGAATTTTGTAACAGAAACCTTTAAAAGACTTTTTTCCATGATCACTTTTTTGTTTGTAAAAACTGCATAAATGCAAGTGTTCATACATGTCCAGATAAATGTTAAGGTTGATGTTTTGAAATTGAAATATCGTTTTTATTTTGCCAGTAACTCTCCATAGTTACATGCAGACAAAAATGAAGCATTTTTTTTTTTTGGAAACTGTATTTGCAATTATAAAAACACATTTGGAGTAACATAACCAAAAATACCAAAAAAAAAAAAAAAATATTACAATTCATCGTTTTGGTACCGGAATATTTAAAATATTTTGTATCTTAATATATCAAATTCTTGAACTAAGAATTATTTAAGAATCTAAATAAAACATGTATATTTGTAAAGTTGTCTGAAAATTTATAAATTTCAATCCATTAAATATTATAGGGAGAAAATCTGTGCCTGCAAATAATAAATTCTGGAAAAATTAAGCATCATTAAACTAATGTTGATTTTCCTATAGTTAAATAACTATATACTATTACTATCTGACAGTTTTTTGTATAGTAATCAATGCTTGTTCTTTTAAACTATTATTAAAATTGTTTTCTACAAAAAATACAAAACAACTATTAACACAGTTATTTAAAAAATAACTAACAAAACGTTGTTTTAAGCTGTTATTTTTAATATTACCCAGCAAAAACACACCTTACCAAATAATGAGTCTAGTAATCTAAACTCCAAGGTTTTCACGTATTACCCTTTATATTATAATTCTAACTTTTTTTATGGGATGTCCCTTGCTTACGTGCAAGCTTACGAAAAATTAAAGAATAATGGGTTACGAATATGCATATTAATAATTGGCTACTTATAACCAATTATTATTTATTTTTCTCTAAGAAATTGAGTAACGCATTATTTTTAAACTCCTAGTAACCAATTATAAATTAAATTTGAGTATGCGACAAGGTAATGCAATGCAGTGTTGTGAATCCCAATTTCTAAACCGCTTTTCTTCCAAAAGGAAGTATATAAATTAACCCTTTGACAGCCAATGGTTGATAAATGTCCCATTTTTAGTTTTTGTCGTATTTGGCCCATTTTTTAACCGATTTTCTTAAATGTGGCTTGTATCGACAGATGATAGTTGTTGTTTTCACACAATACTAACTATTTGGATCAATATGATCTCGGAGCCAATAGGATCACCACAAATTCATAAAAAAATATATATTTTTGCATAATTTTTGAAACACATTTTCTCGAATCCTATTGGACAATACAGGTGATCAATATTTTGGTAGGACATGGTCCATTCCTTTAGTTCTTAGAAACATCGAGATATTTGAAATTAGTTCACTTTATTTATTACAGGAAACTGATACAATTTGGGATATACATATCTATTCCATGGGTCGTCAAAGGTCAAAAAGAGGAAATTTTTGCTGAGTTTTAAACATTTTTTATTCGCATTGAAATTTAAGTAATTTTTATTTGATTTGACTTTTATAGATTTCTTCTCCTGATTCCAAATTTGGTTTCTAAAATTTTTAATTTTCAAAAATTTTATAAAATGGATATTTTGGAACTACAGTTAAAACCTCGATTTTTTCCCTAAAATATTTTAAATTTTTTGTCTTATTCGTCATCATTCAGATCAAAATATAAGATGTGTCATAACACAAATAAGTTAAAATAAATAAATTAATTTGACACTACTCTAAACTAATTTGCAGGCCTTTTCCTGTTCACTTACATGATAATTTGTTTTATTAAACACTTTTAATTCATAAACTAATAAAATACCCATTTATAAATAAAGTTATTTAAAAAACTAACAATGACTCATTATTATTTATATTAAAATAATAGAAAAGTAACATATTATAGGTAATACATTATTTTTATTTTGAAAATAATGCTTAATGTAAGGAGTACTCATTACAAAGTAATGTATAAAGTAATGATATGTCATTACCATATTTTTGCTGGGTTATAAAAAAGAACGACCATAATACTATTTTGGCAGAAAATAGTTAATTTTTGTTAGATATTAAAAAAGAACTTTTAAGTTTTTGAAAATTCTTATTTAGCTTATAATTGCTATCGTAACATTTAAAATCTTCTTTGTTTGCAAGCAAAAATCACAAAATTTTATTGTATGTAATAATCCAATGCATAAAATTGTAATAAATGGTGTAGTTACTATAATCTAAACTTTAACTTGACTTTAAATCCAAAATATCATAAAGAAATTACAGATGTTTTTTTATATTTGTAGTAAAAGTTTCTTAGTAATTTATATGAGATTGTTAGAGCAAATTTATACGGTGACTATTTGCATGCAATTATTGCGTGCAACTCTTGTTTGGGGGGCGAACGGGTTAGAGAAGCAAGCACGGTTTTTCGTGCATGTTTTTGTTATTTCTCTTTTGCACTCATATAGGGTGGGCCATTTTAAATTTTAAATTCGAATCGGTATAAAAAAAGTACTGATTATGTTTTTCAAATTTCTGGTTTTATTGGAAAGGTTTAACTTTGTCATTTAAGAATGGAACACAATATCATTAATGACTGTGCCATTTTTCTTCGAAAATGAGCAAGGAGCCGCCGTAACCGCCAACGGTGAGCGTTACCATGCCATGATCAACGAATTTTTGTTTCCAAAATTCAAGAGAATGACATGGACGACATTTGGTTTCAACAAGACAGAGCCATATGTCACATAGCCAACGCAAGGATAAATATTATGCAAACTATCCAGAGACAATTGAAGCGTTAAAACATGAAATCGAAGTTGCCATTGAAGAGATTCGAGCCGAAACAATCAAAAAAGTACTGAAAAATTGGGTTGATCAGATGAGGTACTCGTCTATAGTAGGCCTAAAGTATACTCTTAAGAAATGTATACTTTAGAACTCCTAAAGTATACTTTATTTTTGACTATGATTACGCGCCATTATTTTTTTAAGTTTTTCATTTAAACTGCTCATTATGGTGTCTAGAACTTGGAATTGAGTTCACCAAGCTATACTTATCAAAAACGCGAAATACTACTCAGTAACCGAGAATGGCGGAACCGCACACACAGCTCGCGCCACAATGGACATTTTAAAGGAGGCGTGTCCGTATCGCCTAATGTCTCGTTTTGGCGATTTGCAGTTGCCAGTGAGATTGCCAGATTAAATGCCTTAAAATTTTTTTCTTTGGTCTTTTTTAAAGTCACGAGTCTATGTGTACAAGCCACAGACCCTGGAAGCTCCCAAAAAGAATATCCGACAAGAGTGCGAAAACTTATCGCCCATAGTTATCTACAGAACGTAGGATAATGCGGTAAAATGAGCCTAAATATAATCATTAAGAATGTCAAAAGGAAAAAAGCTCAAAGGTCCAAATTTACATTTAAAATATATTTAATGAAGTTGTACCGAAATTTCGAATAAGTTCACAAGAGTTTCTCACGACTTTTTTGCCAAAACATTTTGGTTCGAAGAGTTAAGTGTTTAAATCCCAACTTAAATGAAAGCCTGAGGTCTTAAGTGTCCATTAATGTAAATTATATTACCATTATTTATGTACAATTTTAAACAAATAAGATTTTTATAAAAATGGTTATTAAAAAAAAATCTTTTATTAGTTCACAATGGACTGATCAAAGGCGCAAAACGTTTAATTTTTCGAAAAACTTCCGACGTAAAAATATATTCTAGGATTAAAAGTTTTATTCATGGTAAACTCTTCCTTTTAAGTGAAATTTTGAAATGAGTTTTTTTTTTTAAAATTGGTTGAATAATTTTAATTTTTAAACATTTTTACTAACTCTTCAACATATTCTTTATTATTTTTCACTCTTCCCCAACTTTTCACTTTCGATTTTTTTCTCGTTGCAGAGTTGTATTTTTGAGCTAATAATTTTTGCTGAGCCCCATTTTACTGACTTTTAATTGTCTAAAATACAACAAAAATATCGAGTAATTACTTTTAAATATCGAGTAACCGAAATAGAACAAATACTCGGACATTTGATTCACTCACGTTTCACTTTTTTAACAGCACTAAAATGTAAATTTAGATGAAGCATATTACACACACACAAATTTTAATGTGATCTCGAAAATTTATTCACAGTTTTTCACAAATTGGTTAAATTTATAAAATTTACATGCAATGGGTTAATTTGAAGACATAACATATCGAGACATGAGTAGTCAACAAAATAGAAGCATTTTTTTGCAGTTTAAATGGAAATAGTTTGAAACAATTTATATTGGTTAGCAGCTAGTGGGATGCTATCAATAACATTATTTGCAATGCTGATTAGAGTATTCAAAAACCGAAACCGAAAACCGGTCAACCGGTTTCTTTATTTTTAAAAACCGATCGGTTTCGAATATTTTGTAAAATCGAAGAAAACCGAAAACCGGTCTTTTTTGTTCGGTTAACCGGTTTTTTTAATTACATCACCAACTGGGTTACTTGGTCTCTTTTATTTTTTCCGAACACTTTTATAATCGTTTGTTTGGTTATGAAGATTTAGATGTAAGTCTGATAGATTCCGATGAAGACTTAACTGTGGATATTCCAAATTCAAATAGTTTAATTTCTGATCTATATAACACAAAGAGCATTCAAAATCCTCAAAAAGAGACTGTACAAAATCATTCATCATTATATGTGACCTTCTCCGAGAAAAGGGACCTAGTGTTTGAAAGTGAAGTTTTGGGAAAAACGCATTTAAAGTTTTATAACGCATTATCACTGTGAACACACCTTCAGTTGGGAAATGCGATTTGGTATGGTTGGTTATGATTGGGTGCCGACTTTGGTGACGTCTTGCCTATGTGGTGACGTATTTTTTTTTCGCTTTTAGAGTGACAATTTAAAATCAAAAAAAGTAAAATTTTAATGTTTTTTCCATTTTTATCGATTTTCCCAAGTTCGTTTTGTACGTTTTTATGGGATAAATAAATTTTTATCAGAAATCTAACTCATTTCATCTTATTCTACACCCTTTTAGGTACCAGAATCCACTCTTAAGTCCAAACCCGTTTTTTGACATACTAGGTCTCTTTTCTCGGAGAAGGTCACATATGATGATTTCATATATCTTGATAAATGCGACAAAAGAACTGAAAAGTTGGACAATTTATATAATTGTCTTTTGACTATTTGTCCAACATCTACTATTAGTGAAAGAGGATTTTCCACTTCTAGCTTTATTAAATTCTGTTTTTTAACAAATTATATAAGCTTTTTATTCAAATTAAAAAAACCGAAAAAAACCGGTTGACCGGTTTTTTCTGCAAAAACCGAAACCGAAACCGGTTTTTTTTAAATTAGATTTTTCGAAGAAAACCGAAACCGGTTTTTTCAAAAGGCCGGTTTTTTGAATACTCTAATGCTGATCTACTAAAACCGGAAAATTTCATTACACCAAAATTAAATAAATACTGAAACCAAACAATAAAATAAATGAAGATCACATTGTACACTTTGCCAAACAACGACAGTCATCTACATAAAAATTTACCTACAATAAAGTATTCAAACGATTCAAATGATGAGATATCGTATATTGCCCATAGTTTTAGTGCTGTACGGTAGATTGGATAGCTGAATGAATAGATGAATGGGGTCTTATAGTTTGTGGTGCAATGTTCATTTAAAATACTTGGAATGCAATTGAATTGCACAACTGATGTCATACAGATGATGACAAAAAAATTGACAATAATTTATTTTGGAATCGTTGCCTTAGTAACTTAGTAAGGGGATAATGTCATTAGAGATTACACCATATGTTTAATTACGAATGCGTTTATTAAAGTTTATATTTTTTTCTTTAGATTTGTTGTTAGCAACATTATCCAGTATTTAGTTGTATGCACTTAAAACAATATGTTAGTAAACAAATTTGTTGAAAACGTTGTTGTGTGCCTAGCAAAAGTTTTAGTTAGTTTTAGTCCAGCAATAAACTAATTTTTTGCTAACAAAATTGTGCTGATAAACACATTTATAGTGAGAACAGCAACCAGATAGACTACCTCTTATTGCAGCTTGTCTAAATTTAGAATAGACAAATTTAGAATAGACAAAAAAAATTACACTAAATATAAAACTCTTCCAAGACAACTGTGAAAGATTTTTGTACCTCTTTTTCTTACGGATCTTAATGTAGATCAGTGGGGCCGGACGGTATACTAGCGCTGATGCTGAAACACTGCTCTTGGACGCTTGAGTGACTTCCCTTTATGCTGAAAGATTGCCAATGTTTATCCAATCCCTGAAAAGGGTGCGGCTAACAACACTGAAATGATCGCAATATGCTTCGCGTTCTCGAAGGTGATGGATAGCATGGTTAGCTACCATCTTGTAAATCATTTAGAGTATAATTCACTTTCTGGTGATCAAAAGTATGGCTTTCGTAGAGGGTTTCCTTTCGGAACGTTGGATTTGGTGAGAGCAAAATGGTTGCTCTTGATATTTCCAAAGCATTCAATCGCGTGTGGTTTACAAAGTTTATTGCTTTTGGTGTCGGTAGTGATTTTCTCCATTTATTTCGATCCTTCTCAGAAATGTCAATATACGTGTTGTTAAGATGGGGTATCTTCAAATAAGTTTCAGCTTAATTCAGGGTTGTTACAAGGTTCTGCTTTTTCTTCCTCTCTTTTTCTTATCTTTCTCAACGACCTTCTTTGTCAAACTTTCTTTTGCAGATAACATTAACATTTTTCATTCATTTTCCTTATATCGTAACCCAGCCCTTGCTGAGATTGGGGGCAAAAGGCAGTCTATGATATTTTAACAATATCTGAGGCACGATTTCAATGCATAAAAAACCCAATCTTGTTTGCTGTTCCATAGGGCTTTGTAACCAATATTGTCATCTGTACATATGGGTGGTATTTAGGAATCGGCTACTCTTGATGTTCTGAGCATGAAAATACATTTCGATGTCTGCTGGAGTAAATATGTTTTTCAAGTGTTAAAAGAAGCATTTAAGTGCCTTGGTTTCTTAAATCAGTGTTGGAACTACCATTACCCCTTCTGATCTCTAATCTGGTGCAACAAATACTATTTTTGAGCTTTTAGATAGTGTTCAAAGTAGGGCGTTAATTCTTAGCAATGACAGTAGGGCATTTAATTCTATTGACTCGTTGGAGCATCGTCTACGGAATTAAGTGAACTTATACCCAGAGCCCGATTTTTCGTTTACAATGCCAGTTTATCTAATAGATAGTATCCGTTTGTTGTCGATTGTGCAGTGGATCAAATAGCGAAGTGCAGGGAAAATTTATTCATCAATCAATCACCTGAGTGTGGTTGCCCTGAGTGGAAATACAAAACAAATATAAATAATTCAGAGAAAATGTTTTTTTTTTCAATTTTTAATTAAATCATTTTGACAATGTGAAAGTCTGGTTATTTTTATAGTTTACAAAGCTTTGTAAATAATTTTCAAAAGAATCACATAAAGACAATCTCTGGATTTGTATGTATTTTCAGCAAATAAATTAACAAAAATATAATTTTTCTACAAATTTTTTTATTTTTTTTTTCAACAAAAATTTTTATTGGTTTTAGCATGGATTTTTTAATATACAATCGACTATGTCGATTTACAATTTTTCTGTAAGCATGCTCCTAACTAAAATTTTGCTTACTCAGAAAGATTTTTGCTGACTTTACCAACTTTTTTTGAGTGTAGTTTAGGAAAATACATCCTAAACTTAATTGATTAGTTAACAAATAAAATTTTTAAAAAACAAAACTTTCATTAAAATAAAAACTGCAGGAAATAAATATTTAGAAACCCGTAATAAGATAATGTAAAATCTTGTAATTTTTATATAAAACAAGCTATTTACAACTGCATACATTTAAAAGTACATCCACACTTCTTTTTCATCTGTCATCTGACAACATGACAAACATGATCACTTTGTAAAGAAAGCCGTTTTTTATTAGGTTTATGTATTACTGCTCCTTGTTTTAGATGAAAACAGTGTTGCCATATATCCTTTTAAAAAAATGTCTTACCCCCCATTATGGTGCATATAGAATCCCCCAGATTTTACTCGTAAATTTTAACATTGTTTTCATTGTTTTATTACAGTGGTGAATATCAATCAGGTGTAAATGCGGTCGCAAAATTTTGGTATTCATGACTGTGAATCGTGAATATGCTCTTTTTTCGGCTTGTTGCTTGCTCTCAGGATCAGACCACTCACTTGCCACTCACAGACCACTCACTTGCTTCAAATACTCACCATTTTTTCCGGGCTTGTGACCGACTGATTTCATTCAAGACAAGATTTCTTATGAAAACCTTTGGCTTACTCTCAGGCAATGTGTGCCATATTCAAAATTGTACATCTATAAGCTTTTTATACCCTCCACCATATATGGTGAGGGTATAAATCAGTTTGTCATTCCGTTTATAATATGTCGAAATATAGGTTTAAGACCCCATAAAGTATATATATTCGTGATCCTTATGCAATTTTAAGTCGATTTAGCGATGTCCGTCTGTCTGTCCGTCTGTCTGTCTGTCTGTTGAAATGGCGATCACGACGCGAAGACGCAAGCGGGGGTGCCTATTTTTACCCAGATTATTGAACATCCTCCCGAGCAGTTTGGTATTTAAAATGAGCAAAATCGGTTAAGCGGTTCAAAAGTTATGAGTGAAAATGTGAAGGTACCTCTAAATTTTCCATACAAATTTGTACAATTTTTCTGTATCTATTTTTGTTTTCTGTCAAGTAAGTAAAAATGTTATTAAGTCTTCTTCTTGTTCGATTACATTTACTGTCTTACATACTATGAGAATAATATCATTTTAGAACTATATGTGTGTTACTCTTAATAACTAAGTTAACGTTAAAAGCAACAATGTTAAAGTCGCTAACAGAGCAGACCTCTGTAAATAACATTACTAAAACTAAATAACAAAAGTTCGTTACATAAATTGACAAAACATATTCATATTACAGTTCATGCAAAATTTAGTATATACGTATATCATCTTCAGCCCCTATGGTGGAGGGTATTCAAAGATTCGGCACAGCCGAATTAAGCCCTTTTTTACTTGTTTTTATTATTATTTTTTGAGAGATGCAGATGTGAACGCAAATTCACGAAAACAGATTTATTGATTTTATGAACATTTATTAAAAATAAATTAACATATTCATTAAAACTTTGCACAAAATTCCATCAGTGAATAACATTTAAACCCCTTGCATTATTTTCTCATAATAAAACTAAGCAAACAATTTCATTAAATATTAACCGCTCTTACGGCAATTGGATCTACGTTCTGAGGCGACTAGAGTTTTTACTCGACCAAGGATTTGCCAACCTCAGCATACAAGGAATTATATACACTCAGCTTCAACTAAATCTATTCGAAATATCATATTAAAATTACTCATACAAGGTGGCGCAAAAGTAATCCTCCTATCAGAAAATGCTATAAATTTTGCGATTGGCCCCTAATGTCAGTTCTGTTTTGACACATGCGAAATACACGTTAATAAACAATGTTACGCTACACTGCTCCAGAATGCGGAATATTGGTGACTATTTATTTGAGCAATAATGAAGATGATTTTTCATCAAAAATAATCATGAGTGATGAGGCCCATTTCCATCTTAGCGGGTACGTAAATAAGCAAAATTTACGCTTCTGGGGCACTGAAAATCCGCGTGTAACCCACGAAGAGCCATTACACCCGCTCAAAGTCACTGTATGGTGTGCTGTTTTCGCTGGAGGAGTCATCGGACCTTTTTTCTTCGAAGACGTCGCGGGCCAAACGGTTACTGTGAATGGTGAGCGCTACAGAGCAATGATCAACGAGTTCTTTTTGCCGCATCTTGATGAATTGGGATTGGAAAACATGTGGTTCCAACAGGACGGTGCAACGCCACACACTGCACGTGCCACAACCGATATGCTGAAGGAGCATTTCCCGGGCGCCTAATCTCCCGTTTTGGCGATTTGCACTGGCCAGCAAGATCGCCTGATTTGACCGCTCCAGACTTCTTTTTGTGGGGCTTTTTGATGTCGCGGGTTTAAGTCAACAAGCCTCAGACTCTTGCAGCTCTTAAAGACAATATCCATCAAGAATATGAGGACCCATCGCCGGAAGTTTTGGCCAAAGTGATGGTAAATGCCATAAAAAGGGCTCAAATGACAATCAACTGTGGCGGCGGCCATTTACATGACATCATATTCTCGACTTGATGTAAAAAAAATATAAAGACCAAATAAAAATAATCCACAAGAAGAATCAAAGTTTTTCATTTTTTTTTAAATTACAGCCAAAAAACCTCGAAAGGTTATTTTTGCGCCACCCTGTACTTATATTCTAAATGCGACATTTAAAACTTTCGCTTACTATACCGCAAAACGCTGTTATAACGAAAATCAACAATCCCTATATTGGCGAAACATTTCGCGATTCATGAGAATTAAGAATATACATACATACACTTAGTGACGACACAATTCACTGTAAACGGCAGTAAAAAAATACATTTGTATTATTTATTAACTGATAATTGCAGTTGATTAATTTCAACTGTTAGAAAAACAACTGCCAAATGCAGTAAAATCTAACTTTTTACTAACAAACCAATAAAGCAACCAACAAAATTGGCGAAATCTATTGAGTTTAAATTGTTTGCTACACCCAAAAAAGTTAGTTAGTAACTACACGACAGTTATTTGTACAATAATCAGTAGTTGTTATTTTGTATTTTTGCAGCAAACAGTTAATTTTTGTTAGTTTTTTAGAAAATAAAAAATTTGCTTGAGTTTTTTAAAATTCATTTTGCGTTAATATTTAAAAAATTTCAGTGAGTTTTTTTTTTAAATTCTTATTTGTGTAAAAGAAAAGGAAGGAGCTAAAAACTTCGAATACAAAACTTCTTTCTTGGCAGTGATTCTAAAATCGTTTTTTTCCTGGCAATAAACTTCAATCAACAATCAAATTTTCAAAGCAAAGAAACAAAATTTTGTAGTATAAACAATTTCAGTTACATGGCAACTCTAAACATTTAATCTAATCAAACGGAACATATTTAATTATCTTGCATCAACAACGGGCAACAATACTTTGACTGACTGGCAAAGAAAACAAAAAGTGTGCCTGTTTTGATGTGGTTTTTCTATATAAACATACTTACTACAAGTTAATGAGATAATTTTCCTCAAAACTCAAAACAATGTTCATACAACACAATATCATTATGCGATTTCATGCTGTTGCACTTTTCTTTGGTTTCTTGATAATCATCATTATTAAAATAATGACCATGAAGTGTTAAAACGTTACCACAAAAATAAAAAATACAATAAAGTAATATAAAATTTAAACTAAAATATTCACTATTGAAATATTTAAAAATAAGTTTTTTCTTTGCTCTTGATTTTTCTACATTAACAATATAAAAAACAGTTTAAATGTTGGACAATGCAGTTTTCAATACAAAAGAAAACGTTTCATATTTCAAATAATTTTATAATAAATTATTTGTTTTTGTTTTTGATACAAGTGATTTTTTATCAAAGAATAAAAATAAATAGTGGATTCATGAAATGCCTTGTATAAATATACGACACGTACTTTAATAACTGTTGCAGCATTTTAAATATAATTCGTCCATAGAAAAATTTTTAAAATAGAATTATGTTGTTCACTAGGGGTATGCTAAGAGGTGTATTGTCATATTAAAAACAGAGTTGCTTAAATTTTATTTTAAAATATATAATAATAGATGATAGGATGATACAACAACCCAAAATAGAGTTCACAAGGTATACTAAGAATTGTATTGTTGTAATGTTAAGTTAAAAAAACAAAATTGTTACAATTTTTACTTCACTATAACGACAATTTTAGTTGGGGTTAATTTTTTTAGGGCGTTCAAGCATAACACGATAATTTATAAAATAAAAATTTTGAGAATTTTGTTTCTGTGCTAACAAAGAAAAAGAAACATAAAATCGTCGTTAAAGTGAAAAAAAGTTTTACAGATTGTGTTAAAGCCATACAACCCTTATAGGCTTTTTACACTGAACAACATCTTTGTGAAACGCATGTGAAATGTGAAACAAGTGTTTACATTAGCAACATCTTTCATTTATTCAGCTGTCAAAAAAAATAAAAGAAGAAGACGCATATTTTTTGTTTAAAATAAAAAATGGATTGAGAGAAAGCATTAATCATTGGAGTAGTTATTGCTTTGCAAGAACAAACCTGAATTTTAATGCAGTACATTGAAATATTAAAGGCCATTCTGGAAGATGATGATGAAGAAGAATTTTTGGTAGACATAAGTATGAAATTCTTACATGTGCCGCTTATTTTCCTTTGTTGAATAATTTTTTTTCCGTTTATTTTCTGCAATGTCAGTTTGCTAGAGATGGCACAAAGAAAATCTAATTTTTTTGTCATTTTTTTAGTGATGACATTTAAAATAACGAAAGATGTAAGATGGAACAAAATGAGAAAGGATCATCTTTTGTAGATGTAGAGAGATGTAGAATTTTTGGCTTGTATAATTCTTATGGGAAGATGTTAACATCTTTGCAAATTGATGAAAGATGAAAGATGTAGCTCAGTGGAAAAAGGCAATTAGCACTCCTTTTGAACTCATTTAATATTTTATGATGAACAATCATTCAATATTTTATGATGGACAATCATATATCATTTTTTTTTTTAATTTTTAAATTTTTCCAGGGATGGTCAAATATTTTTGATACGAATGTGATAAAGAATACCATACAACACTTTATACGACATTAGATGAATCCACTTAATGATTTTATTTCTTATTAAACATGACAATAAACATGTGGAGTTCCAGTTTAAGTAGTTAAGACATTTATAAAAGATGTATAAATCAAAAATAGATTTCAATGTATTGCTCGAATAAATGTATATAATAGACTGCATCATTTTGCTACGAGGGCAAGTCAATAAGTTTTTAAAAAAACATAGAAAAACTAATCTTTTTGGCTTGATACTTTTTTATTTTTCAACATAGTCTCCTTTTAGCTTCCTAAGAAACATTTTTACGGACTCTCCGACACGTAAGGAGTCATGAATCCGGCTTCTTTTGTACGTTTACGGTCCGTAAATAAGTATTCATCAAAGCTTGTAGATAAACGGAAGATTAACGTACCGTATAATTGAATTTTTGAAAGCAATACGTTTTGATTCTATTTTGGTGTATCTGCTTCTGTACCGTCAAATACGGACTTCCTCGAGTTTCATCAGTTTTTCTTCCGTTGCTTTTGAATTTGTTTTGTTGTCAAAAACGAACAATTAGAATTTAGAAAAAAAGATGTATATAACTTTAAGTGATATCCATGAGGTAAATATTTACAAAATTTAAAACAATGTATTACTCCGTTTTTACACGACATAACGGTCCGTCTTTGACGGGCTTTCAACGGACCCAACTCCGTTTTTCACACGACATACCGGTCCGTCCTTGAACGTATTCGAATCAGTTTCGCTGTTCCTTAAAATCCGATTTCGAAGTTAGAGGTAGAAGGATAAAGTCCGCTTATGACGGACCGAAAACGGTACGTAAGCAGAACGTATTGTTTCAACTTTTTTAAGCACTCTTCAAAAAAAGATTTCGAAAGATCCTTAAAATATGCTTCTGTCATCCGACACGAATATCAGTGAACCATGTAATATTCCTTGGCCTCAACTAGTTCATGCACTTTATCTCATCCGTGACTCAAAATAACTGCCTCAACTGGACTTCCGGAACGAGGACAATAATTTGTGGATGTACGCCCACGCTTAAATTCATTTACCCAATTTTAGATAGTCTTAAACACTGATGCAGTTGCTAAAGCGACTATGTCCAACTTATCTTTGATTTTCAACTTATCTTTTGTTTTGCCCTTCAATTTTTTTTTAATTCTTTAAAATACCAAAAGATGGGTCAAACAATCGATTGTTAAAAATAACAGAATGAAGTATTTTACCAAAAATTGGCCAGTAGTCTTTTGCAACTTGACATTTTTCAAAAATTTACTTTGTTTTAAATTCTTAGTGCTCCTTATAAGATTTTGTAAAGACTTAGCGCTGGATCAGGTAAATGTTAGCGTGAGTTAAATAAAAATAGAAGATGTTGTGTTGTTTTTTTTTTTCATTATTTTGCATTAAACATATGTTATATACAATGCACAGACAAAAAAAAATCTGATTTGAAAAGTTTTGAAAAAAAATCTGTAATGGCAACTGGAAATTTTGCTGTTATTACGGGAAATTTTTGTAATTGAAGCCCTGCGCAATTTTTTGCTAATCTTAGCAACACATGTCTGCTGACGTGTAGTACAATGAAATTAGTAGAAAAAAACTAGTAACCGCTACAAAATTTAAGTTAACTTTTTGTAAAGAATTAAAAATTAGTAAGCGTTACTAAATTTTAGTAAATTGCTGTAAACTGGAATTTAAAATCGATCTGCTAAAATCAGCAACAAATTTTTATAAAATATTGGTGAAATGGAAATATTGGTGAAATGAAAATAACAGGAAACTTACTAAGCATTGTTAAAATACTGTTTATTAAATTAAATAAGCTCTAATTAAAATAAATTTTTTATCAATTATAGTGAACTAAACTCAATAAATTGTAAAATATAGAAAAATTTTAATTTATAAAAACCTGCTAATCTCTTTTGAAACTACGAAAAAAAAATCATTAATTTTTTTTTTGTCTAGCAACAACATTTTTTTTATTTTACAAAATAAAAAATAGTAAAAACAAAATAATTTTGTTTTAATTTGTTAATTTTCGTATTGAAAAATATTTTTGAGTCAAATTTTTGGATTTTAAGGTAAAATTTTAATTGTTTTAAGAGCTAATTTTTAGAACTTTATTGTGCTATTTTAGTTGGATGTCCTATTTTTGAACATGAGTTGTGAAAAGTATTATCAGTTTTGATCCCTTTTTCAACCTATCCCAGCAAAACCACAAATAATGTGTAATGTAATGTATAGCCATAGGGGCCGATGGATTACTTTACACCTTACTACATTGATGAATTTTACAGACGATAAGCCTCAAAGTAATGGGTTCATTCTTACAATTATGCTTATTAAAAATTGAAAAGTAATGGGTTACCTTTTTGCAGATAGGGGGTATAAAAATCGACGCTTTGTACTTATTGCTTAGATTTTTTCTCTAAAATAGATGGGATGAGATACAAATTATTTATTAAATATTGATATGTTACGTATGATTTCAATTAATTTATCAATTTAAAGAGTCATTATTTTATGTTAAATTGTAATGCATTACGTAACCAACTATCGCTAACTTATTACTTTACGTTTAAAAATAATGCTGAAGGTAAGGAGTATACATTGAAAAGTAAAGAACTATTTAACCAACTATTGGTAACTCATTACCTTATATTTCATAATAATGCTGAAGGTAAGGAGTATACATTACAAAATAATGTATTATGTATCCAAATATCGATTAGTAATTACTTTTTGTTGAATTATAATGATATTGGTAAGGAGTATACATTACAAAGTAATGCATTATGTATCCAATTATCAGCAACTCATTAGATTATATTGAAAATATGGATAGAGATAAGGTGTACACATTACAAGTTAATGCATGAGTTAATCGAACATATTACCAAAGTTTTCCTGGGATGTTACATTTTAACGTTATTTAAGTTTGTAAGTATAAGTTTTAATTATTCGAAATAAAATTTCCTTCAACTTTCACTTTTATCAAATTAGTAATTTAAAATTAGTAACTAAATGGAAATATGAAATACATCTTTTTATTGTTTTTATAAGATTTAAAAAAACAAATACGACAAACAAACAAGATACTGAGGAGGAAAGGATACCTACTGCACTCTGTACATTAAAATAATCATGACAGGTTTTGCAGTTACAACAATAATATTTATGCAGGGTTTCACTTTCATCCCTCGTGTTTTTATTTAATTTTTTTTACCGTTAAATTCAGCTTTTACCGTTTATTTGTTTGGATTTAGTACACAATATAATTTAGTCAGATATTGTTTTTTTATATTCGACTTTTTCAATTTGGGCTTTTTAAAAATAATTTTAGTGTATATTTTTGTAAAAAAAAAACTTTTTTAAATAAACATAAACATTGTAAAATACACATTGATTAAAAATAATACATCATAGGTAAACAGAATATTTAGATAACAGCCTACAACAAATTATTTTTACAATTTGTTAGAAGTTTTGTGGGATTTTAGCACATTCAATTACTTTAATGCAATTACTGTTTTTCCCGATAAATATAGATTCAAATTAATTAATATGCAAGTGCTTGTGCAACCCAGCAATCCATCAGCCATAGGGGCCGATGGATTACTTTACACCTTACTTCATTGATGAATTTTAAAGGTGATGAGCCTCAAAGTAATGTATATACCCATTACTTTAGAGGTGATAATGTAAGGAGTTACCTATATGGTTACGAGAATGGAAAAAAATAGATTTTTAAAAACGAGGAATTTTTATTAAAAAAATTATTACAAATATTTTATTTAAAATATAGGGGGTCAAGATGGGAAATCTGGTTGCCAGCCAAGAACTCTACCCACTGAGCTATCGACGCATATAGTACTTGATTGCTTTAAACTTAAATGAATTGTTGCGCTTCGTTTTTTCGCTAGTGTTATTAAAACAAACATGCATTACCCTTTTGCTTACAATGAAACACAAAGTAATGTATCCAAAAATAGATTTTTAAATATATTTGAATTATTACTTTACATTTTTAAATCATATATTACGTAATCAATAATCAGTAACTTATTACTTTATGCTTGCAAATAATGAAAAAGGTAACGAGCTATCATTACAAGGCAACGCATGATAATATCGCAGCCACTACCATTAGTTTTGCTGGAAAATTTAAAATGCAACTGACAGAAACATGTTTTCTATTATTGTTACACATATATCACTACATTGCTAGATCTGTCAAAACAACAGAGCAGTATTTTGAAAGACGACAAAACAAATTGTAATAATATTTTCGTTGTTGGTTTTGTTTTTCTTTGATAATTGGGTATTTGAATAACGCTCCTAGACGAGAACAAAAAATTCTCATTGAGTTTGTAATATATTGTAATCTCTAAAAATTCTAAAAACGTCTTCTATGATTTCCTTATGCAAAAATGAAATCCGGATAGAGACCAGACTACAACAAATTATTTTCACAGTTTGTTATAAGTTTTGTGAGATTTTAATTACTTTAATGCAAAAACTATTTACGTTTGATTATTTTTAAGATTTATTTTAAATTATAGGATATCAAAATGTACATTACATATTTTCAAGTCGAAAACAAATTAATAAGTAAATTAATGTATAAATTAAAATATTTTTTTTGTTGTGTTTAGCTTCCTTATCTAACTCTATTGAGGTCGATGTTCATTTTTGGCGAATGTTGAACAAATATTATGGATCTGAATTGTGAAAAGGCCCTTGTTAGTATAACATCTAGACATTTTTCTTGTGTTGGGCTCACGAAAGAAACTATAATCTTAATTTCTTTTCTCTAATGATTCTTCTTAAAGGACTCCTGTGGGTAGCATATCGTGTTGAATAATTTGTTTCCCATTAAAAAAAAATTTATAAACAGTGGTAGACCTGTGTTTTCAAGGGTACTTTCCGCTATAAAGTTTAGCTGTTTCTTTTGCATACTTGCCAAATTTCCTTGGATGAATCTTTTTGCTACAAGTTCTAATTTCCCATATTATTTTAAATCGTCTTATCTAATCCTGTGATGGATGGTTCAGTTTCTGGATCTTAGAAAAATCTTCTAGATGTGTTTCCATTATTTGTTTTTCCTTCGTCTTGTCTTGGCTGGTCAATCATCAAGCACTGTTTAAAATGTTTTTGTGTAAAATTTTAAATTTGAATCGGCTATAAAAAGTACTGATTATTTTTCAAATTTCTGGTTTTATTAGAAAGGTTGAACTTTATCATTTAAGAATGGAACGCAATATCATTCATATGACTACCACGACTGGCTCGGCAGTACCTCGTCCGATCAACCCAATTTTTCAGTACATTTTCGATTGTTTCGGCTCGAACCTCTTCAATGGCAATTTCGATTTCATGTTCAATTGTCTCAGGATGGTTTGCGTAATATTTATTTCGGCTGATTATTCGATTTTCAAAAACAGTGCGTAAAATATCTTGTTGAAACTAAATGTCGTCCATGTCATTTTCTTGAATTTTTGGAAATATAAATTCGTTGAGCACGGCACGGTAACGCTCACCGTTGACGGTTACGGCGGATCCTTGCTCATTTTCGAAGAAAATGGCCCAATCTTAAATGATATAGTGGTCCATTCTTAAACGACAAACTTCAACCTTTCGAATTAAACCAGAAATTTGAAAAAATAATCAGTACTTTTTTTATAGCCGATTCAAATTTAAAATTTTAAATGGCCCACCCTATATATCAAAAGTAAAATGCCAAGGCTATGATATCTTTTTTTTAAGACTTTTGATGCTAAGAAGTAATACTCAAAAAGGTGGGACATATTTGGATCTTTTTTTAGAAAAATGTATAAAACAACGGAGTAATATCCAAATCTAGCGTCGTAATAAAAAATAAACCCTATAATCCAACAAAATTTACCGCAGTCAAATCTGTTTAAAAACAAAGAAAATATCGAGGGCTTATATTCAAAACTTGCTATCTGAATAATCAAAATTTTTCAGGAGAGCAAAAATTGTTTTTTTTTTTTTCTAAATTGTAGTAGTTATTACTAAAGTTTCTTCTACAAAGTTATTGAAAAACGACGTCTAAGTTTCACAATTTTTTTTTAATTCCTGTTATTCGCACTGATATAGCAGATAGCACTTATCAGATAGCAGTTTTTGTAAAAAAATACATATAAGCTTTATTGTAAACTAATTAACGGGTTTTATTTAAATACCATGATTTTTTATTCAAGTTAATGTTGTTTTAATATAAAACAATAAACAGAAATATAATAATATGTATTAACAAAAAATCTAGTAATGAAATCCGAGGTATTAGTTAATGTTTCGGTTTTTTAATATAAAATAATATTAAAGAGTAATATAAAAATAATAAAAGAAAAACTATAGTAATAATGTAGTTTGGGTTTTAAATACAAAAAATATTATGAAGCAATTAATAACAATATGCATTAAAAAAAAGTATAATTTTAAGGCACAAAATTAATATAACAGCATTATTTATGATTAGGCATTCTTCGCCTGTTTTAAGTTATCATAAAAATAGTGAAATTCTAGCGGAATAATAGACTTCAACGCTTGCAAATGTTTTCATTTGCTTGGCTGAATAGGACGGGGACTAATAATAATATAATTAATATATTCTTCATCGAAATTCACTTTATATTTAATATCGCTAAGATAAGGGATCTTAACCAAGATAGATAAGGAATCTTAACTGTGCTACAGTGGAGTCATTTTCTTCTCGACCATGTTATTGATGTAAAACAAAAAAGATTTTCTTCGCTATAGTTTTTCAATAAATCATAGTTCAGATATAGAGCATCGAAGGGCATATTTATTTTTTTTTTTTCTATTTTGACGGTCTTTCTGGCTTCATTGTCTGCTCAATTTTAGCGTGTGCACTGTTGCACTCCATTTGAGTATGCCCTTTCTCCAAGTACTTTTGTTCAATAATCTTATCTTTTTCGATAGAAAAAATGGACAATGCATTTTTTTCGTGTTGTTTATATGTATGTTAATTATTTTTAATTATTCAAAAGCAACACTTTTTGGTTTTATAATAATAAAAACCAATTTTTTTATGCAGATACCTACTTTTTATTCACAAAAATACGTATGGTAGATAATAAAATCACAAATTTAAGAAAAAAAATTTCAGTTTAAATTTAACATGACATATGACAACTTAATCGGAGAACAAGTTGCCATCAAATACTCATTTTCGAGAAAACTGCAGATAGCAAGTTTTGAATATAAGCCCTCGATATGATCACTTAAAGTTTCAAAATTTATAAAAACAAATTTATAATTTCACCTAAAACAAAAAAAAAATTTAATAACCTTGTTCGCAGTGAAATATATGATGTAGAGGTTTGACTTTTTGGCTCCTGAGTTTCTTAAGTATTCTCTTTCATATGAGCTAGTGAAACAATGGACATTTGGCCGTCTTCTCTAAATATATGCCACTGTGTCGTGGGTCGTTATTTTGGTCCTTTTCTATTACAGCGACAATCCTTATACGACACGTTGTTATTCTGGCTCACAAATATGGATGGCTGAGCGCTTAGACATTTAACATAATCGATTTAAAAATTGTAATGAATAAATTTGACTATAAAAAAAAAATTGAAAGCGACATTTTAATAAAATTTTAATATTTGAATTTGTAAAATATTAGCAAATTTAGGTTTGTTTTTTATACGAGGGCAGATCAATAAGTCCGTGACTTTTCGAACTTCCCCCGTAGTTATATGAAATGCAACACAGCTCCCATCAACTACCACCTGTTAATGGACTACTTTGCGTTTAACAGCTGTTCGTGGATTTTTTTTAAAAATGGAAAAAATTGAATTTCGAGTGCTCATTAAACATTATTTTTTACGAAAAAAAAAAAAGTCACGGACTTATTGATCCGCCCTCGTATCTATAACTACTTGTAAATAAAACGACTATCTCTACCTACCACACTTTTCTTTATTTTTTGTAAACATATACAATTTGAACATTTGGGACCGCTCTTTGTACGAAAGCTGTTTTCGTATATGGACTTTGCCGGAACGCGAAATAAAGCACTTATATTGTTTGCCCTGCTCTATCCCAGCAGTGCTTTTTATTCCAGTGTTGGGAAAATTTGGATCGTAACCAATGATTTTTACATAAGGGTGTCATAGGGTGGTAGTTTTCTTTTCATTGCATCTAAAGTAGTTCTTATGATTTAGTAAAAAATCAGATCTTTTGATGTTCCCAAATAAATTTTGAATTGCTCCATTTAGAGATGGGCATTTGAGCGATGTTTGCACAGGTTCTCGAAATACTCACGCTTCAAATATTCAAAAATAGTTTATTTTATCACTGGAACCACTCTAATGCAATGTTACCATATTTATTACATAAAGAAATAAACGGTCTTGCTACATTACATGTAAAAAATCAAAAAATTAAAAAAAAACGAATAAAAAGATTAATGACGAAAATTTTTTTTACCGCTCACGCACGTGAATCATGAAATTTTGTGTCACGTGCCCAAATTTGTTGTTTGAGCTTGACTGTTAGTAAATTATAACGGGACATTCTGTAATCGGGCTTTATTTTTAAAATTGTTTGATTCGAAAATCTTGCAATTTTTAATATAATAAATTTTTTACTTTTTGTATTGAAAACCACGATTTTAAGAATTTGAAATCTTGTAAATTGTAACTTAAAAATTGATACAAATCACTCAAATCTGATAACTTGTTTCCAAATAACTAAAGTTAAGAACTTAACCGTAGTTACGAGTATATATGTCAAATTTATATGGAAATATCATTAGTTAATGTTTAACCTTGGTTCTTTTCTAAATAATTTACCCGTCATATATTTGAAAAGAGTTAATTTCATTTAAAATCACATTTTTGAAGATGTGAAAAAGAACTGCTTTAGAAGAGGAAAATCAGATCTAAGTGATACTATGGAATCAGTGAAAAATTGATTCCTTAAGAATCGCTTCCATTGATTTTTGCTGGGATCTTTACTAACAAACACATAATTAATTTTTATGACAAATATTTTTTTGTATGAAATATTTATATAAAATTCGAAAAAAAAACAAATCTTTTATACAACTATTATTGTTTAATAGTTAAACTACCAAACAGAGGACTTTTGGTTCGAATCTTGGTGAGTTTGATACAAAATAAAAATTTTAACTTTTAGCAGAAAATTAATTAAAAGATTTCGATGAAACTTTTATTTCATTATAATGCTTAGACCTTGCACTTACAATGTCATACAATATCAGTCGATCCTTTTAAGGTAGTTTTCGGCCACTTTTACGCACATTTCGGTCGTGTTGTGTGGTTCGTGGCACCGTCCTGTTGAAAGCACTTATCGTCCAGTTCATAATCTTCAATTGCAAGCCAAATTGCTAAAAACGCCGTGGAATAGACAAATTCGGAGGCAAATAGATTATAATAGATAGAAATTCGCCGAACAGAAGCGATATTTTCTGCAGTGCGCACATTGCGATGATGATCAGGCCTGACCACATCTGTGATCCTCCAGTTTCTTTAAATTTCATTATAATCTTGCCAATTGCTTGCAGAGTAGGTCGATTATGACGACCATAATCACCTGCAATGCTCGAAAAGTGTAGAAAGTATTAACTATTTTTACGCGTTCTTCGGTTGTTAAACGATCCATATTCGAAAATGGCAAACGTTTCACTAAATAAATGATATATCAGATGACAGATATTTAACTGCTTACAGCCTTGCTAGACCAACGGTTTTGAAATCGATAAATGGATAACCCGCTATTTAGCATGAGAGCGGATCAGCAAGTTAGCATGGTCAGTGCCGTCATGAAGACTTCTCTATGATATTTCCCACTGGGTTCGTATGAGCTAATTTTAGTCTTTGTATGCCCACATTGAATTTTTACAGTGAATTTTTGTGTAGAATATTTTTTCCAATTTGTTTTAATAATATTTGCTGGCAGAAAAAGGATCACAGTTTAAAGTGTAAAAATTATTATAAAAACAATTTTGCATCTAAAAATGATATTTTTCGTTTCCACCCTTTATTTGTACGGTCCTTAAAAAAGTAATTTTTCGGTATACAATTATATCTTCACGAAAATTATAATTTGAGTACGTTTTTATAATCAACATGATTGGCTATTAGTGACTAAATTATGCGATAGAATGAAATTTTAAAAACGCATTCGTGCCAAACAAAAATTCATGCATTTTGGAGTTAACAATCAACATCTTAAATTAATAACACTACTCTAGATATTGTAAGGTAATAAATAATTAAACTTAAATACAATATAACCACCATATTTATTAAGATTTTAGTAATAAGTACCATCAATCGCTGTTGTACCCACTTACCAACTTACCACCAATGACAAATTTTGAACCATATAACTTTTTGTGCAGCATTTTTATTTTATTTGTTTCTCATATTACAAATTTTATTTGTTAATATTGTGGTGTATTTATTAAATTTATCATTGCATGTCAATATGACCATGATTTCATAGTTGGCGTTTATTTTTTTTTTTTTCTTCTTTTGTATACCAATATATATATAGTTATATTGTATATGTCCAAATCTAACCATACTATGTTGTATACTGCATTTAATTCATGCTATATTACCACGACTTTAACTGACTGACTTACTGGCTAATGATTGTAGTGACTCTATTGACGTCTTTATTTCTTAAAACCTCTGAGGCTGGTGGCTAATGTGCCACACATTAAAATCCGTTTTGGCTTTTTTTATATTTGGGTTTTTTCTTGGATTGAGTTTGATTTCAAAACCAATAATATTTTAAATACAAAACTTCCTGGTTAATAATGTATTTATTTGATTTATAAATAATTTGTTATGTCCATAACAAAAAGAAGTATTTTAAAAAGTGCTAAGAAATGATAATTTGAGTTTTTGTTTTAATTTGATTGCATCATATTTTATGTTTATTTAATGCAGAGTCATCATCAAATAATATTTCAAAATATACTACAAATTTTAAAATATCGACGTTATTACATTTATTTATAATTACATTTTTCTAGATAATTTTTTTTTCATTGTAATCAAATCAGTTTAACACTTAAAGCATCGACACGATCAAGTTTGTACATTTTTAATCATACAAAATTAAAATTAGTAAATAAAAAAATGGTGATTTGGTGCGATATACGAGGGCAGAGCAATAAGTCCGTGACTTTTCGAACTTCCCTCGTAGTTATATGAAATGCAACACTGCTCCCATCAAGTACCACCGGTTAATCATTTACTTTGAGTTTAACAGCTGTTGCTTTTTTTAAAAAATGGAAAAAAGTGAATTTCGAGTGCTCATTAAACATTATATTTTGCGAAAAAAAACGTCAATCAAACCAATGAAAAGCTTGAAAAATACTATGGGGACTCTGCACCATCGATTTCAATGGTAAAAAAGTGGTTTACTGACTTTTGTTGTGGCCTTACAAGCACGGAAGTGCCGAACGTTCTGGACGCCCAGTTTAGGTCTCTACACCCAAAACAATTGAAAAAATTCACAATATGGTATTGACCGATCGGAGATTGAATGTGCGATAGATTGTGGAAGACATAGGCATTTCACATGGCTCAGTGGTTTCAATTATGAACGATCACTTGGGTATGAGAACGCTTTTCGCAAGATGGCTGCCGCGTTTGCTCACAATCGACCACCAACGGAATCGTGTGACAGCTTAGTTTCAATGGCAAAAATCCATGAAGTAGACTACGAATTGCCCCCTCATTTACCTTATTCTCCGGATTTAGCCCCCAGTGACCAATTCCAAATTTCCAAACCTAAAGAAATGGCTCAGTGGAAAGAGATTTAGCTCCAACGATAAAATTATTGATCAAACAAATGCCTATTTTATGGACCTCGAAAAATCCTATTTTTGGGAAGGGATACAAAAATTGGAGAAACGTTGGACTAAGTGTATTGAGCTTAAAGGAGATTAAAAAATATTTTTTTTTTTGCATTCAAAAAGTCACGGACTTATTGATCCACCCTCGTATAAAACGCACTTTTGCTTTATTGCCCAAAGTTAATCGATTTGATTTTAGGTACTAATATTTGCAAAGTTAATTTGGTTGTTTTGAAAGATATTTTCTAAATATTTTCCATGAAATTTCCTATTTTTTATCTCTCATTGAAACGCCTTTGCTATTATATGCAGGCGGTCAAGTATCTAAAAAGGAAGTTTTTGAAGCACCATCCCACACATTTTTGGTCTGATATATATTTTTTTAGGTAGAGTAAACGAAAAAGATCGGGTTGTGTTAAGCAGTTGTTTTACCGCCTTGAGAAGCCTAAGCACATGAATGCTTCTTTCGATACCTCAAATACAATATGGACATTCTACTGTATTTCCATCGCCAGAACATCAAGATCGATATTGACACAGACGTTGGGCAGAGACGACGTTGGTGTATTATCTGGTTATTTATGTGTCACGTCTGTCCTTGAAATCGAAATATTCGCCATACTCCTTCCATATTCACTCATAAGAATTGTTTTTAAAGAGCAGCAACACTCAGGGAATTCTTACTACTAATTAATGTGTTGCTTTCTTTAAAAAGAAGATAGAGAAGAGATGAAAGGTGATAAAACATAAAGGGCTTCATATTTGGCAACAGTCAAAACGCGCTAACCATTACACCACAACATTCTACTGTCATCCGCAATAGCGTATCGACCATCCACACCAAATGCAATAAGCTTCGAAAGAAGTGCTTCGTGCCACACTCTGCCAATTGCCAGGAAAATATCCAAGGCGATTATTAGACTGACTCCAATGTTCTGAAAGGAACTCGCACATTCAATGGGAGGCCCCTTTGGATTGACTCATACGAAAACTATACAGGTCGCAAAATATACAGATATTTTTATGAAATTTGGCACGTGAATTTTTATTAGCCCAGGGACGAATTCTATATATCTTCCATAAAAAGGTTATTTCAGAATTGGGCTTAAATAGTATTAAGACACGTAAAACCGTAGATATCTGGTTGAAGTTTGTGCTGTGAATTTTTAAGAAAATCGGAACATATTTGGACTTAGTCCTCAAATGAACCTACATTTACGATATTTGCTTAAATGAACTTTAATCAAACTACAAGTCCCAAATATGAATATATTTTGATTAAATTTGGTAGCCTAATGACGAATCCGATTTAATTTTGTTAGAATCGGTACAAATTCAGACCTACCTCCTTTAGGAAGGTCCTATCTGAATAGGGCATAAATAGTATTTAGACAAAAAGGAAAATTTCTGATTGAAATTTGGAAAAAAAATCAAAGAAATTAAAGTTAAGAATACTCAGTAGTGTTGCCACTTTTAAGATAACACTGCGAAAACTGTCTTTGTTGCCACGGATTTGTGTTCCGCTGTTGTTTGTTAACTCGGGTGTGTGGACTCCGAAAATGCTACTAGTTCTTCTGGATTTTTTTATTTATTGCATTTTTAAAATTTGAAAAATTGCTATTTTGACCCTTTTTGAGCGCAAATATTTTTTAGGAATAATTTTTTTTTTTTGAAAAAAGTGGTAAACTTTATGGTATGGTGAACTCAAAACTACTTTTATTTTTTTCTATATGTCCTTAAATTAAATTATATTTAGTTTTTCTGGATTTAATCTATTTCATGAAAATCGTTGGTAAAAGAAAATTTTTAAAAAGACTAATAGAAATTCACCTGTTTTTAAAAAAGCAACAGGTCGTAAAGTAAGATAGTTAGTTAAGATAGCGATTTTTCCAAATACAGTGGATTCCCGATTTAACAAACAATTGACAGCCCTGTTCGTTAAATCGAAAAGTTCGTTAAATCCAGTACTGAACAAAAAATATTTATTCATGCAAATTAAAAAAAAAATCTTACTAAGCCCGTATTACACTTGCTAGCTTTCCTATTGATTTTGTATTGATGCATATTCTTACGGAAAAATAATGAGTGTGCGGAGTTCAACTATAGAAAATAAATGAGTATCTGTCAATATCAATCCAATATAAAATAAATGTGGTGTCATATGGGCTTTACTAAAAAATTGATTTTATAAAAAAATTAATCAAAAAGGAATTATTATATATAAAAAATTAAAAAAAGTAATTATTTAAAAAAAACTTGTTATTGAAGTTTGCTTTTGCGATTCTTTAAAAAAATTTTCAAGAAGATCTCGTAAAATTAATGTCTTCGAATGCTTTAAAAAAATTCAAACTTTTATTTAACGATGTGTTCATCAAAAAATAAAAGAAAAAATCAAAGCTATATGGCAATACATATTTTTTATATGTATTTTTTTTTAATTGTTCGTTAAATCGAGTGCTATATTGGATTTTAATTCGTTATACATAGTACCTAATGTAAAAATTTTGCCTGTTCGTTAAATCGCGAATTCGTTAAATCGAGTGTGCGTTAAATCGGGAATCCACTGTATCAAAATGCGATAATTCAATAGATCAAGAAAAAAACTAATAGTATTTGCAAATTCAGTAGACTTAAAATGTTCCGGCTTCAAGCAAAAAACATTTTTTTTGGTCTCCTGTGTAATTATTCCAAAATGGGACTGTTTACACATTCATTGTATAATTTTTTTTTGGCATTTTGTGTAGTTTTTGTTTAATTTCACTTTTAACTAAATGTTTGTACACCTCGAACTAATAATTGTTTAAAATTGTTTATTTACACATAAAACATGTAAACAAAACAATGTGGAAAGCTGACAAATACTGGAATTTGAGTCACAGATATTTTTAACAAATAACAGTTAGTAAATACATATCTCGATTTTTATAAAAAATTTTACGATATCTCGAAAACTGATTTTAAAAATGTTTTTTATTTGTGTTCAGCATCTTAAGTTTAATTGTGTGTCGTAAGAGATAATTAGAATAGTTCAGTGTTTTTCATTTGTTCCAAATTTCGCCCTGAATTTTTATAATGAAAGTTTTCTCTTTTAAAATTACAATATATGAGCAATTCCATATGAAAGCAATCACCTTTTGGACGACCCCTCTCCGATTTTAAAATAAATAGTCTCAATCGATTGCCCAGCAAAAAATAATGTACCTACATATTTTTTTTTTTTTTTATAGTGACTGGTTTAGTGGTGGTGTACACCACTGTCATGTGACAATATTGAAGAATTCTCCATAAGGGACCTCATTGAAAGTTGTTTAAAAAAAAACTACTAAAGCGATCGCAACGAGTGCTCGTTGGAAAGGTATTGAATCAGGCTTTAATTGAAAAATAAAATTTTTCTAATTTTTCTCAGAAATTTACCTTTTTTCCCATGAAAATTAAATTTTCCCATGAAAATTAAATTTTCCGATTTTCCACAGAAGCTCCTAAATTTTCCGGCTAATTTTATTTTTTTTGGATTCCTCATAATTTTTGCTTTAAGAATCAGCAATAAAAAAATGGGCCCCGACTCCTTGTTTGGACAGGAGAAGAGCATTTAAGAGACCACCTTGTTCTCATTGTTTTTATATTTTTTATAATTGAATTATTTTTGATTATTTAACATTATTTTATTTTATTATTAAAAATACATTTTAAAAATTATTTTACAGTTAAAAATACATTTATGAAGAAAAAATCTTTCTTATTTTGCTGCTTATACTTAATTACAATATTTATTAAAAATTTCAATTGTCTTGGCATCATTATAAAATTAAAGTAACTTTAAATTTAGCACGTCGGCAGACGAAGAGTACCGCTTTACATTAATTGACATATCAGAAATATTTGGTATGAAGCAATGAAACTTTTGCGTTCCAGTTATAGTTTTGACATTATTATATCTGTTTTGAAGTCGTCGCTCCATGGCATCGTGTTCTTTTTGAGTGCATAAAACTGTGTTAATGGCAATTTCCTTGCTTTGAATCCACGAAAACAAATGTTGTACATTTAAGATCTGGTCAGTATATGGCCTTTGCAAACTTGCCTTAGTCGCCATGCGTTTTAGGGTTCCCCCTGACGCATCGCATGGGCCCTTACCGTGGGACGTCGCAAAAAAGTGCCACTCGACCTTGCAGTTTTGTTCTTCTTCAATTATGCAAAGATTGTAAAGTTTGTCTGAGAAAAACGTTACTTTGTCGATTGCATCGAATTTTGATCTTAGGAATTCAAACAGTTTCATTTGAAATAAATAAACGGACACATTATTATGAGCTAAACTCTCCGCGACAACAACAAGGCTTACGGTCTGTAGTTCGTTATCTTCGTTTTTGAAATAAATGCAAAAAGGATGCACCGTGCACTGGTCGTTTGCCCAGTGATAAGCCTGAATTTCATCCTGAACGAGAAAAGTGTAATTCTCGGCAAAGTCGCTTATCACAATGAATTCATTTTGGGCTAATTTCTCCTTACTTTCCTTTAGAAATTTCGATTGCATCTCGGATATGAAATGGTGCGCCTTCAGTTCATTCAACTTGAATCCGAATTCCTCGATGAATTCCGGAATCTGCTTTACCACGGTCTCAAGGGAACATCTGCCGCTGCTAATTATCCACTGTTTGAAATGCACCTCCTGAATTAACAACTGTTCAAACTTTTCCGCCAAATATTGCTCTAGCTCGTCAATCTTCGGACAATTGTCGCATTTTGACAGATGACAATTTTCCGTGGGGTATGCGCACAACGACTTCGACAGGAGGTCCCTATATGTTTCAATTTCACCGTGAAATACTTTCAATTTCTTGCATGGAAATAACATTAATTTGATGTTTTGATGAAACATGCAAACGCAGACTGAATGCGTTCCGTGCCTGTCTAATGCCAGCACGCATTCTTTTGGTCGTAGGATGGCAAACTTAGAAAATCCCACTTTTTCTGCTGGGTATTTCTCTTTGAACTGATGGTATGCTTTGGATAGATTACATAATAATAATCTGCGCTGCTTGTGTACTTTTTCTCCATCTTCACGTGTGATAACATAGTCACGTGTACCTGGGCAGGCGCGGCTGTTGTCATCATTGCAGTAAAAATCTTGAATCAATTTCACCGTTGCTTCGCTGAGGGCCCTTGAGCCAAATTTCTTGGTGGGAGTCGCCAATATGCCCTTCTGTCGAACTAATTCTTTGCTTCTTCTCGCGATGTAAAAAGATGTTTGAAACTGTTCAGAAATCTTGCGTATAGACCATGATTGAGGCAGCACAGATAAAATGAGATATTTCTCCGGAAAAGTGGTCGCTAAATTGAATTTTCTTTTCAACTGCTCAATCATTTGTTTGCCGTCATCAACGTCATCTGCTTGACTGCATTCGTTATCAGAGCCTTCATGAAATATTGTCGCGATTGCACTCATAACCTTGCCTTTTTTATCTTTCCTGTATTTTTCACTTCGCAACTTTCTTTTTCTAATAGGCGTTTCACCTAAAGTGGTAATAGCCTCATTCAAAGGACTCAAAGACATATTGACCATCGGAATGTCTGCCTCACTATCAGATGAAACATTTTGTTCAATTGTCATTAGGAATTAGGAAAATTTTATTTTTCAATTAAAGCCTGATTCAATACCTTTCCAACGAGCTATCACTCGTTGCGATCGCTTTAGTAGTTTTTTTTTAAAACAACTTTCAATGAGGTCCTTATGAAGACATCTTTAATTTTGTCACATGACAGTGGTGTACACCACCACTAAACCAGTCACTATAAAAAAAAAAAAAATATGTAGGTACATTATTTTTTGCTGGGCAATCGATTGAGACTATTTATTTTAAAATCGGAGAGGGGTCGTCCAAAAATTTGCCAATTTTGATCGTTTTCATATGGAATTGCTCTATATAAAAAAACTTTTATAACTTTTGAGTAATTTCAAATAGTTTTGGATAATTTTTGACTTATTTCTGTGTAATTTTTTTTTACAGTTGGTAACTCTGATACGCAGCCCTACAACATACTCACATTCTGGCAACTTTATTTTTTGCCATTTTGAATTTTTTATATTTTAATGGCTATTTTTTAATCCAATTTTACAACTAGATTGGTTTACAATTTTTTGTTCTCTACTTTCTTTTTTTTGCAATCTATCCATTTTTAGACAATAAGCAAATTTAATAACCTTAATATTACATAACAGAAGTTACGCAGCTCCAATAAGCTGCATAACTATATACAATTCTAAAACTAGTTAACAGATAAGTCTTAGGGTTTTGGACTGATATCTTTCTAAAATATCAATGTGATTTACTTGCTGTTCCCCATAATTGTATTCCATATGACCAATACGGTTTCAGTATAGCTTTGTATATCGTTAGCTGAAATGCAGGAGGTTAACTAACAAAATTTTCAAAACTGCTATTATTGATTATTATGACTCATTTGGCTAAAATACATGTATACACAAAATTTATGACATCTACGATTAAAAATAAGGGTTTTTTATTTTACAAGTTGTTTGGTTGCCCTGCACAAATTTAAAATGGGATTGAGTGATTATGAAGTACTGCATTAAACCACATCTCTTCACAAAATTTTATCATTCTATAATCAAAACTGTCAGAATTATTTACAAATTTGTTAAATTGCCAATAGGAGTTTTTTGCTTCTCCCGTAAAAAAATATAAAAATGTTACTTACGCCCTTTTGCAGTTCAGCTAACGATATTCTTAACTTATTGTCTAAATTTAATTCTGATTTGATTTGGCTTTAATATGTGGTTTCCATGTCAGTCTCTTATTTTGTGTCATTCTTGGCGTTGCATCTCCATAGATACTGTATGTAGAGCAATCACTGTACTGTAGAGCAATCACCTTTTCTTAATGCAAAGGTTATGTGTCTCGATGTATCTGAATTTATTTTTATATTCCACTTGATTAACCATTTTTCAAGACAATAAATTTTATTCTGAACATAACATATAACGATGCCTCAGTTGGACTATTGCTTGCTGCAGCAATAGCTGTGTCGTCTGCATAAGTAGCAGCGAACTGCAAAATCAACTTTTTTCTTGATTTAATCATACACAAAAATTCTTGTTCACATTTAATAATTCAACAAAATTCACTGTAGAATAAAATCAGCATCATGTTACTGAACGCGTAATTGGGATCAGTGTGAATCATCTGTCGATTAAGTTTTATGCAAATGTAATCACTCAACAAAAAGTCAGCGTTGAATAAATCAGAAAAAACAACAAACAACGCGTATGAGTCTATTCATAATTAAAACAAAATAGAAACACATTTCATAAATGTACATTAGGGTGGGACTTAAATCCGCTTTTTTAGAATTTTTATTAGTAATACAATACTAAAAATATTCTTCTTTGTGAAATAAAAATATTTTTTTGGAAAAAAAATTTAGGTTTATCGACCTAAATTTTTCAGGCTTGCCTAATCCGGAAAAATTTAAATATTGTCTAATTTTTTTTTTCATCTATTTTGATTAGAAAATTAGGCAATATTTAACTTTAACCGGATTAGGGAGCTTGAGATATCGACCTAAATTTAAAAAAAAAATTCACAAAGAACAATATTTTTGGTATTACTAATAAAAATTCTAAAAAACGGATTTTAGACCCACCCTAATTTATGAAATGTGTTTCTACAAAACCACCCCCTTTTTATAGATAAGAAACTGTTTTGTTTTAACTATGAACACACTCATACGCTTTATTTATTGCTTTTTCTGATTTATTCTACATCAAAATAATTATTGTTGACTCAAACGAAGAGAATAAAATCAATGGTATAAAAACGACCGATGATTTTAAATCAGTGACAACAATTTGCAGGTCGTTTGATTGATTTAAAATCATTAACAAATATGTGTATTGGAGTATATTCAACGTTTGAACGCAAACACATATTTATTCTTGTGTTGATTGCGTATGAACGTTTTGCAATCAGCATTTGCAGTTCTCTGATAAGTAACTACCGTAACGTCATCTGTTACTGGCATATCCGCAGTAAAAAAAGAGTGTACAAGATTGGACCAAGTACACTGCCCTGTGGAATGCCTGCTTTGATTTCAAATATACCTGATTTTTCATCTTTAGTTTTAGTTTTAAGTGTCTTTGAGAAAGATAGCTTTTAAAAAATAAGTAGAATGGAGTCGGTAAAACTTTCTTTAATTTAAAAAGTGAGCCATGGTGTCACACTATGTCAAAAAGCTTGTTGAATGTCAAGAAATATTGCTGAACAGTATCGATTATTTTCAAGAGCATCAGTAATAACAATAACAATACGATGACATTGTTCGGGGATTTCGTGCTTATGTCGGAGGTTTACAATTAAAAAATATTTTCGCCATATTGAATCTGTCATTTTAAAATTTGCAGTTCAATTTTGAAACGAAAGATTTGCGGTTTATGGCCATTTTACGGAGCTAGATAATTCTCACTATAAACACGGTATCCAAGCTATTGAATATCGCTGGGAAAAAGTGCATAGAGCTAAAAGGACATAATGTTGAGCAAAAAGAAAAATATTTCAAATTTGTAATGTTTTCTTTGTTAGGTGGGCTAATTTTAGGATCGCCCTGCGAAAACCGAAAAATTCTGCCAGCAGTGACAAAGAAAATACGATTGACCAAAAAATTCAAGTTCTGTTCAATACCTTCATACAGTTTTCAAAATGATGGAAGCAAAGCAATTGCAAAAATACATACCATTAACTAGATTTACAATGATAGAGTACCTCATGCTGCAGAGTAGAGTGTACTAAATTAGAGATGGCATGATGCAAAAACTTTGAAGAAGGGTACAAAATACATTCTGCGTAGTGTAGTATTACATAGTTGTGAATGGACCTTTATAGTAATCCAGTTGAAAATATCCTAAAGACGTCTTGATGACGTCTTATACATTTACTTAACGTCATAACATCTTTAAGATATTACCAACTGGAAAGTAGAATGTTATTAAAATTTAAATAAAAAATATTAAAAACAAATTACATTCAAAATACCAAATTGAAACAAAAATTGACTGAAAAAAATATAAATTGGACAATTGCTTCATCATAAGCCAAACCAAATTAACCTTAAAAATGTTTATTTCCGTTTTCGTTTACAAACATTTTTGTGAATATTTTGTTGTTTTTATTGAATGGGAAACAATTTAATTTCCTTTTATTAATAACTATATGAATGTTTTCCCTATTTATTCCATTGCAAAGATAGATAAAAATTTGCAAGTGAACTTTCACTGACAACACGTACAGTAGTGGTAGGATGTTTCTTTCAACCTGGAAAGCAGCATCATCAACATTATCATACATTATGGTAGTTTGATATATTAGGTGGATTATTGCATAACAATATTTTTGCATTTTATTATTAAAAAAAAAAACAAAAGAAAACTTTTTTTGGTGCATGTTTTCATTGTCATTTAAATCTTCTTCTTTTAATTATTGCATCACATCAGCCAACCATGCATTATGAATTGTGCCATTAAAAACAATTTTAAATACTTCCATGAACAAAATATAGTTTTTCTACCGGTAATATTGTACAATGTGCATAAATGCTTTTAATTTATGCCTTTTACTTATTTGCTTTAAATAGCCCAGACTTAAATATCAGACTTAAACAAATTGCCTCATCTTTTATCTTTTACAATGTCAAGTTGATTTGGATATGCAAGTGTTCATATTTTTATTTCGAATATGAATGAAACACATTAAATCGAATAATATGCATTAGAGCTGATATGCACAAACTCTGATAACTTTTGAATAAAATATTGTTCCACACTGGATCTCAATTGAGAGTGACAGTTATTTTTGAAAAAACTAAACTATTTTGTTTAAGAGTTCATGTTTACATATTGCGGGTTGGGAAATTTATTTACACCTAGAGAAAAACTTATTCAATTTTCGTTTAATGTAAAAATTTCATAAATATTTATGAAACATTTCATTAATAATAATTATCATTAAACTACCTCTTTAGTAGTCATTCTTTATGGGAAGTACGAAATCCCAACTACATTAAAAAATCATTAAACATTTCATTGAAGATGCGCAATGAAGGAGTACTTCACGCTGCAGATTGGAGTGTAGGTAAATGAAGATTGAGTGATACAAAAAATTTGTAAGTGTAAAGAAGTTAAGAGTTAATTATGTTCAATATTAAGTCTCATTTGCTTTAAGATTTTAAAAGTGGTGTAAGGGATCAGAGGCACCTTTTGATTCTTAATTATATACTTTTTTACCTATTGATGCTCTGGTACACATATGTGGAATTTTACTTTTCTCACACTTCTAAATCCATAATAAATATAAAACAATATATGTTATCTGCATAAAATTTGCTATCAAGAACATAAAAAACTATTTTAATGAAGTTAATAAAATTTATAAGTTTGAGAAGTAATATTTCCGAAGTTTTATTAGGTTCATGTGTATTTTAAATCACGATTAAGATCAAAAAAATATTATTTTTAGACACATTCCCAGGTATGTTTGCACATTGCGTCAGTTTTGTGAATGTTTTTTTTTTTTGCGTTAGTCCTGTTACAGCTGCTTTTGTGTTTTTTCTGTTGGCCCCCCTTTACGACAAGACTATGTTAAATGGTACGAGGACCAGTCGAGTGACGTAGTTACTAGCAAGGAAAGTACGATTTTTAAGTGATCAAAATGAGGCTAAGTATGGTATCAGTGCAAAGGGATTTTCGGGCTGTTTACTGGTAGCTTTTTCGGTTCAATTTTACTTTTTTGAAAATTTACAAAACTTTGGGCACTTTCTGTTAAGAAAATATACTTCTTAGGGACTGAAACCGAAACCGAACCTGAACCCAAACGGGTTCGGGTTCGCTGTTTATAAAAACTTTGAACCCGAACCTGCTGAACCCAAAAATTTAATCAGGCTCGCGTTGAAAAATATTAAAAAAATATTCTTTCTGCTCATGGCGTGAGAAATGTTTGATAGAAAAATTGTAAAAAATATTACATTTATTGCATTCCTTTTAAGCAAATACTTGATCGATGCAGAGCTATTTGCAAAAAATAGAGAACATCAAAAATTTCTTCTTTAGCTAAAAACCTAAACTTGAAAAAAGCCGTACTAGACTGTAAAACTAGATGGAATTCCAGTTATGACATGGTTTAAGCCTTTTGTAATATAGAAATTTTTGTTCGAAATTACTGGATGCTGCATTAACTATAAATAATAATATTTGTGAAGAATTCGTAGAAGCTTTTGCACCTGTTAAAAAATTAACGCTGAAACTACAAGAACAACAGATGACTTTAGGCGATTTTTATAGAATCTCGCTTAGTTTTTAATTAAAGCTAACAAAAGATGACAAAACAAAAATATTTTCAAAAGAGTTATATTTAAATATTCTAATAATCCACTTTTGATTGCAGCATTATATCTAGATATCAGATTTGCAAATAGAAAGAGAAGAAGAGAATTTTATAAGAGAATCCATATGTTGTTCTTCAAAAGAGGATGAAGATATGCTCGAACAAGTTCTAAAAAAGAAGGAAAGATTTTCTAAATCAAATTCTTCAAATGGGAGGGTCTTTTCAGTCTTGAAATTCATTTTGTTGCCACAAAGAACAAATTTAAAAGAAGAAAAATTTAAAAATATACAGGGTGTCCGCCGGGAAGGTATACTACTTTGTTTTGCCGCCATTTTGGTAAACATTATTCTTGATAGTTCATATTTGGCAGTCGTGAAGTAGACACGTGGCAAATTTATTATAGAAAAATATTCGATAAACCAACGTGTTTTAATCGTTAAAACATTTTATCAAAATCAATCATCGATTACTCTGACGATGAGAAACAACGTGCCAACAAACGCAATATTTATCGTGTATTAAATGATTTCGAAGAAAGAGGTTCTGTAGGTTATTGGCCCAAGCATGGACCACAACGTTCTGCAAGATCGGCTGAAAACATTACTGCTGCTCAAGAAAATGTTCAAAACAATACATCAACCTCAATTCGACGCCGTGCTCAGGAGCTTGGTCTTCAAAAAACAACTTTGGCCACAATTTTGCACAAGGATTTGCATTTGTTTCCATTTAAGATTCAGTTGACACAAGAGCTTCTTCCACAAGACCATTTATGCCACCGTACATATGCCAATATGATGTTACAGCTCGCCCATGACAATCATCCACAACAATCATAATGAGTGACGAGGCACATTTTCAGTTGAATGGATATGTGAATAAACAGAATAGTAGGTTCTGCGCAATGGAAAACCCTCAAATTATTCATCAGCCACCTTTGCATCCATTAAAAGTGACAGTCTGGTGTGCAATTTGGTCAGGAGGAATCATTGGACCTTACTTCTTTAAAAATGAAAACGGCGTAACGGTAACTGTGAATGGGGAGCAATATCGTGATATGATTGAAAACTTCGTAACGCCACAACTGCATGCCTTGGGCTTGATTAACATGTGGTATCAACAAGACGGTGCCACATCGCCTCCACGTTCGCCTGATTTGACTGCTCCGGACTTCTTTTTCTGGGGATATCTGAAAAGCAAGGTTTATGCAAACAAACCAGAAACGCTTGAGCAACTCAAACAAAATATTCGTCATGAAATTAATGAAATACCGCGTGAAATGTATGAGAATGTAATGAAGAATGTGCTCAAAAGGGCTCGCATTTTTGAGGCTAACAGAGGCGGACATTTATCTGATATTGTATTCCATACATAATTGCCAACATTAAATAAAACATTTATCGATATAAGATCCATTCTCTTTCTATTAAACCAAAATTATAAACAAACAAAGTAGTATACGTTCCCGGCGGACACCCTTTATTAATTTTAAAATTAAACGAAAATTTGTTTGAAAAATAAATGAATTTCCTATTAATAAAACATTAATACTTTTTTTTTAATTGTTGAACCCGAACCCTGAACCGAACCTGAACCTGAACTTTTTATTTCGATTAACCCGAACCTGAACATGAACCTTTTTTTTGTCAAGGTTTCAGTCCCTGATACTTCTGTATGTAAAGAAGTATACTTATTTTATTCCTTTCAGCGGACAAGTATTTTTTCTTTTTTTTTATTTCATCCTAATTTGGAATTTAACGAATTTTTCGCGAAGCCCTATTTGGGAACAACTTGACAACTCTATGCTAAAACATGGGCATTAAGTAAATCAAGCTTCCTTATTTGACGAATATATTATTGTAATGTAGTTTTTTATATAGAATATCTAACGTTTGAGACATGCTGAGGAACATAAAATTACGCCAAAATGTCCGAATTTCTTCCTCCTTTTTTACCACCTAAATCGCCGAGATTGTCCAAAAAGTTAGACAAGTTGTTCTTAGGTTTCCTTTTTCTATTACATATCCAAATATCATCAAAATCGGAGTGTTTAGATTGGGGTACTTTTCTTGTAAGACTATTAACAGTAGTCAACAGCTTTTCAACGACAAACACGGATTTCAAATGAGTAAGTTATTTAAATTTCCATAAAAATCGCAATATAAAACACGAAAAATTCATATGAATTTAATTGTCTCAAGTCTAATGCTGTGATGCAAAATCGAAGAATTAATGAATTTATTTTTAAATTTTACAAAACATTTTCATTCATAAAATAAATAAAATTTTTAGAGTTTTTTTTTTTCAAAATGGTTAAGCTCACTGCCGGTTATCGCAAATTTTCATTCGAGAATTTCTCAAATTCAATGATGGAAAATGCTTTAAAACTTATTTAGATTCGGGAGAAACAAAATTAATGCAGCCTATGTAATTTAATTTCAGTTAAAGCATTTTTTTTGTGAATTTGTTAACCGGTGCAATCATGTCTCTCAATGTATTAAAATTGTACAACACCGACATAATGCAGGTTTATTTGTGTTGTTATAAAGAGCATTTTGCATAATTTAATGTTTATTTTTTTCGCACAATATCATGTTGTAGTATCGTTAAACAGCTTACAAAAAAACATTTTTTTTTCTTCATGCATAACTATTTCAATTTCAAGATTTATGTCTGTATTGTTCTCAACTCAGTTTATGAAAAAAAATCCGGTTTACCTTTGGTTTGAATCTTTGATATTTTAAAAACTCATCATTAATGTCTGTACAAAATGTACTTTATTACAATTTATACCAAATAAAAGTTGAAATTATTTTTCTAAAATAAAATTGTTATATGTATAAATTCCCTAGTTGACAGTAATTCATTTAAATTTTATGATTCTAGTCTTCCTTGTTCTATATTTCGTAGTACAATAGTTTAAAATTGTTTGTTTAATATTTTTAATTGGATTTGGATAAATGTCAAGGTAACATGACTGGATGAACTATTACAAATTTTAATATTTCAAAAAAAAAAAAGCTAGCAAAAACTTATTTTTACACTGATAATAAAATATCTCACGCTTACAAGGAAGATATCCTCAGTGTCACCCTGCTATTTCGCTCAAATATGATTATGCGACAGAGGAGAGACAATTAATGAAGTTGTACACCAAAAAAAAATGAAGTAGAGTTTAGAAAAAATTAACATATTTGAAGGAAAAATTGAAATCAAATCGACGCCAAAGACACTTTTGACCAAAATTTAAAAAAAATATTTTTTACTTAAAATTTGGTCAAAATTTCTAAATTGTAGAAAAATTTTACTATTGAAAACTAAATTTTTATTAGAAAAAAAGTAAAATTTCCTTTTAATTAGTTCATATATCATCTTAAATTTTATTTTATTTAAGTTGGACTTAACTCCTTCAACATAAGAGACTATTTTCTTACATCAAGTTTATTTTATAAATATGAAACCCTTTCTATGGCAAAGATAATATATTTTACCATTTATTTTAAAGTACTTAACCCTCATTGTGTAAGTATCTTCTCACTTTCGGAGGACTTCCGCTTTGTAAGGACACTGTCAGACCTTTGTCTTCTTGAATTAACGAATTTACATTTCTTGTTATTATTGGAAATTGGAGATTATTGGAATTGGAGAAAGATGTCATAAGTTCATTTTAGGGCATTTAAAATTTTTTTAATTTGACACATTACCATGTAATGTGTAAAGAAATGTGTAGCCATAGGGGCTCATGGATTACTTTACACCTCACTTCACTGATGAATTTTACAGGCGATGAGCCTCAAAGTAACGTATATACCCATTACTTTAGAGTTGATAATGTAAGGGGTTACTTATATGGTTACGAGAATGGAAAAAGTAATGTGTCTAAGAATAGATTTTTAAAAAAGAGGAATTTTTATTTAAAAAAAATATTACAAATATTTTAAACGTTATTAAAAATAATGTGGTCGCTAGTGTTGTTAAAACAAACATACATTACCCTTTTGCCTTCAAAAAAAACACAAAGTAATGTATCTAAAAATTGATTTTCAAAAATATTTCAATTATTACTTTACATTGATAAATCATATATTACGTAATCAATATTGAGTAACTTATTACTTTATGCTTGCAAATAATGAAAAAGGTAACGAGCTATCATTACAAGATAATGCATGAGAATATCGCACCCATTACCAAAGTTTTGCTGGGAACTGAAAAAAAATAATTTTAGTGCCTTGTATAAATATAAAGATAAATATTCGCGACGTCAATTATATTAAAGCTATTATGCCGTATTGTATAAAATGTACTTGCGATATTTTGTATTGAGTCAGCCAACAAAATTATTACATAAAAAGCGTAACGTAAATTCGATTTTTTTTTTTTACCTTTTTCAAAAAAAATTTTAAAATATATGTTAAGCTACTTTAATTTCAATATTTAAGAATGTTGAGATGAGAGATTGGCACGTGGGCGATTGTTGGCTCACGCACGATCATGAACCAAATATTACAATCATCTACTACGATTTTTTGTTAATGGATACTTTAATTTGTTTCATGAAATAATATTTTTTTCTTTAAAATTAGGAAAATTAACGAGTTACTCAAATATAGGAATTTTTATTTTAAATAAAATTTGACTTAAATTAAGGCAAATTTTTAAACTATTTTAAGGGCAATTTTGGATTAATTTTTGGTTCAAGTCTTTTTTTTAGTGTAGATTTGTTTGTATGGAAACATATGTATCTGATATGTAAAAAATTCAAATTAATTTGTACATAGGGTTTTGTGAGGTACCGGGGGACAAAGGACGACCACATCTAGAAAGCAATTTTTACATCTAGAAGGTATTTTTTTCGAATTTTTATAATTTCTTTAATATGTTGAAATGTCTAGGTTTCATTTTAAAATATTGATGTATTAAGAGTAAATTTTATTTTGTAGTTGAAAGTTTTATTAATTCAATGATTTTAATGAAAGTTTATTTCTTACAATCATATTAAAGATACAAATTACTTCGAAAAATATAAACAAATTACGAACTTTTCCAAAATTACGGAGTTCTGATAATGGATTCTGGTGGAAGAGACAAAAAATTCTGATGAGCAATATTGAATTTGACTGGTGTTTGTGTTAAGTTTTGGGCTTTAGTGTGTTCTGACATAATATGTAAAATTTAATGGCAAACATTTTTGTGGAACATTTTATTCCCGCCCTCCTCCGTCTTAAGGGTGTTTTTTACGATTTGTTATAATAATGCCAAAAATTACAGTTATGCGGGGTAGTTAGGGGGTTAATATTTTTCACAAAAATATTTGCATTAATATTTTCTATAAGGTGAGGTGTTGGGTATGTTTAGAAGACCCTTTACCTCAGATATAAAGAATACATAGTTTCATATACCGATATGCTGCACCCACAGACCAAAGGGGGGAACAAAATATAATTGAGATCGCCATGATCTGGTATTTATGTAGGAAATATCATTCATGTAGGATGATAATTATTGTATTTACGTACAGATATTTAAACGTTTTTGCTCTCCGTTTAATTTCAGTGTATGTATTCTAAACGATCAATGACTGTCTAGGACTTAAGACAAAGTTTTGATTTCGTTTAAATTCAACAAGTTGTCGTTGTCGACATTTTTTTTTTCTCTCAGTTCATAAGATTGTCATAAAATTTGCTGTTGCAATTGCATTTAAAATGTTATTAACAATACTCGTAGCTTTGAGGTTAATATTTTTTTAAACTCTTCAGTTTAGCCACAATTTATATGTATGATACAATCGCAATGGCTGTATTTCAAGATGATTTTTAATAAAGACATTTATTTTATTTTTTTTTTTTTCGAATAAAAACAATACTTACTAGTCAAAGTGAAACATATATTTTGACAATTTACTAGCATAAAACTATTTATTAAAGTGATTATTTAATGTCAGTTGTTTTGCAAATTATTACTATAAAGCTTATGGTTTAATTATAATTAATTTATGTAAGAATTTATTATAAAAAAACGTGTTAAGAATACCTTTAAATATTTCACACTAAAAAGTATGTTTACCATTATTTACATGAAAATTATCATACATCTTACAAATATTACAATAATAATAAACATATTTACATAAAATACTTCTCAAGACCAGATTATAATTTTAAACATGAAAATAATTATAAAAAAAATCAAAAATAATATATTTAGTTTTTTTCTTTGAATATTCGAGTCAGAATATTGAAGAGATATAAAGGGAATTATTGAAAGAACTTTTATTTAAAATAAAACACATAAAGTCTTACGAAATAATTTATTTTAAGTTTTTAATCGATAGCTAATTATTTGACATTTAGTATTAAAAAGAAATTTCGGGCACATGTGTATCGCAACCATATTTTTTTACAGCGAATTTGGAAAGACAAATTTTTAATGTTTTATTCTGCTAAAAGTGACGGCTAAAAATTTATTTTTTCCATCATGATAAAATAATCTTTCCCTAATAATTTTTCAGATAATCTTGAATAAAAAAAAAAATAAATACCTCCATAAAAAATCATTTCCATTTGACAGTTTATTCGTATTGAAAAAATTACACCATTTACAGTCTAAAAAACATAAAAATGTTCACCACTTTTGCTCATAAATTGGTCCATACAAGAGAATTAATTTTAATGACGAGACTTAAGTATTTGAATAATTAATTGCCATTAAATATAATTTCAATTGGAAAAAAAGTTTGTGCTTTATTTTAAATAAAAGTTCTTAAACAACACACAACTGCAGCAAAAATAACTAACAATGACGTAAAAATAATGGAAAATTTTTTTTACTGCAATAATTTTAAAATAACTAACGAAATGGGTATAAACATTTGTTTATTGTTCGAATTATAAAAATATAATTTTTTTATTAAAAAAAAAAAATAAATTCTAAAAAATTAAAAACTAATCTAAAAATTTTTCTCAATTTAGTCAAATTTTATTAAAACTTAGACATATTTTCTTAAAATTAATAAAAATTCCTATGATTGGGTAAAAACGAAATTGTTTATATACTCAGAAATAGTTCATATAATTCCTAAGTAATACTTCTTGCTTTAAAGAAAAAACAAGTATATTAAATAAAAATTTATTAATTAAATGAAGTTTTTTATGAATTGTTGATCTGTTATTTTGTAAATGAATAGCAGTATTAGTAGGATTTAAGATCATATAATCACATAATTTTTATAAATTATTTTATTGCAAAGAAACATGAAAATTTTTATTAGTAAATTATAGAGAATAAAAATTGAGAAGAGCGCTCCGGTAGGCTAGTTGGTAGCGAGCTAGCTTATCAGTGCGGAGGTCGTGGGTTCGATTCCCACCAGAGGCTCTGGTCTGTTTTCGCTACAACGAGCCGATAGCATTCGTTGCTAGTGCTTGGTTAGGGTATTAGGATATAATTTGTAATTAAAAGTTTAATAAAAATAATAAATAAATAAAAATTGAGAAATTCCACAGAGCCAACAGGATAGAATACTAGTATTTTCGGTTGACGCTACCCAACCTTATCGATATCCACACTCTCCTTTCTCTCCTTTGGTCATTGCTTGTTTATGATTGTCTATTTTATATTGAGTGTTTGGAAACAAATTAACAAACTCGAAAACAACACACAATTAGACTAACAACAACGAAATTTAACAATTTATATTTATCCTCTATACTTTACAGTTTTTCTTATGAACTTTAATTCTTAAAGTATTAAACAACAAAGCTTATATGAAGCATTTAACTTCAAATTTTTGTCCTAATCCATATTAAATCTACAACTTAATCTATGTTGATAGTTAATGAATAGACAATATTTTGAACTACACTTTGCACTGTATGTTTAAAGTAATGGAGTTTTTTATGAATTGTTGATCTGTTATTTTGTATATGAATGGTAGTATTACTAGGATTTAAAATCATATTTTTTTATAAATTATTTTATTCTCTATAATTTACTAATAAAACTTTTCATGTTTCTTTGCAATAAAATAATTTATAAAAAGAATATGATTATATGATCTAAAATCCTACTATACTACTTTAAGAAAAGCATCTTAGTTTTAAGAAATTTGCATACTAAAATATAATAAAACTAAGTTTAGTTCAAAAGATTAGACAATAATTTACTCCTATTTAGTTCAAAAAAATGTGTGTTCACCTTGTTTCGCGAGTAGTAAAATTAACTAAATTTTAGAAAGCCATTCCTAAATTCAGTTTTTAAGTCTACCAGTTTCAAATTTTCAAGAATTGTTTTCTAAAAACACTGTCCAACAGCATTTTTGGAACAGAATAGCGACCCTATAATTCTGAAAGGGTATGTTAAGTAGAGCATTTTTGTAGAACAAACTTATGGTCCAGCACGTCTGAGTATTTTTTTACAGTGGGTCAAAGTTTTCATTTTTCGGTCGAAGGGAGCATTATACTATATGAAAAAAATGCTGTAAGTGAATGTCTAAGAGAATTCTTATGGTCAGAGTTGTATTGTGGAATTGTATGAGGATTATTTTTGTGGAAGATCTTAACCCTCTAACTGGTCTCTTTATGGGTCAATTTGACCCTTTTTTCGAGAAAATCAAAAAATATCCTTTAAAAAAGGAAATTTAAGGATTAAAATATTCTACGAAAAAGTTTGCCGGAAAATTTCAGTGGGGTTCACCAAAGACACTATTGTTGTACGATTAATTGGCAAAATTACACGCCAACTTCTATAAAAATATTATAATTTTGTTTTAATAGTGGTTTATTATAGTATGTACATATTTATTTTTTTGCTTCAAATTTTCGAGTAAAAGGGAATTGGGAAATAGCAGTAGTATGACAATGGATTAAAGATTAAACTTAATATGCTTTCCTGTATTTAGCTTGTCGTGAATGTTCCGATGAATGTTCCAGATCGGCGTGTTTTTTTCTTGGAAATGTAACTTTTACATCGGCTTTTTATCAAATTCCTGTTTTTTAATCTGGAACATAATATTTCAGCTTTCTCTTTTTTTAGTCCTAAATCTCTTACAAGATCTTCAAAATAAGCTTGGTCTATCAAATTAGGACATATGTTTAAACCATCAAGAGGCAAGTAACTAATATCTGATATGTTTTCAACCGCCGCTGTTATTTCTGTATTGGTGACTGTCATATTGGCCGAAAATGTATGTGTAGGCGGTTGAGGAACCGGAACACCTTCACAGCGCACTTCTGGTAAATGACATTATTTGTTGCTTCGTATGTCATTATCGCGTAGTGCCTTTGGCTTCTACCAAATTTGTAATTTACGCAGAAATAGCATGTATCTGATTTGTGATCTTCAGGTTCAATCCATGTAATAGGCGCAGAAAATGGCAGCGCCTTAGTACCAGGTCAAAAGACCACTTTCGCAAGTAGTACATACGGTTTTTGCTTCAGATAAAAATCGTATTCCAAAGAAAAGAAAATATGGTTCTTGAATTGTAGGGAATATCTTCCTTCTGCTTTGATGGTGCGTAAAATGTCCACAAATAAAACAAAACCAATCTCTTAATTTTTCTTTTTTTATATTAATTTTAGTAAAAATCACACCCGATATGTACTGCTTAGTAGCTCAATTATGCTTGAATTTTTTCTTTTATTCTTTATTATTAATTTTAATAAATATCACACCCGATTTGTAAGTCACAGCTGACTAGACGCGAGAACTCAGTGTTTGGCCCGGCCGAACTTGACGCCGTTTTTACCTGTTTTGTATATGTTGGTGTATAATTTTACTAATTAAACATAAAGAGCTTTATTTACAACATTGGTGTCTTTGGTGACCCCCACTGAAATTTTCCGGCAAACATTTTCGTAGAATATTTTAATCCTTAAATGTCCTTTTTTAAAATATATTTTTTGATTTTCTCGAAAAAGGATCAAATTGACCCATAAAGAGACCAGTTAGAGGGTTGAGATCTTCCACAAAAATAATCCTCATACAATTCCACAATACAACTCTGACCATAAGAATTCTCTCAGACATTAACTTACAGCATTTTTTTCATATAGTATAATGCTCCCTTCGACCAAAAAATGAAATTTTTGACCCACTGTAAAAAAAAGGTCAGACGTGCTGAACCATAAGTTTGTTCTACAAAAATTATCTACTCAACATACCCTTTCAGAATTATGGGATCGCTATTCTGTTCCATTCAAAAAGTTTTAATTTGTTGGACAGTGAAATTAGTTTAGGCAATTAAAAACAAAAAGTAATAAATTTTTTCCCATGTAATAATAAAAATTTACTTGATTTTAGAAACTGATGAATTATTTCTAGGGAAAATTTTAATGCAACTTAGTTCAGATAAATTGTAGTAAAATATATATATTTTTTTAAATAAAAGTTTTCTAAAAAAATTCTTCATATAAATTAAATCGAGGAAAAATTTAGTTTTTGTTGGACAACGTTTATCTTATTTTCAATATTAAAAAAAAAACAAACAAATTAAAAACTACTTAATTTTCCTAATTTAAAAAAAATTTAAAGAATAAAGAAAACGTTTAAATTATTTTCAATAATCTTTTCCAAAAAAAAAAAAAAAAACAATCAATTAAAAACAAACTAGTTCGTTTTCCTAATTTTCAAGAAGAAATATTATTAAAGGAAACAAAATAAAGTATAAAAAATTATCGTTCATGATTGTTATTTTTGGTCCCATCTCTAATCTTAAAAGTCTTAAATATTGAACTTAAAATAGCTTAAAATATATTTTAAAATTTTGTTAGCAAAAGGTAAATAATTACAAATTTGCGCTTTTATGTAATAACACACCATGACGATGTCTCTCACGTCGTAAAAAACGTTCTCTTAGTTTTGTATGTGCAGATTTCAAAGGTTCAGCATCTTTTTAAATTGGATTTTTTGCGATTCCAATTGAATTTCTTTGCAATTCAATTGGATTTGAAAAAAAGGTTTAAAAACAGGGAAATTTACTCAAATTTTTGCAGAAATCAGGGAAATTTGCTCAATTTTCCCCTGTTTTCTCAAAGTGTCCGAACCTTTGTATTTTGTATAAAATTTAATTTGGCTTCTGACGGCGTTGCATCCTCTATACTATTCTTCCTCTATGGTAATAATCTTGTTTGCTGAATACAATACAAAATATCGCAAGCACATTTTACACTTTCCTAGAATTGACGTTGCGCCTATTAAACTTTATGCTTATCGAAGGCACTTTAACTGTTTTTTTTCACTTAATAATAAAAAAGTTAAAATTTGTATATGTGAATTAAAGTTTAAGCTAAAAAAGTCATAAAATAAACTTAGGACATTTCTTCATTTTTCAATAATAAGTAATAATAACAATAGTAATAAGTGTGATATTTTGTATTTTTGCAACAATTTCCATAAATTAGTTAATTTAAGAAGACAAAGGACCCCCAGTGTTCCTCAGTCATAGATGCCGTGTGTCACTTAGGGCGTCGCTTTTTGTAGTTCTCTCAAGGATAACCGTTAATTAACTATGAAAAGGATCTGACTTTGTCACAATTTATAACGTTGCAGGATATCCTGCAGTACATTTTCTTAATTTGTTTACCTTTTTGCTAATACAATTTAATTTATATTTAAAATATATGAGTTTAGTATAATTCTATTTAATTTTAAGGCAAAAATATACAGCAAAAAGCTTGTTAAAAGCAGTGTGCTCACAAAGTGGAAGTCCTCCGAAAGTGGGAAAATACTTACACAATGAGTGTAAAATACTTTAAAATATATAGTAAAATATATTACCTCTTCCATAGAAATAGTTTCATAATTATTAGAAAATTTTTTTATCAAATTTAAGGATAATTTTCACATAACAGAAGTGCTATTTAACTTGATGTTAGAAAATATTTTCTTATTTTTAGGGAATTAAGTCGTAGTTTTTAGTAAAAAAATGATCTAACGAACTTAAATAAAATAAAATTTTTCCTAAAACCAATGAAACATTTCCTAACTAACAGAAAAAATTTTAAATGATGTATGAACTAATTAGGAGGAAATTTTACTGTTTTCTAATAAAAAATTTAGTTCTTAGTAGTAAAATTTTTCTATAATTTAGAAATTTTGACCAAATTTTAAGTAAAATTTGTATCTTAATTTCAAGGAAAATTTTATTAAATATTGGTAAAAAGTGTCTTTGGCGCCGTTTTCATTTCAATTTTTCCTCCAAATAAGTTAATTTTTCTAAATTCTAGTTATTTTTTTTCGGTGTAGATATGGAAATTTTTAAAATTTGACTTAAGCTTAATATGGATATCTTTTCCTTAATTTAACTTCTCTTAATTTAGTGAGGCCTTTAGTTTAAATACTTCAAAAAGCTAAAAAAACGAAAAAATTCCCTTTTTAGCCCCTTAAAGTTGCAAAGTTTGGGTACTTTCCTTGTTAAAAATAATTCCTTTTTTATTTTGAGTAAAGCGGTTAGAATATAAAGGGTGTCCCAAGAAGAACACAATTTTTAAATCTGGCAACATTCGAAGTGTCATTGTTTGGCATTTGAACAATTGTTATTGTTTGCTAGTAGAAGGTACCAGGTTAGTAAAAATGAAGCGCTACACGAATGAACAACGCATTCTCATTGTGAAATTGTTTTACCAAAATGGTGAAAGTTTTGCGGCTACAGTTCGCAAATTGCGATCAATTTGGGGTCACAATAATGCTCCAAAAGAGTCAACTGTAAAGAGATTAATGGATAAATTTGCCGAAACTGGGTCTGTTAGTGATGTAAAGACAACAACGCGCCATCGACCAGGTCGATCGACCGAAAATGTCGCAGCTGTACGTGATGATTTCGCTCAAACTCCATCCACCTCAATTCGACACCGAGCTCAGCAAATTGGTGTCTCCAAATCCACTTTGCAGCGAATTTTGACGAAAGATTTGCATCTTCATGCATACAAAGTTCAATTGACTCAGGAACTGAAGCCAGCTGACCATGGACAGCGAAGGGAGTTCGTTAATTGGGTATTGGAGAGACAACATGAAAATGCTGATTTTGCCGATAAAATCATCTTCAGTGACGAGGCCCATTTTCATCTTGATGGCTTCGTCAATAGGCAGAATTGTCGCATTTGGGGTGAGGAAAATCCTCGAGTGATTCACGAGAAGCAAATGCATCCTCAACGTGTCACTGTGTGGTGTGGTTTTTGGGCTGGAGGAATCATTGGACCTTTTTTTATGAAAATGAGGCAGGTCAAGCGCAAACAGTCAATGGTGTTCGGTATCGTGAAATGATAACCAGTTTTTTCTTGCCTAGAATTGAAGAAATGAATGTGGAGGGCATGTGGTTCCAACAAGACGGCGCCACATGTCATACAGCCAGAGAAACAATTCAATTGCTGCATCAGTCATTTCCCGGTCGTGTTATTTCGCGTTTTGGAGATCAGAATTGGCCGCCTAGATCGTGCGATTTAACACCATTAGATTTTTTTCGTTGGGGTTTTTTGAAGTCGATGGTTTACGCGAATAAGCCGACGACGACTCAAGCCTTAAAAGAGGAAATTGGACGCTGCATTATTGAAATACCGCAGCATTCATGCAAAACGGTCATTGAAAATTTCATTAAAAGATCGCGTGCATGCCAGCAAAGCCGCGGCGGCCATCTGCACGATATATTGTTCCATACATAACCTCATTCTGTCTACTTTACGATATAATAAAGTTTCACGATTTTTTTTTTAAATATCTGTGTTTTATTTAAAATTTAAAAATTGCGTTCTTCTTGGGACACCCTTTACAATAATAGGTGCATTCGAGGGCTCAAGTTCAGTAAGTTCTACTCAGTAACAAACTTATAGAAGCACATAACTGGTGGATATGGAAAAAGATGATTACTGATGTAAAACGTTAAGCACAAAGATTTTAAAAGGTATTCTTATCATTTGCATAATTGATTTTACAATATTTATTGCTTTGTATTTGCAAAAAAAAAAAAAAATCATAAATATGTAGTTGTAAAATATATTTTTTTGTATTTAACATTCGCGTTTTTTAATCACGTTTTTCTGCTTAAAAATTCTTATTGACAAAAATTTGTCCAATAAAAATTTGCAAACACTCAACATCGAACTGTAACTTGATTTTCTATCTCTTTTCTTTCTGTTAACGAATGCCATCAAGTAAAAATTTTATACAGTTGGTTATTACCAGAGAAGACAAATTTGATTGTTTTGCTGTTTTTGCTTTTTTAATCATACTTGTATTTTCTGTTTTTTTGGATATTTCAGTTTTTAGCTTTGAAGAAACTTTTTCTTAAGATTTTTGAGCTTTAAATTTCTTTTTTTCACATTTTTTTGCCTCAGTGCTTTTTGCTAATAAAAATAAATATTTTTTTCTGCTAGTTTTGTTCTTTTTTTAAAAAAGTTTTTTTGCTCAACGTTTTACTTTAGATTGTTTTTGCTTTTTTGCAAATATTTTTTTAGCTTTTTTTTTGTCTTTTCTAGTTATTACAGTTTGTTTAAAGTACAATAAAAGTTTGTTTATTTTTTGATAGTAAAAAAGTTTGAATTTCAGCTACAAATAACTACTACTGTTTACTGCACAAGAAAACTGTAAAGTATTATTCTAGCCAAATTTAAATTTAAATACATACTAATAGTTTGTTTATTAGTGTCATTAACAATAAATAATCTAAAGTTAACACAAAATAGAAATTGAAAAATTAAAACTTGTATGGTTATTTTGTTTATGTTATTGTTAATGGTGTACAAAAAAAACTATACAACTACAAATTTCCACTGTTACTTAAATGCAAAAGTTTATTTTGAAATAACTTTCATTAAAACTGTTTTTATTTTCCAAGGGAAAAAAACAACTACAATTGCAGTTAAAAATAACTACTACTGTTTACTACATGTATCTTTAAAATTTGTGTAAGCTTGTACTATAATAATATTAACAAAAACAACTTGTCTTATATTCAATTTGATATATTTACCAATTTAACGAAAATTAGTTTTTGATTACAAAATACTCACTAACAAGTTCTCCTTATAAGATTTTGTAAAGACTATTGACTAGCGGTCATACGATATAAGGTCTCAAAAAGTACACAAACGGAAAATTTGTAAGAATTAGCAAGATAGTTGAAACAGTTGATTGTAAATACCAAACAAAAAAAGTCAACCGGTCAATATGGAAAATATGAATAAAAATCGGAAATTACATGTGAAGTGTTCTCCAGGAACATTCCGGACTTCCATCTAACTGCTTCCAAAGTAAATAACCCGATATTTACAAATTATTGTACAAATTATTTGTTTTTCAATTACAAAAAAAATACTTTCAATCAGGTGTTTTTTTCTTGCTAGCAAAAATTTATCCAGTAAAATCAGTAAGTTTTCTTGCATCTAACTGTCAATTTGCTCTCTCCATACTAAGTATTTGTGTATGCAAACACCTTTCAGTAAAAGATAGTATTTCCAATTCGGTTAATCGATTAACCGATTTCTCGATTAATAGCCTCTATTTCGGTTCAATTAAAATAGGTCGATTAACCGGTTAAAATTTTAATATAAATTTTTCTGATATTTTTCTTAAAACTTCCTAATTTTCTTAACTTTGGCAAGAAAATCGTAGAAAAAAACATCAATGAAATTATTTTCAAATGAAATTATTTTCAAATAGACTGAATTAAAGTAAATGTTATATAGGTTTAAGGAAAAATTATAGACAATTTTTATTTTTGTTTCAATTCCTTTAAAAAATAAATTTAAAATAATATAAACTTATATTTTCATGTCCAAAACTTTTTAAAATAGCTTTCAACCTCCATATACATCTATTTCGAGCTGAACAAAAATCTTATCCGAATGCGAAGTTTTACAAAAGCTAGAGCATCTAAGCAGAGCTTTAACAAAAAACTTATTTAAATATATATATATATTTCACCTTGGCAATGAAACACGTGACTAGGTATATTCCTAACAAGCACTATGACGTTATTTATGTTATAAAATAATAATATAAAATTGCTTTAAATTCGAAAACTGTATTTTCTAAGAAACAGTTTCATTTAAAATTCTATGAAAAAAATATAAAAACTAAAAAATAACATGGAATTTTGTTTATAATTTGATTTATCAACAAATTTTGGTGAAGTAGAATTAAAATATTTAGTCAAAAATATTTAAGAATTCGCTTATTTGAATTTTTAATTGGACAAACACAGAAAAATCGGTGAGGACTTGTCAGGAATATGAGTAATTTTTATATATATTTTAAATAGATAACCTTTTTAACTCTTAAGCTTAAAGCAGGTAGTAAAAGAGTCAGGGAACAGTGGCATTTATCTAAATTTGTGAATTACGCAAAAACTATTCATACCATATTTTTAATAATTTGTTATTCAATTTTTTTGAAGGCAGCTCTAGTTTATTTAGGGTTTTTTTATACTAAACAGTGTCATAAAATAAAATTAAAAACCAACTTTATCGACAAAATGTCCCACTTCAGTAAAACACTATCTACACTGCGTTTTTAAGGGTTTACTTTCACTGAACACTTCTGAGATTTTATTTTTAAAGAGTTGTCAGATTTCTCTGAAAGATCCCAAGATTTTAGGACATGATTCTTTAAAAAATCCCAGGATGCTTTGAATTGTTCTAACACTTTAGAAACTAACGCAATAAACTTAACTTTATATTTTAACAAAAAGCACACTCAAATAAAAATCAATTAGAATTTAGAAAAGTTAACTTATTTAGAGGAAAAATTTAAATGAAAACGGCGCCAAAGACACTTTTTACCAATATTTAATAAAGTTTTCCTTGAAATTAAGAAACAAATTTTACTTAAAATTTGATCAAAATTTCTAAAACATAGAAAAATTTTACTACTGATAACTAAATTTTTATTAAAAAACCGTAAAATTTCCTCCTTATTAGTTCATACATCATCTTAAATTCCTTAGTTTTAAGGAAATTTTTATTCATTTAAGTTCATTAGATAATTTTTTTTTACTAAAAACTAGGACTTAACTCCCTAAAAATAAGAAAATATTTTCTAACAACAAGTTAAATAGCACTTCTTTTAAGTGAAGATCATCCTTATCCTGCTTCTATGGTAAAGGTCACATTTATTTTACCATATATTTTAAAGTACTTTACACTCATTGAGTAGGTATTTTCCCACTTCCGGAGGACTTCCGCTTTGTGAGAACACTGCTCTTAACAAGCTTCTTGCTATACAATTTTGTCTTAAAACTAAATTGAATTATACTAAATTCATGTATTTAAAATATAAAAATATAAGAAATATAAATTAAATTTTATTAGCAAAAAGGTAAACAAATTAAAAAAAATGTACTGCAGGATATCCTGAAACGTAATAAATTGTGACAAAGTCAGATCCTTTTCGTAGTAAATTAACGGTTCTGCTTGAGAGAACCACAAAAAGGGACGCCCTACGTTACACACTGCATCTATGGCTAAGGAATACTGGGGGTCCTTTGACTTCTTAAATTAACTAATTTAAGGAAAATGTTGCAAAAATACAAAATATCACAGTTACATTTCTTGTTATTATTGGAAAATGGAAAACTCGTAAGTTTATTTTAGGGATTTTTAGCTTAAACTTTATTTGTCATATACAAATTTAAACTTTTTTATTATTAAGTGAAAAAAATCGTTCGATTAATATAAAGATTAATAAGCGCTACGACAATTATAGGATAGCCATTATGCCGTAATGTATAAAATGTGCCTGTGATATTTTGTATTGCAAATTCGAAAATTTTTACCCTTTGCTAACAAAATTTTAAAATATATTTTAAGCTACTTTAAGTTCAATATTAAAGACTGTTAAGATTAGAGATGGGCACGTGAGAGATTTTGGACTCACTCACGCTCACACACTATCACGAACCAAAAATTACAATCGTGCACAATCGTTTTTTTAAATGGTTACTTTAATTTCTTTTATTAAATAATATTTTTTCTTCAAAATTAGCAAAACTAACTGGTTTGTTTTTCATTGATTGTTTTTTTTTTTTGGTATAGAATATTTAAAATAATTTAAATGTTTTCCAACAAAAAAAATTCTATACCAAATTTTAATATTTTTTAAAAATTAGAAAACTTTTACTTGAAAAAATAATATTTGAATAAAATTTATCTGAACTAAGTTGCATGAAAATTTTCCTTAAAAAAAGTTCATCAGGAAAAACAGGAAAAAATGTATTACTTTTCGTTTTCAATTGTCTGAACTAACTTTTAGAAAACAATTCTTCAAAATTAGAAAGTGGTATACTTAAAAACTGAATTTGAAAATAGCTTTCTAATATTTAGTTAATTTTACTACTACGAACAAAAAATTAACACACATTAAGTTCAAGTTCTTTCTCGATTTAAGTTAGACACATTTTTTAAACTTAATGGGAGTAAATTATGTCCTAATAATTTTTTTTTTATCTAAACTTAATTTTATTACATTTGAGTATGCAAATGATGTTTTTTCTTAAAATTTTATTTATTTGACTTGTTTTTTTTTTCCTAAAATTAAGAAATATTACTTAGGAAAAATATGAAATATTTCTGAGTATATATACTATTTTATTTTTCCTCAAACTTAGGAATTTTTATTATTTTTAAGAAAATTTTTCTAAGTTTTAATAAAACTTTACTTAAATTGATGACAATTTATAAACTATTTTGAAGGAAATTTCGGATTACATTTTAGTTCATGAGTGCATGGTCTTATTGATGAAAGGCATACATTTATTTTGCTTTAAACGATTAATCGTAAATTTTTCAGATTAATCCACCCGAATAACCGATTTATAAATTTTCTTTATTTTTCGAATAACGACCTAACCGGCAGGCTCGAATAATTGGAAAAGCCTTTACAAATTTGTACAAATTCAATATAATCTTCCCCATTGAATTAAAATTTTAATATCAAATTTGAACCAGTTCCATATACGATTTAAAATTTTATTTTATTTCGAAATCGATTACAATTCATTTTCGTTTAGAAACTGTTTGACATTTTTTTGAACCTTATGCTGCGTTTACATTTGGCTTTAAGCACTTTAGCGAGATTTCGATTTGACAAACGCAGATTTATGTAAACAAACCAACACAAAATAAATAACCTCAAATTAAAAATATTTCTAAAAAGCTATTTATTTTTTGGCGGAGTACAATTTTTATTATTTTATGTAAAGATCTAACGCTAGTTAGAATAATAAATTTATTTTTTTTTTTGTTAGTACTAAAAGCTAGAACAAAAAATTTTCAATATATTGGTGGTAAGGTAGACATCAACTTGCAAAACTTTCTTCACTGTTTTCCACCGCCGGAAATAAAAATTAAACCACACAATACTTCTTTTGATTAGTAACACATTTTTATTGGGTTTAAATTTATTTGTATTATGTGTTTACTAATTATTTTATTTGATTATTTTGTGAACAATTTTGGACCTAATTAAATTGAATTTTAAGATATTAAGTACAATAAGGTCTGGTCAAAATTGTATCACTTAGGTATTATTGGAAATGACGCCATATTATTTGATTTAATCGGATCCCAAAAAGTTGTGTTTTAGTAGATAGCTTAAATTGATGATAAGACAACGAACTGCTTGATAACATGTGCGACGAACCATCATGTAATTTTATTATTGTTACTTTTATAAAGTTACAACATTCTTCTATTCCATGTTTATTTTACAAAACACAAAAACAATTGCTAACAATCTTTACTCGTATATTCATTATAAAATTTTTGCAAATTTTTTTGTATGTAGTTGGTGTTGGGGCGTGTGACTTTCATTATGGGAAAATTTGATTAAAAGCAGTAGATGATTATAGATGGTGCCATGTTATTAAAAAAAAAAAAATATGTAATCAAAGAAAAAAAAATCCATATGATACACCAGCACCACCAAAAACAATCAAAATAATCATACCCTAAAAATTAGGTAAAAACATAACATACACATTGTTTAACAATTTAGTTGTTATTTAAGTTGACGGTAGTTATTATTTAATTTATATCTTGTACTATTTCCATGCATCTTTTTTAAATATTATACAATTTTTTGTCATAATAGATACTTTTAATAACGCCGGGCTTCCAACTATGATGGAAAATGTGATACAATGGTACCACAATCGACTATCAAAAAAACTCAATACTATTATTGCATTGGGTGTTTAACTTACAAATTAGAGATTTACAATAGATGGCGTATCCTTTACACATGGTTTGTGCCTTCAATAACTTATTTGGCATTTTGAAGGGTACACATCTGTCATTTATTCTCACTTCGTTATTGAACGAAATAGTGTAAACAACAAAGTTGTCCCTCGCTCCGAAAGTCGATTTTTTTTTGCCAAAGCGCAATAAACGTATCTGAAGCCCGGCTAAGAAGCCAAATCAACGTCAAAGCTGAATATCCATGGCGCCATAGTAATGCTCTGTATTTGTTGGGACCAGAAGAGTCCCATTTATTATGAGCTGCTGAAATTCGCCTTATAGTCCAGACCTTGCCCCGTACGACTACCATTTGTTTCGATCAATGCAGAATGCTCTCTCCTTAGTGCGCTTCACTTCAAAATTGGCTTGATTTGTTGTTTGTCTAAAAAAATGAGCAGTTTTTTCTGGCGCGGAATCCATATGTTGCCACAAAGATGGAAAAAGGTCATAGCTAACGATGACCAATACTTTTAATAAATTTAAATTGTACCAATGTTTCGCAATAAACGCCTAAAATTACCACATTTTTAAGTTATGCACCCAATACAATTTTATTTTAGAAAAATAACTCGTTCCAAAAAAATTAAATTTCTTTTTGCAGATTTTAAGTACTTTGTCCTATACGTACCGAATTATATTTATATGTGTCTACATGGATATGATTCCAGGATAATCGGAAGTTTTTTTAATGTTTATTATTTTCTTTTTTACTTTTTGTACTGTTTGTATAATTTAAGTCCTGTAGCAGTCCTTTCGCTTCTTTATCTACACTGAACTAAAAATTGCAAGTGAAATCAACATAAAAATTTTATTAACATTTGTCGAAACGAATTGTTAAAATAATTGCTTTTTTTATTCAAATTAATCTATGTTTTTATAAAAACAATTTAATTAAAATGCACATTGTTATGTTCGTTGAAATAACAAAATTTAATTTGTTAATTTTACAAAAATATGTAAAAGAACAGTTAATTTAATTTGAAAAAAATCATCTTTAATTTGAAACAGTATTGTAGCTATGGAAAATAATTTAGCATGGTTAGTCTTGTAGTCATTACTGGTGCAAAGATGTAAAGTGTGGTTGTCATCTACAAGTATCGAAACAAATATACATATAAACAAGTAAAAAAGGGCTAAATTCGGCTGTGCCGAATCTTTGAATACCCTCCACCAAAGGGGATGAAGATACTAAATTTTGCATGAACTGTAATATGAATATGTTTTGTCAATTTATGTAACGAACTTTTGTTATTTAGTTTTAGCAATGTTATTTACAGAGGTCTGCTCTGTTAGCGACTTTAACATTGTTTATTTTTACGTTAACTTAGTTATCATAGTATGTAAGACAATAAATGTTATCGAACAATAAGAAGACTTAAGAACATTTTTACTTACTTAACAGAAAAAAAAGTAGATACAGAAAAATTGTACAAATTTGTATGGAAAATTTAGAGGTACCTTCACATTTTCACTCATAACTTTTGAACCGCTTGACCGATTTTGCTCATTTTAAATACCAAACTGATCGGGAGGATGTTCAATAATCTGGGTAAAAATAGGCACCCCCGCTTGCGTCTTCGCGTCGTGATGGTGATTTCAACAGACAGACAGACGGACATCGCTAAATCGACTTAAAATTGCATAAGGATCACGAATATATATACTCTATGGGGTCTTAGACCTATATTTCGACATATTACAAACGGAATGACAAACTGATATATACCCTCACCATATATGGTGGAGGGTATAACAAGTAAGAGCGGCTAAATTTGGCTATGCCGAATTTTATATACCCTTCACCATGGTTGGGAAAAAACTGAAGTCTATATATGGACAAATATGGAATGGACAGATTTATATACGGACGCCTTTAAGAGGAAATTAACCATTTAGTTTGGTGATAAAACTTGGACTCGGGAAGATTTATGGTTCCAGAAAATAGGTATTTAAAAAAATTTAGGTTTTGGGCATAACTTTTTTGTATCTGAACCGATATTTCAAATATAATAGCAAATATGTTATACTAAAGATTTTCGATCTTTTGCTATATAAGTCATATTACAGCTCTAGAATAGTGTTTGTTGTTTGTGTATAAAAGGTGAAGAGGTGAAAGAAAAGAATTTCAACAAATCGTTAAAAGAAATCACTAGAACTGCATGTGCTTTATTTCAACAAAAACGTTTGATTTAGCTGGCAAATTTGCATTTGGGATTTTATTTCGCTTTCTTATTAAAAAATATTTATAATTTCTTTAGCTTAATTTTGAAAATTTGAAGGAAAATAGTTTATAAATTTTTTTTTATAAATTATTGTAAGTTATGACCTAAAATAGTTGCACTCAAAGGGAAATTATGTATAAAATTTTCTTAATATATAAGAAATAAAATGGTTTAAAAATCTGTTTATAAATTCTTTTAAATCGGAGTAAAAAATAGAAATAAAAACGTTTGTATTTTGTTTGTTTCAGAGGGTTTTTATACAAATTTTGATGTTTTTAGCCTATTTATGGATTATTTAATTAGTAATAAAAAAATTTATATAAATTAACTATTAAATGTTAAAAAAACAAAAAATAAATAAATAAAAAAGTCTTAAAAAAATAAAAAAAAAATGTACAAAAAAAAGTGAATTGACCGGGATTCGAACCCGCGGCCTTAGAGAAAAAAAGTATTTGTGACATAGCGTCTAGACAACTGAGCTATTGAAGCTCACACAAAATCATCGTTAATAGAGGTACATATATAAAAAGTCTTCGTTCATTAGAGATTTGTTTGGTTTATATTTAAATGACAAATCTTTGTATGTGTTTGTTGTTTGTGTATAAAAGGTGGAGATGAAAGAAAAGAATTTCAACAAATGGATGTGTTTGTTATGCGTAAAATTCTACATACATATTAAACAAAGAGAGTTTACGGAAAAAATTAGAGGTAGTCCAGGTTTTTTGCGAGTACCTCAGCCATTTATTAACCGATCTGGCTGATTTTTAATAGCAAACAGAAATGGATCACATTTAACAGAAATAAATAACAATGAAGTCCTCATCATGTCTGGGTTCTTCGGAAAACCCATTTCAACACATAGACGGACAGACGGACATCGTTAAATCAACTTCGCTCTTCATAAGGACCCAGAATATATATACTTTATAGGGTCTAAGATGAATATTGTAGAAATTACAAACGGAATGACAAACTTATATATACCCTTCCACCTGTGGTGAAGGGTATAATTATTATAAAAGTGTTATTAACCAATAATTTTTTTAATTTATAATCATTAATGATACATTTTATTTTTTACTTTTATTTAATTTATACATAATTTTTTGTTCGACGTAAGTTACCGCGGGTACCCAATTTCTATTACCAAAATTGTGTGTAAATTGTTTTGGATAACTTGGGGTTCCGTGGGTACCCCGGTAACGACTTGAAACAGACCGTATGTAAATATTATTTTATATTAATTTTATGTGCATTGTCAATTGTAATTTGAGTGACGTCTTTTTCTTTTTTTTTCTATCATCAAATAGTTGTTTTTCATATTATTTTTTTTTTTTTGTCTTTATTTCTATTTATATTTTAATTATTTTAAATAAATTTACACAGCTTTGCATATTAAAATTTTCATGTGTTGTATAAGTATTAAAATTTTATGTTTCCTAAAAACTTAAACCTACGAAAGACATTTATTACGAAGTAGAAATGGCTCGGTGGAAAAGATTTAGCTACAACGATGAAATTATTGATCTAACAAATGCCTATTTTATGGGCCTCGAAAAATCCTGCTGTTAGACGCAAAGTAAATGACGGAACTTGCTCAAAATTTGACAGTAGTCTATTAATAGGTGGTACTTGATGGGAGCAGTGTTGCATTTCATATACCTACGAGGGAAGTTCGAAAAGTCACGGACTTATTGATCCGCCCTCGTATCTTAAGAATATTGATCAAATAGATAATATATGAAAAATAATGAAATATAAAATTAAAAATTTATAATAAGTCCACAATTAAAATGAAAAAATTTCATCGAAAATAATGACCTCTTCACTCGACCCAAATTTCTTAACGCCGAGCCATTCCTTCAAAAGTTTAGAAGTAGTCGAAGGAGGTTAAATCTGGTGAATATGCTGAATGGGATAGCAGTTCGTAACCCAAATTATGAATTTTTGCCACTCCTTTGAAGTGGTCAAAAGGTTGGGTAAAAATATACTTTGTCGGGCGTTGCTCAAAAAAAGGACCCCCTCTTGAATAAAAAAAGAATTTTTTTTTATATCTTCCATTTTTCGGGCTGGTGTCTGTGAGGCGCCCCAGGGCCAAAAACTGGTACTGGTACTCAAATATGCATTTTGTTTCACGATCCATGGTATGTGGCTCCCTCTAGATCCATTTAAGACCCCCTTTGGGGTCCCGAAAAAGTTTACTTTATTAAAAAAAATAAAATATTTGAACCCCTCTGGAATAAAAAAAAAGTAAAATTTTTCTTCCTTCCATTTTCGGAGCCGGGCCTGTGAGGCCGCCAGTCCCAAAATCAAATTTCCTCAGGATCTCAAAAAATATTTTTTCTAACTTCGGTCCAGAGGCCCCCACCCCAAAAAATAGAAATGTTTTAAAAAATCGCGCGATTCTAAAAATGAAAACGATTTCGCGCAAGTTTATCGGAAAATTTTTTTGATATTTTTGGAAAATCAGCCTCTTCTTTAAAATTACTTTTTTTCGTGTATGGGGTCCAGGGGATATTGAATGGATTAAAAGGCGTAGCAGGTATAATTGTTTTAGAAAAAATCGCGCGATTTTTGCGAAATCGCCTCAAAGGGGTCTTAAATGGATCGGGACGGAGCCAAATATCATGAAACAAAATGCATTTTTGATGTAAAAATTTTTTTAGAAAAAAATCGCTCAAAAGGGGTCTTAAATAGATCCAGAGGCAGCCACATATCATGGATAATGACACAAAATTTATATTTGATGTAAAAGCGCCGCCGGCAAACATTTTTCAGAGGGAGCCACACACCATATATCATGAAAAAAAGGCAAACATTTTTTAACTTTTAGAGGAAATCGTCCCAAAGGGGATCTATAGGAAGCCACATACCATGAATTGTGAAACAAAATCCTGAGGAAATGTCCTTTCATTTGAGTACCCACACTTATATACTTATACTACGAGTACCAGTTTTTGGGCCCTGGGTGCCCCACAGGCCCCGGCCCCAAAAATTAAAGATAGAAAAAAATTTTATTTCGAAAGCAGGTCCTAATTTTTTATTTCAGCCAAGGGTTGCGCTTATGGTCGGATGTAAGCAATCGCAGCACCTATCGCTCGGATAATTTTTTCATGTCCAAATATGCATGTAAAATGTGATGTGCCCGCTCAGTGGAAATGCATACTACCGCAGCACCTCAGGCACTTGTATTCCCGATCGGCCAATATCATCAGATGATCAGACGATTTCTGGTGTGACGACCCTTTTGCACGAACTGAGCGCAGAAAGCCACTTGTGCTGGTACGACCACAACGGAATTCAGCAAACCCCTTTCTTAACCATTGAAGTTGATGGTGCAGAGTCCTCACAGTTTTTGGCACTTTTGTCTGCTGCAATGGCTGTCAAACACAAGCAAAATCACCTTGCTCAAAATTTGACAGTAGTTTAATAACAGATGGAATATGCCAGGAGCAAAAGTAATTAGAATTGTTTCAAATAATGTAGTGTCTTTTACTTTGTGTCAAAAATAGCGCCATCCGTAATAACCGCGGCAAAGATTTTATGCAAATGCATATTTGTAGCCCAAAAAATAATTTTTACCAAATATTGTTTCTAATCAAAGAATTTGCAACAAAATTGTATCGATTAGTTGCAGATTTTGTTTTAAATGAATATCTTTGCCCAATATTTCTTGTTTAAAAAAATCGGCAAATTTTAATTGCATATTTCCTTTAAGTTATCGCACCCCTAGTGTATTCGTTAACACTAGAAGTGTGTTATAACTTCTATTTCAGGTAAGGCCATATCCCTGCCATCTAATGATAACGATTTTTTTTTTTTTTTTTCAACATTTTGTAATTTCAAAGCCTAGAGGCCAATTAATAAATTACAATATTCCACTCACTTAAGGTTACCCTAAAATTTAGAAATTAAAACCCTGATAACTATTTATTTGATACTGTATAAATAAAATATATAACATTTTGCTATCCCAAATTGAAACGAGAAAAAGAATTATGTTGTAATAAAAAATTAACAAAAAGAAAAGAAAATTGTTGTAATTATTGAAAGTTATTTAAAAGTTTTCTTTCATAAACTTGAACGCTATAATTGAATTGCCTTAAAGATGCTGGCAGCGCATTAAATAATAAAACCACACGCCTATGAAAAGACCGACTTTCCCAAGGAGTATTGAAAGGTGCAATAAGACTATGAGATTTAGTAGATCTAGTAAATCTAAAAAAATTTGATATAAACAAAGGACAATTTATACTAAAAACTCGATAGAAATATAAAAGGAGACGTATTTTAATAAATGTTCACGAATTCGTACTGAATATACATATCTTATAACTCTGTTAAATAGCAACTGAATGTCCCTAATATTATAACCCCAAGTACCAGAAAATACCTCCAAACAATATAGAGAAAGAGGCATTATAGTACTGTGAACAATTCTTTCCTTGACATAAACAGGAATAATAAGATTTGTATTATATAATCTCCTCAAAATAAAAAATACCCTTGACGTAAGATATCTAATATGATATTCAAATGTCAAATTGCAGTCAATAACTACACCTAAGATAGATAAATGGTGTACAAATTTAATATTAGTTCCATTAATAGATAAATAAACATCCTGAACATAATTATGTGAGGTCGAAAATAGCATTGCCTTTGTCTTCATTGTATTAATTGATAAGTAATTATTAATCATCCAATTTGAAATACAGTTCGTAGAATAATTTAAAACAGACTGAAGTACATCTAAATTATCCTTTCTACCACAAAATAAAACTTGAATATCATCCGCATACCCAAAGAGATAACATCTTCCAACATCCAATATATTAAAAAAATCATTTACGAACATAGTAAACAGAAGGGGACCAATAACAGATCCCTGTGGGACACCACTTATGACTGGTATAACATCTGAAACATCAACACCCGAGGATACAAACTGACCACGATCTGTGAGATATGAACAGATTAATGATGCTGCTGTCCTTGAAAAATTATAAACTTCAATAAGTTTCTTTAAAAGTAACTTATGACATATTCTATCAAATGCCTTAGTAAGGTCAAGCCTTTATTTTAGCTGATCTCATACCGCTGTCCAAATCAGAAAAAGCAAAAAGAGATTTAATTTGGAATCACAAACATTGTTGACCAAAAATGTGTTTATAACTAATTTTAGTTTGTCATTCATTTCATTAACTACACTGCTGAATAAAAATGTAATCAATTAAGTAAATTTGGTAATAAAGCTATAAGTAATAGTTTCAGTTCCAAAAAGAAAAACTCTTGCCTCATAAGTGTATCAATATCATAAATATACCTAATTTAATGGTTTATTGTATTAAAATGTGCCAAGTTAACATCCGTAAACTACTTTATAAAACACACAAGAAAAGTGAATGTTTTTAATATTAAAAAAAAAAGTTATTCAACGATAAAAGTGGTAAAAACCATCAGAAAAAAAGAATGGTGGTCAGTTTGATACAATTATTATGAGCCAAGTATGAAATTTTTATAATACCACCAAAATCATAGTTTAAACAATACTACATCGTAAAGAATTTAAGCGGAAGCTTTGTAAAATGGAACGAGAAGTTCGATACAACAAAAAAAAAAAAAAACTTATGTGGTCGATGGTTGGTTATGCACGAGAAATTTTAGAAATACTGATGATATACAGTTTTTGGTTTAACAATTAATGGAACTGGAATTTTGTGTTTAAATTTGAGAGAAAGGGAAATAAATAATAAGACAACATAAATTGGAGTTTTTTTTGTTTTATTATCATAATAGTTTAAAGTTTGAATATGTAATTTTTACCATTTTATTTTTCATTGTTTGTTTGCATATTGTAGTGAGAAATTAATAAATGAAATAAAAAAAAAGTTAGGTAATTCATAAAATACCAATAAAATAACAAATGTAAAAATGGAATAGAGTAGGGAGAGAATTTTTAGTATGGCTTAAAGAGAAAATTAAGGGGTGGGGGAAGGTGAGGGGGTTTAGATATAATAGACAAAACGAATGCCTAGATGAATTTACTCTTTGGCTTCTGCCTCTTTTGCGGCGTTGGTTGTTTTAGTTGCTGATGCAGCAGCCGTGCCCGTCTTGGATGTTCGTTGAGGTTTCGCTTTTGCGGGAGTAACAGTAATAGCCTTTTCTTTGACTACTTTGACTTCTTCTTCATCTTTTAATTCCTCATTTTCTTCTGTAGCATCCTCATCATCTTTAGCATCATCTTTTTTACCATTGACTTCTTTTTTCTTTTGTTTTTCACTAAAATTTATAACGAAAAATATAAGTTGAGAGTTATATGTATATAATCATACACAACCAATTCTTATTTTAAGAAGTTAGGCCGATCTCCAAAAACTAACAAAAGTGTCTTGCAGTGGGCACGATATATGTATCCGGGCTGAAGTATTTAAAATGGAAAAACACAAAATAATATTTTGCTTATTCCTTCGATCAATTTACAGGTAATATATTCTTTTTCCACTTTAGACGATCCAGTTCAGGAGATATATCGCTTACCGCAAGACGGGTTTTTAGGAGGAGCTTCCGGATATCTAGCTTCTTTAAAAATCATTATTTAAAAAAATCAAAATAAAGTTTAAAATTACAGCATTATGCATATAAATGTTTACAATAATAGATCAAAACGCTTTTATAGTAAAATGGATTTTTAGGACTAATATTTTAATAAAAGGACTTTTTTAACCACAAGAAACATTTTTAATCAAAAGTTATTTTTAATAATAGGTGCTTTTTAATAAAAGGAGCTTTTTATTTTAAAAAAATGTGGTACTATAAAAGTATTATAAACTACTTTTTTTAATAAAAAGGGGTATTCCATGTCAAACCGCACAGAAAACTGTCATTTTCGGATTTGTCATCTCCGATTTTAATGAAATTCGCCACAAATATTGTAAATGGGTAGTGTTTATTAAATTATTAACCTTTCGGTCCCAAACCCTTTCGGTTTTCGAAATATGACGTCATGAAAATTGGCAAAAACGTCAAATAATCGTAAAAGTGTCTATACAAAGTCGCCCATAACTTCTAAACCATACAATCTAAAATTTTTCTGTTGGTACCATACAAGGTACTTTTTTAATACAAGGGACTTTTTTAATAAAAGGTATTTTTTTTAATAAAAGGTTCTTTTTAATAAAAGGGTTTTTTTTAATAAAATGTACTTTTTTAATAAAAGGTCCTTTTTTAATAAAAGTTACTTTTTTAACAAAAGATACTTTTTTAACAAAAGAAACTTTTTTAATAAAAGGTAGTTTTTTAATAAAGGCTACTTTTTTTAATAAAAGGTTCTTTTTTAATACAAGGTACTTTTTTAATAAAAGGTACTTTTTTAATAAAAGGTACTTTTTTAATAAAAGGTACTTTTTTAATAAAAGGTACTTTTTTAATAAAAGGTACTTTTTTAATAAAAGGTACTTTTTTAATAAAAGGTACTTTTTTAATAAAGGTACTTGTTTAAAAAAGATACTTTTTTAACAATATCTTTTAATTATAACGGTAGTTGTCTTCACGCTTCCAGTAGTGACTAGTTTGTAGTGAAGGTGTTTTTCCTGGTAAGTTTTGTTATATCTGCAAAACAACATTATAAAGCGGTGGTTCGTTGTTTTAGCGGTATTTTAATGGTAGTTCAGGATAATTCAAAATTAAACGGGTAAAATAGCGCCCTAAAGTCATCTTAACAAAAAGAAAACTGCCTTAAATGGAATCGCTTTTTTAAAATTTTTATATCGGTCTTGATATAGCTGTTAGCTAGCCACCTTTATAAAAATATATTGAATCTCAAAACTGAGGAAAAGGCACATTTCCAATCAAAAAGGTTTTTTCAAATACAAAGGTACTTTTTGTTATTAAAATTGTTTTTTTCTAATAAAAAGGAACATTTCTAATTAAAAAGTTGAATTCAAGACAAAAAGTGCTATTATTTGAATTGTTTTTTTCATACCTTTCAATATCTATGTTTAAAACAGAATCATTTTCTTCTTCATCTTCGTCATGTTCATCGGGTCCAACCTCTCTAAGCAAATCACCCAAATCCTTATCTACATCTTCCCATAGTTTATCATCATGTGGCTCTTCATCATCATTTTCATGTTCCACTTCATTTTCACCATTGGCTTCATCTTCCACATCTTCTTCTTTTTCCTCTTCAGCCTTTTCTTTTTTCTCACTGTCCTCCTTTTTATCCGATTCAGACTTTTTCTTATCTCTAGCTTCTTTGCGTTTCTTAGCATTTTTCTCGTCTTCCTTATGACGCAAATATGCCTTTAAATGAGAACGCTGTAGACAATGTTTCTTGGTGTATGCCTCCAATGAACCCTTGTCAGCTGAATAATGTTCACATATTTCGCAATAGAATGCAGTGATTTCTTTCACAAATTCTGATCCTACTGGTGTACGTTCTTTATCTTCACTTTCTTCACTGTTGTCCTCATTTGTTTGCGTTTCATTCAGTAACGCCTCAACATCAGCATCAATTTCTTCGTCAATTTCGCCGACAGAATCAACGGTCATAAATTTATTTAAATCAATTTCACGCATTTCTTCATCACCGCTATTTTCAGAATCCGAATCTTGTTTGCGTGCTTTATTCTTTAAATAAGAAAATAAACAAATAAATTGAAATGTTGATTTCTTTATTTATCTTGAGATTTTCTACTTACTCTAATATGTTCCAAAGAACAACGATGTGTCTCGTATAAAATGGGGCTTTTGAAGGCCAAATGACAGGTGGAACAATAGGGCATCAAGAACTTCTTCATAATTTTGTGATGTTCGGATAACTGATGTTTAGCTTTTGGTTGTCTGTAGTGTAAACGACAGAGATGACAAAATTTCGATTCATAACTCTCTTTAGATTTCTCTTCCAATTCTTTTTGGGCGGCCCTTTGGCGTGCACGCAATCTTAAAAGGTGGGCTCTTTGGCGCATAGCAATTTGCCTCAAAGCCATTTTATGGGTTCGTGAATTCAAGTGATATGAATATTCCTAGAAAAGTAATGTTTACTTAATATATTAAGGTTGCTCACAAGGTGTACTAAGTATTGTATTGGTGTATCATCGTATTAAAAAACAAAGTTTTTAACATTTTTATTTACTATAACGACGATTATCTGTTGTCCCATCATCTATCGTTGTATTTTTAATTAAATTTTAACAACTCTGTTTCCAGTGGTACAATACGACCTATACAATATTTAGCCCACTCCCTGTAACAAAAATTTCGCAAAAAAAAAAAAAGAAATCATAAAAAATTTTAAGCAAACATGACAATTTTTATTGCAGGTGAATTTATATCAATTGTCTTGAAAACAATGAATACACTAACACACTCATTCACTATTTCGCGGTATTTGTAATATGAACTGAACTGTCAATTTTTTATGAATTCACTTTCGAAAATGACATTTCATATCCACAGTTTTGAGAAATAGCAAATATGGGTAGACAGAAATGTAAAACATGCTTTATGCGAATGTAAATGTTAAGTGATTTACACTTGTTCAATATTTCTGATAAATTTTTAACAATCATCTAATCCGAGAATGTTTAAAAATAAAATGTTCTTGTTCTGATTGTTTGGTTTTTGAAAGATTGGTCAGTAAAATCGACAGTAAAAACGATAGTTTAAAAAATTTTGCACTCGATGTTATTTGTTAGTTTAGTTAGTACTCGCTTAATTCTCTATATAAATGAAATAACTTGCTAGTGTATAAAGTGTATAAAGAAAACATGCCTATTGTTTACTTTTTAAGTTTTGTTTTTTAAAAATTTAAAAAGTACTTTTTACTGAAAAATATAAATTCTATACAAAGTAGCTATTTAAAAAAGCAACTTTTATGAAAAAAAATAACTTGTTGAAAAAAGTAAATTTTATTGAAAAAGTAACTTTTATTGGAAAAAAGAATATTTTATTGAAAAAATACCTTTTTTTGAAAAAGTGCCTTTATTGAAAAAAAGTACCTTTTATGAAAAAGTACCTTTTATTGCAAAAAGTAACTTTTATTGAAAAAATTACTGGAAAAGTACCTTTTAAGGTTGTATGGTATCTTTTTCAAGAATTTAAGTACAAATAATTTTAAAATATAAACAATTTTAAATTTTTAAAAAACCCTATTTTTTAATTGAAAATATTACTTTCGATTAAGTTTTTTAATTACAAAAAAAAAAAAAAATAAATAATAAGTTTGAAAATTTTCGTTCCCTACAATTAAGTTATAACATTGTCATTACACTTTGCCATTGTCATATTGCTTAAAATAGGATTATAATTATACTGGCTGACTACATTTTAACTTACCTTAAATGTAACACATTTCATGTGACAATGAATGCAAGTCAGCTTAATAAAACGTGAACCGCCGCCACCTCTACGTGAAGGACTGTTACGATCATCACGTCTTGACGTACGTGATGATTTACGTTCTTTTTCTTCTTCATCATCGCTGCGGGATGATTTCTTACTCTTCTTTTCCTTGTCATCCTTATCTTTGTCATCTTTTTTCTTTGTTGATGATGACGAAGTCTTCTTTGCACTTGATGATGATGATTTTGATTTTTCCTTTTTCGATGGACTTTCTGTTGAATCTCTTTTCTTACCTTCTTTTTTATCAGATTTTTCACCCTCAGCTTCAGTTGTTGTCTTTTTATCTGTAGCAATATCATTATCATCACCTTCATCGGCTTTATCGGCTTCCTCATCACCCTCTACATGTTCTTTCTTATCTTTTTCAGATTTTCTATCGTCATTTTCATCCTCGTCAGCGTCATCATCATCGTCGTTATCTTTACCTTTACTATTAACATCTTCGTCGTCCTCTTCGTCAACGTTGGATTTTTCCGAGGATTTTGAACGTTTCGATTTGGAACGCTTAGATTTTGTTTCACCATCCTCCCTATTCTCATCTTTATCGGCCTTGTCATCATCATTTTCTTCGTCGACGTCATCCTCCTCTTCATTGTCGCTATTTTTAGTACGTTTAGACTTAGTTTTCTTTTCATCATCGTCATCCTCTTCACTGGAATCGTCATCTTTTTTGTTACTCCTTGATGTTCTACGTGGACTTTTTGACGAATTTCTATCAAGACGACGACGTCTAAGAGAGCTAAGGGTTATTGGATTTTTTGGTTTGTGTTTATTTGACGTTTAGTTAATCAAGGGAAAAATATTTAAAGATGAATATTTTTTTTTTTTTACAAAATTAACAAATAAAATAATTTTTGAAGAAAATTGTTAAGAAATGTAGTTTTTGTCTATGGCGTCTTTAACTTTTTTAGCCATGTGTTATTAAGAATTTGAGATTTTAAGGTGTTTTCTGGGGAAGATTTGGAAATGTATAGAGAAAGATTTGGAATATATTGGTTTACAAAAACTTTATAGTCTAGAGTTTTATTCAAGCTCTTTTCATTTAGTTTTTGCAAAAGGAAGGTAACTAAATATTTCAGTTGAGTGATAGTTTATATTTTGGTTATGTATTCGATTCGCAAATTATCTTCCCAGTTTCTTGTCCCAAAAACCTTCAATTTTCAATTCAATTTAGTGTGACTCTATTGTTTGTATTTACCTCGTTAAACGTGCAATTTTCAAGACACGAGCACGATCTTTTTGTTGTGCATACATTAGTTTGCGTCTCATAATTCTTAAATCATTCGATTCACGGCGTACTATACGACCGGTGCCTCCGCGACCTGTACGCAAGCCACCACCACGATTACTTGAACCACGTATACGTGAAACAAACCCACTGCGTATTGGAGCTCTCTTTATAGGTGGTCCCATGGGGGAACGATGTCTAGATTTTGAATGATCACGATCGCTGTGTCTCGAAGAGTTACCACCGCGATAGGCCGATGACGAACTGCTCGATACTACTGGCGGTGGTGGTGGTGGCGGTGGGGTACGATTACCTCTGCCTGCCGATGATGTACGTCTATAATCCTATATGTAATACGATGATGAGAATAGATTTGTAGAGGAGTTTATTTTGTTTTGGAATTTCATTAACTTATAGAAAACTGTTGGTAGAATTGTCTATAGATGATTTACAACAACACACAAATAATACATATTCATTTTATGATAATGTTCTATATATAAATATATATTCTGATATTTGATCTTTATGGGAAGTAGTAGTAGTAGTTTTGATTACAACATAAGAGGGTGTTAGGAGCTTCATAAAGCTTTTTGGCATATCTTACATAGGTTGAATAACTATATATAGAGGAGATTTATCAATCAAATCAAATATTTTTTTTACCATTCGTTCAATGTCTCAATGTTTTCTACATAAAAATACATAATTATTATATGGTTGGTTTGGTCATTCAAATGCCTTCTAGCCATTTATTTTATATAGAAAAATCTTCTTCGTATGATCAGATTTGATCTGTTCTGCTTTGGAAATTAAATGAAAAATGTTTTCTTCAAGATATATGCTCAATTTGAAAGGTTTTTGTTCTCACAATACATGATTATATGCTAGTTTAAGCCTTTAAAATGTTTATTTATTGGTACGATTCGATTTTTGTACGTTATTAAGGTTATAACCCAAGGTGCTCCCTTCTGGTTTTGTCAATCATTGTGGAGCATTTTGGTGTAATTGGTTTATTTTCTTAATAAATTTATAAACTCAATATCCACGTCTTATTCATTTCATGTTAATAAACAGCTTGAACAGCTATACACACTTTTTCTTTCTAAATAAAACTCTATGGTTTTTTTCGGTTACAATAAATATACATAAAATAATAAAATTATTATCATAAATATGTTTCTTTGTTAATGATTTTTTTTTATATAAAAATGTTACTATATTTTGTTTTGTTAGCTTTAGCTTGGTATGTGGAGGGGGTAATATGTTAATTGGGAATTGTATGTACTTACGTCTTGACGTGGTCTTTTATGATCGGATGAACGATCACGAGATGAGTCCTGAAATAAGAGAAAACATATTTATATAAAATTAAGTGTAACGATGTGACTACATTTTGTTCTGAAATAATAAATAAGCAAAAATGTCCAACGTTGCCAGTGCAACCTGATAGCTTTTATGCAAAAACTCATTAATATCTTGGAATTCAGTGTAGGGTTTTACTGAAATTTTTACTGGTTGACGGAACCTCAAAAATTTTATAATTTTAATATTAAAATAAAAACATTTAAATTCGAAGATTTTCAGAAAAAATAGTAGTAGTAAAAACTACGACAGGTGGAGTTGTAAAATTTTCAGAATTTAAAAGATTAACAAGATAAAATTTTTAGAAGAATCTGTCAATTAAATTACCATAGCAAAGCTTAAAAACTGTATCCGATATCTATAGTTCCTGTATTATCCAAAATTGTCGAACAGGTTATGAAGGAACAAATGTAACAATATTTGGATGATAATAGCTTAATAAACCCTTATCAATCGGGATTTCGCCATGGTTATAACACATCTTTCCTACTAGTAGGTCTAACGGATTCTATTAGAAGATTTATGGATAAAAGTAATGTAGGCGATTTGTTGTCGCTTGATTTATCCAAAGCTTATGACCGCATTAGTCACACAATTGTAATTCGAAAACTCTGTGATTTCTTTAAATTCTCGCAATCGGCTTGTAGGCTAATGTTCATTGTAAGGAGTCTATTTCTGACTGGTTGACAGTAACTAGTGGTATTCCGCAAGAATCTGTTATTGGGCCCTTGTTGTTTCTTCTTTATATGAATGATCTTATGTCTATTGCGGAAGGGTTTTCTTGTGAGGTTTATATTTTGGGGATGATATTCAGCTTCTTCTGGTGCACGTCAGTTTACTGATGTATTGTAGCGTGTGATTAATTTTATAATGTCTGACATCTCGGATTGGATGTCGAACTGTAATCTTTGCATTAATTCTGCGAAAACTAAGGCAATGATTTTCAAATCTCCTAGGACTGTAGTGAACTTAAATATCAAGGTGAATGGTGATGAAATTGAGTTTGTAGAACGTATTAAATGTCTGGGTGTCTTAATTGATTTTATGAAGAACATATAAATTGGCTGTGTTCTACCATTAATTATACAATACGTCGATTGTATGCTTTAAATCTTTATTTACCTGTTTATGTTAAAAAGCGCATTGCGCATGCATTATTAATGTCTAATATGTTATATTGTACTGAGGTTTTTACTAGTGTTAAGGGTCGTGTAATGCGTAGATATAATCTTTTGTTCAATCGAATTATTCGGTTTGTGTACAATCTTAAATATCGTGACCACGTTACTAATTACGTAGAGGATTTTCTAGGATGCAATTTTAAAACATTTATACACACGCGATTCTTAATATATTTTTACAAAATTTTTAAGGCTAAATGTCCGGTATATTTACTTAAGCATTTCGTACTATCTAGTTTTTTAAGAAACCCACAATTAATTTATCCACAGTGTAACACGTCTATTCTTCAAAGATCGTTTCAGTATAGAGTAGCTAAAATTTGAAATTCTTTACCCTTATTTCTTAGAAGTTTTAATTTTTCAGTAAATGTATTTAAAACCAAATTAAAAGAATATGCCTACCATTATGATCATTAATTTTTTTAATTTATTTATTTAATTTTTTTTTCTATTTTAACGTTTATAGAATTTTATCTATAATTAAATTTTTGGTGACTTATTTTTAAATATTAGAACGCAATAACCCATAGGGTAGTTTTAGAAAGGGAAAATTTGTATTCAATTAATATTTCTTTATTGTTAATTGTATTATTATTTTATTTTTTTGATATGTTATTTAATTTATAATTTGTTTTATTGATAAATATTTACGTATTATTATGTAGAAGTATTATTTTTCTTTTTAATGTGTTGTTTATGAACCATATTTTGCCCAGGGGCTTGGTTTGAAATTGTACAATAATAATAACAAAAAAAATCTTCTTAGTATCTGTGTATAAGAAAAAAAGATTCTTAAACATATTCTGACGATTTTTTTTTCGCATAAGAGAACGACTTCTATAAAAGAAATAAAAAAAAAAAAACAAAAATCTGCCTTTATTACTTTCTTATTTTTAAAGACCCCTTTGGATGCAGCTACAGGCCCCTCCCCCCCCCCCCCCCAGAGGGTCGCGACCCCCCATTTGGAAACTTTGGTGTGGGATATTTTTGGTACCTATACAAAATTTCTTTGAAAGTCAAGTAGAATTCCAGCTTGGTTTCAATTTACAATTTTATTTCAATATCTTAATCCATCAAAGTTTACAAGTGCTTGAATTTGAAGTCTATTGAATTTCAAGCAATATTCAACTTCAGTTTTTAAAACATTATAAAGTTGCTGAAATGTCATAATCGATTTTGAAACAAATAAAAATTCCAATAAATTTTTTAAAACTTAGTTAAAATAATTTAATTTTTAATGCACGTTACTATCATGTAATCAGAATATGAGTCAAATCGAATCATAATAAATATAAAACAAATGTTATAAGCACTCACCCTATTATAGCTACGTTTATGGGTAGAATCATGGCGACTGCTGCTGGAACTATTATTAAAACGATCCCGATTACGTGAATCATAATGACTGCTGCTACTGGCACCATGACTGCTCGAATTATAGCGTCCCGTGACACCACTCCCATAACGATCAGAAGAACGTCCCGAATGTTGCATACGACCACCACTGTTGTAATTGGAGGAGCGATAAGAGCCACGATGCGAAGAACTGCCAGCTCCTCGGTTGTTGTAACCTCTAGTATAACCTCGAACCATTATCAGAACTAATAGTAGAAAAAACAAGAATTACATAAAATATTTATTAAATTTTAGGTTCAAGTTTAGTTTAGGAACAATTCTCTAATTTTATTTAACAGATATTAATTTTTGGGCATATTTTTTTTACATTTTTTGAAGTTTCACAAAATAAATCTTTGGATGAAAAACAATCATTGGATGGAAAAGTACAAAACCTGTGGAAAACTTCTCACACATTTTGCATTTACATATGGCTTCGCTAAATCTAAGATTTTCAAAAAACAAAATAAATTTTTTTAGAAAAAATTGCGATTTTTTCCTTCGAATGATTGATTAACCATTTATTTATAAAATCACAAATATAAATAATAAAAAAGTCCAGCTTTAGAGGTCAATAACTCGGGAATCGGGATTTGCCGACAAAAAAAATATATTTTGAAACAAATCCGAGCTATTCCCGTACAGTAGTCAACCCTTTGGTGAGATGCTCGTGAACTGTAAATAAGCCACCAAATTTTATATTGATCAAAAAAGCATTCAAAAATTTAAGGTTATTTTTGCATGCAAGCAAATGGTTGCCGGTAAGTGATGCCGCCATAAAAAAAGGTTGCATATGCCAGAAAAGTCTCAGACAAAAAAAAATCGATAATTTTACATCAAAATTTTCACATTCATTTGTAATGCATATACTCACATTTATTTAAAGATTTTTATATAATTATTACAAAATACCACTTATACTATGTATTTAAAATACTTTTTGCAATTTTGGTTTAGTTAAATTATATCAATTTTTATTTCACGAAACACAATAGTCTTGTCTGCTTTCAAGGAAAAAAAAATGGCGACAAAAATTGATTACACGAGTTATGAAAAACAGAGTTGTAAAAAGCGAAAGCAATCCAAATTACTATTACCAATTTAGCTACTTTGTGGTCAAATCTAGCGATTTAGCTATTGCAGATTAAAGCTGCGTTTATGCGGCAAGATATCACATTTAGTTTTTGTCATTCCCATATAAATTTGGCATAAACCCACAATTGGTGTTGACGCTTAACTTGTATCAAATTTTTATGAGAATGGCACAAGTCAACGTTGATAGCTTGAAGCATAAATACAGCTAAATATTTTAGAAACAAGTAGAATACCTCGCCAGAATACCATAACAGAATTGCTTCTTGCAAAGCTCATCTTTAGGGTATGAAAACACTTATTCATGTTAACTTATATATAAAGAAATTTCAAGGAAAAATTTTATTCTATGATTATTTGAAATACCCTTGTGAAGTTAAAAAAAATTTCGAAATTTTCTATTTTATTCTTCAATCGGCCTGGCCCAGCCCATACAAATTGGACATAGGTACCGTTAATCACAACACTAAACGTAAAGTTAATTCTATCTAAATTGTAGAAAAACGACAGAATGATGTCAATTGTACTGTATTGGAGAACACTTGCTCACTTGATGAAAATATATTATTTTTGCGAAAACCATTACGTTTTGAATGATTAAATGATTTTTTCTAAAGCTAAAAAATTAGGATTTTATTGCTAAATTAAAATGATTTAATGACAGACATCATGGCAAGAGTCCATTGCATGACAACAATATCTTGAGCAAGTAGAAACATCAAAACATAGATAACTTTAATAAAAATCGTCAAATACCCGATATTTTTAAAAAACATCGTCAAAATAAAAAAACTCGTTTCTTAAAAATTTATCCATTTTGTATTAAAATCCATAAATCAACAATTTGACATAAAAAACAAAACGATTCATGGCATAAAAACGTATAACGTTTACGAATTACTAACGAATTTTAATATTTTACATTACTTAAGTAATTCAGTTTACGTATAAATACCAATATAAATATAAAATTAGTTTTAATTAAAGTATCATAACATTTTGAATTATTTAGTTTTAGGTACCCTTTACAATAAATACCCTCCAAAGAATCCTTTTCAAGATAATTTCGAAATATAGACACAATTTATACGATGCAATTGATTGCATGCTTTTTTCTCAATTTCCTTTTCAAAGTTGCTTCCAAAGTTATGTCTATTTATACGATGATTTTTTTACTCTAAAACCGATGTGAATGAACAAATAAAAAAAAAATAGAAAAATTATAGGAAAACAACAAAAAATTTTTAAATTTAAAATAATTAAATATCTATTAACAAATTATAAGGAAACAAATGTAAAAATTTTCCAATTTTTTCACTTTACAAGTGTACTTACAAGTAATCATAGAAGAACATTCTGCCTTGAAAATGTTCAAAATATGAAAACATAAATACGTGTTCTCCACCCTTTAAACACAAGATCGGCAATAAGCAATTTTGTACTATTATTCTGCCGACGCATTTTACTTATTGCTAAGATTTGTATTAAGATTAAATATAAAAAATATTCAATTTTGCAGAAAAAATTGTCATCCTAAGTTGTCCTTTTTTGGACAAAAATCGCCGAAATGACGATAAATCGTCAAATCTGGCAGCTATGCATATAATAGCCAACTATACAGTTTGTGTTCATTGCTTTTAAAAATCGCGAGAGCTGCCACATTTTTATAGCTATTCTCAAAACAGCCGTTGTATTATGCATTTTTTTCTGATTACTCTTCATCTGACATTTCTTAACTTTCCCCTTTTTAACATTGCAAAATCAACATCATAAAGAATTAAGAATTAGTAAAATAGTGAAAAAACCAATTAAAAAATTTATTCAACGTTAAATAATCGTGGAAATTGTTTATAATTTTAATAAAATAAACAAAAATATACATAATTTAAATAGAACACGTTGAAAGGCGATTAAACATACACAGTTTAAATAGATTTTACTAATTTTACCAATATTAAAAATAATTTTATAAACGAACAAGGAACAAAAAAAAAAAAAAAAAAAAAAAAAAAACGAAAAAGGCCGTCAAAAATACCAGTAAAAATTATCTAAAAGAGGTGGTAGAGAAGTGTAAAATAAAAGTGATTTCAGTCAAAAAAAAAAATATTACGATTAATAAAAATCAAGTGGGAGTTTAGATTATTACTTGCCACAAAAATTATTTCAAAACGAAATTAAAATAGAATTGATTTTACGGTAGTGCGTAGTTATTTTAAAGTATTCAATTTCGTTTGTTATAAATAGTAGAGTGCTGGAGGTGTTCAAAGAAGATCAAAAAGAATTATTTCCAATAGTGTTTACCGAAAAAAACCAAAGTGCGTGTGTGTGGTTATTGCTGCTGCTGAAGCCAAAGCCTGATTCTGAATGTTTTCAAATATGGCCAATACAATGGAGGAACAACAAAGTCTACGCGAATGCGAAAATTATATACAATCTCATGGCATACAACGTGTCCTTAAGGATTGTATTGTTCAGTTGTGTGTCAGTCGTCCCGAAAATCCTATACAGTTTTTGAGACAATATTTTCAGAAATTAGAAAAGGTAAGTTTGATAGTAAATCTTTACTCTTGGCAAGTGAATAGTAAATAAAATTACCAAAAACGTAAACAAACATCAATTCTTATTGAGAGTTTGTCCGTCAAAAAATGTCCTATTAGAAAAATTTCTATTGGTTTTACTGGAGAAGGGCTGGAGAGTTTTGAATGAAAAAAGTCCCCAGAATCTACGTGTTTTTATCTAGAAAAATGTTCTCAGAATTTGTCGATAAGACATATGATGTTTTTTCTGCAGAGTGACGCAGAATCATTTTTATGGTTTTAATTGTTTATTACTTTTTTGTTTTTTTTTTTTTTTTTAAATGTTTTTTTATTGGGATTTGTCCCTGATTTTAAAAATAAAATTCAGAATCTGAAAATTGTTCTGAGAGTTCTTAGAATCTGAGGTTTTTCTATAGGAAAAGTCCTACTTACTACATAAAATATTTCTTCGAATCTGATGTTTTCATTTATATGTACGAAAAAATTGTTATTTTTTTGTATAGAAAAAGGTACTTAGTATCCAATGGTTTTAAAAAATTTTTTTCTCAGAATCTCAAGGTTTTTATATGAGGTTTTTATCTTCCTAATTTGAGTTATTTTATACATCAAAAAGACACCAGAATCTAAGGAGGTATCTCTAGAAAAAAGTACTCAGGATCTTTAATAAGAAATATTTATTAGAATCTGACGGATATTCTTTAAAAATCTGAAAAGTTTTCTATAGAAAAAATTCCGCAGAATCTTAGGGCCTTTTCCTCATATTCTGAAGAATTTTTCCTATATCTGAGGGTGTTTATTATAGAAAAAGTCAGTAGAATTTGAGTTTTTTTTTTAAGAAAAAAGAACTGAGAATCTAATTCTGTAGAATCTGTGTTTTTCTATTGGAAAAAGTCTGAGGATTTTCTATGCGATGAAGCCCTTTGAAACTGGAAGTTTTTTTTTATAGGAAAGAGTCTTTCGAATCGAACCCCTCCTATAGAAAAAAGTCTCCAGAATATGAGGGGGTTTCTATAGAAAAAGTCCACAGAATGTTAAATAGTCAGTATTCTGTAGAACAAAACTTTCAACATTTGATTTTTCCGAAGGAAAAACACTCATAACGGGAAAACCTTCTTACATTTAAAGAGTCTATAGGAAAAAACTCGTCAGAATTTGATATTTTTTTAAAGAAAAAATTATTTAACATCTCAGTGCATGAGTCTATGAGATTATATGAAAAAATCCGCAAAATCTGAGAGTTTTGATTACAAAATTAATGCAACAAATCGTAGTATTTTGCTATATAAAATATATTTAGAATCTGAACATGGCAATCAGAAATTGAAGATTTTCTATAAAAACTTAAGAATTTTTCTTAAAAAAATTTCTCTGTATTTGGAGATTTTCTATAAAACAAAAGTGATCAAATTTTTCTATTGCAAAAAGTCTTCAGAATTTTAGAGTTTTTTCTATTAAAAATAAATGTTGTATTTTTCTGTTGAATTTTCTAAAATGAGGAAAAAGTCCTTAGGGTTTTTCTATAGCAAAAAGTCCACAAAATCTGAAAATTGCAAAAAGTGTTTATTTAAATTTTTCCTTTAGCACAAAATCTAAATAATTAAAACGTCTTATTTGTAGTAGTTCTATAGGAAAAAGTCCACAATTGCTTGTCTATGGGTAAAATCTACAGAATCTTAGGTTTCGTTGTTGGAAAAATGTCTGAAAAACTATAAAGAAACTCTCGGATTCTATGGATTTTTTTCTATTGGAAAAAGTCTTTAGATTCTATATATATTTCTATTGTATTAAATTGTTGATAATCTGATGGTTAAATTCTTTAGAATTCAAATATTTTTTTATATAAAATTATCATGAGGGCTTTTCCATAGGACAGTCTGATGAAGTAAAATAATTTTCTTTAGAAAAAAAGTCGTATAAAATATGTAAATTTTTTCTCAGAAGCTAAGGGTATCTCTAAAAAAATGTTTGTAACCTGATAAGCTTTCTTTAAAAATAAATTCTCCGAATCAAATTTTTATTTTAACACCCTTGAAAAGATTGAGAACTTTATAAAAAGTCTACCAGATTTTACTAAGTTTCCCCACAAAGAATTCAAATTTTCTTATATTTTAGGGTAAAGCAGAATTCAAAGAAATTTTCATTTTATGAATTCTTTATACATACATTTACAAACAAATTTATATCACAACAATTTTCCCAAGAAAGTTTTTCTATATTTAACAGGATATTGCTGTTTGACGTTTTGAATGAGTTCGCTGAGATCTTTTTTCTCTTCTGGCTCCCCGCGATAGACTAAAACGTATACTTGTACTTGACATACGTCTTCTTGATTTTCTGGCGATAGTTCTCAATTTATAAACGCCTTGGTCTGGATCCACTTCGACTTCTACTACGTCTTCTAAGTTAAGGGCCACAAAATGCCTAAAAATACCAAAATAATTTCAATCCCACAATCGATGTTTATAACTCTCACCTCTTCTATAAATTTAGGTTTTTACTCTCTAAGGCATTCCATGCTTTAGCTCCCGTCCGTATGGTTTCCTTTGCTGATAAACCACAATATTTCTTTCGAAATTCTTGTAAAATGTTTAAATATGGTTTGCGTCCAACTGGGACGGATTTAAGGCAACGAACCCGAGTATTGTTTATTTTGTTTAATAGTGCTGCCGGAATTTCACTTTCTCTTGTTTGGCGTACTACAGCTTTTGGTGCCGTCATCATGGGCAAACATTTGTCTCCAATTTTTGAACTGAAATCCATTGTTTTTCTTACTTGGGATTCGAGGTTTGATAAAATATCGCGCGTTTCCAATTTTTATTAAATAACTTTACACAGCAATTTAGATAAAAAATTTAAAAAATTATCATTAAAGAATTTTCTACAAAATATAAATTTATATAAAAAATTTAGGTCTGTACGAGGTAATTTTGGGTAAAGTCTAGTAAAATGAGAGTAAGCAAAAAATTCTCTCACAAAACCATAAAAATGCCCAAAATACTGCGAACGCACAAAACCACATTTCATACCCAAAAATAAACGTCAAATTTATTCATATTAAACAGCTTAAATAATAAATATATTTGAAATGGCAAATATCTATTTACATTTTTAAATCTATTTTTCATTATTAAGAAGGAAAAGTTCCTTATGATAAGTTTTTAATTAACTTTAATTTTTTCAAAAATGTACAGCTAATTTATTAACAACAGCTGATGATTTGACAATTTTACCATTTTACCCAAACAAAAAGTACGGGTAAGTTCTGGTAAAATGAGAAACACAATTACTCTCTCATGAACGCTCTCATTTACCCAATTTGTGTTACAAGAAACGCTTTCTGGTAAGATTGGGTTCCCGCGGGCACCCGCGGTAACGTACGTCGAACACACCTTTTGATTGACATTTCAAACAAAGTATACTAGAGAAATAAAATATATTTCAAATTACTGATGGGAAGTAAAACGTATTTAAACACTGCGCGAAATGGCTAAACAAGAACAAGAACGCGACGTACAACGATTGTTGCTGTGAGAGAAAAAGCGCTTAAATCAACGACGTATGACGGTCACGGTTGCCGGGCATGTTAGTCCTAAAATCGTAAATTTTTTTTGAAAAAATTCGTCAAAATCGTCAATTTATTTTGAAAAATCGTCAAAATAAAACAAATTTTGTTTTTACTATTATAAAAGTTTTATTAAAAAAAACGTGTTCTTTTAACAAAAAATAGTATTAAAATCATATAAATTTTTTTTGGTTTCAATATACAATAATTTTTGAATATCATCAAACTGACTACTTCGTTCGGGACTATTTCAAATATAATTGTAAATATTTTGGTCTAAAGTTTCAACAGCTGACGGTAATTGAAGATATGCATAACTAGAACATAATGCTATCGAATGACAGAAACATTTCATAATAAATAAGTCGGGAATATCTTTTTTTTAGTAATCAAGGGATTCCTCATCGTTCATTTTCTGTAAAATTCAAAATAAATTAATTATAATCAAACAATTTTACGAAACTTTTATTAATTACCTTTTATTTGTATATGTCTAAGCAGTTTTAATTTATCTTTTCTATAACTTCTGCTTTTTTCAACAACCAACATGAAGAATTTCGTGCAATACCAAGATGATCAGCACTTAAACACAAATATTACAACATTTATAGACAAATATGTCTATCGGCATTTACTCATTTTGGGTACCAAAAATCGTCAAAATGACGATAAATCGCCAAATCTGGCATCAGTGATGTCGGTGACTAAAAAAATGTCATATAAATTTAGTGTAAACTCCTGTGTCTCCTTCTCCTAGACACAATTTTTTTTTTTGGTTTTTACATTTTACGTACTAAGTTAGTTTATAATACGTTGTTCGTTGACTAGTACACTCAGAGAACATGAGAGACATAGTATAATACATGTTAATTTTTTACTCATCATATGTTTTTTGTTTATAATAATTTTTAAAATGCGGCAACTCTGTTGAAAGAATTAGAAACAAAAAAACAAGAGTATAAGAAACACCGATATGAAAATAAAATAGACTCTATCTCACAACTGAAGCGCTCGACACGTTTCAATTTTAAATTTTTATGTAAACAAAAACGTTCCGTATGTTCTGGGCCATCACTAGAAGAAAACTTTTTTTTTGCAGTAATAATAATTTTCGTATTGCGGAAGTATCTTTGTTGTTGTTTACCATATAAAATTTGAATTAAACTGTTGGTTAAATCTTAAAGAAACATTGTTTTCTCGGGCTTGGAAATGTAAGAAAGCAATCCGCAACATTTTAAGACTTTATTATCGCAGGGAAACTGACAATAGTATTTTAAATTTCCTTTTTCATAGAATTATTTAAAACTTGGCACATTTTATAAAAGTATGCTAATTTTAAAGGAAATCGGTTAATATTTCGAAAGGTTGGCAAATAGTAATTCTAAAATATCGTTAAAGATTCAAAACCTTTTCAAAGGCGCATTGGTAACCTTAAAATTCCAATAACGAAATAACTTCAAATATTGGTAAACTAAAAATACCACAACGAAATTACTTAAAATATTGTTAACCTTAAAATATTACCGTTAACCTTAAAATACAATACTTTATCGGAATAACGATGAATTTGTTAAATAATTGAATAACTTTAACTTTTATATTTCTTTCTCTCAAAAGCCACATAAATGACATTTCTTGAAGTTGTCAAAAAAATAACTTAAAATACCACGAACAAAATAATATAAAACAGAGTCAACCTTTAAATAACATAATAATATAATATTAAATACAGTTAACCCTAAAATAACCTACCGAAATTACGTAAACCACCGATATCCAAAAATAATAACTTTTAATGTATCCTGTAGAATAATAATCAAATTTGAATTGATCAATATTTTCCATTTTGTAAAACTTTCCATTTTATTAATTTTTCCTATTTATAAAATTTTATAATTTTAAAATGGTTTTTATGCTTTCTTTCTTAAATAAATCATTTTTAACAACAAATTACAAATTTCAAAATATTAAATATTTTTAATATTACACACACTTCAATTATTTTCCTTTGCACCATTTTTCTTAAAGGTATTTTATATTCATTTTGTATTAAAAAAATATATTTTTTAGAAGATTTAAAAATAATTTAATTTTTTAGACTGATGCATTAAAAAAATGTTAAAAAGTCTTTTTTTTATTAAAATTTTAGGAAGAAACGAATGTTGAAGACAAATTTCAAGGAAATTCAGTTATTTTTTGGCTTTTCAGGAAAAATGACAAAACATTTTTTGCAATTTTATTTTGTTTATATACATTGTTAACTTTAGTTTAACTATTCATTATAAAACTTTGCCCTTGTATGGTTTTCATTGATTTTATAAATGGGTTACGTTAGCAAGACACATAAAAGGGTTAAATTTGATAATAGGCATGATAGCTTAATATCCATATTCATATAACCATCAAGAGAACAATATGTATTATGAATCTCAACAATAATCTACCCTTGCCAGCATCAACATTTACATGGTAGTATTTTTCATTTTGTGCATTTACATTGGGTTATAAATTCTTAATGTTTTTTAAAGAAACAAATATTTTATTGGATTTTTATATTATTCGGTAAATGACAAAATAATTAATTAAGTTGTCTTAATTTATTCGGGTCTTTACTGTGCTTTAATACTGTTTTTAAAACTCTATATACACTTTCATATGAGATATTTATGACAGCATTTTGTATCCAACTAATTCAGCATTTTGTATCCAACTAATTAAGAAAATCTACCCGATTGCACAATTTATGCCTTTTTCCATAAAGTTTGGATAAATGAACCACTACCTGGTTTTTGGGCTAGAATTAAATAAAATATTTAAAATTCAAATAAGTAGGTTATCAGTCAACTTTTGTCTGTATATTATTTTCTTGTGGCAACTAAAATAAAATAGTTATAAAGAAGTTTCTAAAAAACTCATAATGCTCAACTTACAAATCAAGGTTGATAACATTTTTTAAATGGATATAAAAAATTTAAAAAATGATACGAGGACGGGTAAATAAGTTCGTGACTTTTCAAACTGCTCCCATTAAGTACCTCCTGTTAATAGACTACTGTCAAATTTTGAGCAAGTTCCGTCATTTACTTTGCGTTTAACAGCTGTTCAAGACATAAAACCTTGTGGGTTTTTTTAAAATGGAAAAAGGTGAATTTCGAGTGCTCATTAAACATTATTTTTTTGAAAAAAAATACGATAAATACTATGGGATAAATACTATGGGATTCTGCACCATCGATTTCAATGGTAAAAAAATGGTTTACTGACTTTCGTTGTGGCCTTACAAGTACTGAAGATGCTGAACGTTCTGGACGGACAATTGAGGTCAATACACCCGAAAATGTCGAAAAAATCCACGATATGGTGTTGAGATTTTTGATGCTATAGGCACTTCATATGGCAGTGTGGTTTCGATTTTAAATGATCAGTTGGATTTAAGAAAGCTGTCTGCAAGATGGGTGCCGTGTTTGCTCTCAATTGACCATAATGCACGGGTGCACATCTGTGTAGTCTCAATGGCGAAATTCCATGTATTGGGCTACGAATGAGAACCTCATCCGCCGTATTCTACGGATTTAGCCCCCAGTGGCTATTTCCTATTTGTAAACCTAAAGAAATAACTCAGTGGAAAGAGATTTAGCTCCAACGATGAAATTATTGATCAAACAAATGCCTATTTTATGGATCTCGAAAAATCCTATTTTTTGGAATGGATACAAAAATTGGAGAAACGTTGAACTAAGTGTATTGAGCTAAAAGGAGATTAAGTTGAAAAAGACATTTTTATTTGCAAAAAAAAAACTGTGTTTCATTCTAAAAGTCACGGACTTATTGATCCACCCTCGTATACAAAGTTTTATTTAAATTTATTCGCAATATACATTAAAAATGAATAAAAACTAACTTAAACTAATTATTATCATGTTGGGATTGAATTTAAGACAAATAACATTAAAAATATATGTATATTTCAGCTTGTTCCCCTAGTCGGAATCCCAGTTCTTGTAAATTAACTCGCCTGTAGTTATGTTGGCGCAGTTGAAATGAACTGGGCGTTTACATAAATAATATTTAATTGAATTTGCATTGTAATACTGATTTTTTACTGCCTGTTCAGAAATGCATCACTGAAATGCTGCATCTGATGCGCAATTGTGAATAGTTTACAATGCTCATGCAAATCAGCTGATACTGATACTAGTTTAATTAATTTGTGAGTTGGATTTCACCAATTTCGACTCCAAAAAATAAAAAAAGAAATTCAAGAAAAAAAAAAATAAATAAACAAATTTTATACTTACTCTTGTATTGCATCAGTCATTTTTGTGATGCGTGTTTGCCATTTGTTTGCGCTTTTGTGGTGCATCATATGTATTTCCGAACATCTGACATTTGCAGTGTTGCCATATGATGCTTTTACGAACACAATGAGCAGTGATGCATTTCCGAACAGGCCCACTGTGTTCACCATAGGTTTTCACAAAAATTAAATGAATCGTCAAAATTTATAAAAATCTTAAAAAAATCGCTTAAGGAAAAAAATATATATATAAAAAAAAATTCCAAAATTTGAAACATATATTTTTTTGTTTTTGAAAGCATATATTTTAATTGCATCAGGATACATTGGACTGTGACAACCAAAACATTTGGTTGCAACAACCAAGTTATTCAGTTGGCAAGAAATTCGTTTGTCACAATGAATCTGTTTTCTCTGAATGAATGAATAGTTCTCGAGAACAACGCGATCCAAAAATCCAGCCGATTTTTCAAAATACAGCATTTTTTTTATTTTGGCTTTATTTTAATTTAAGGGTTTTTTTTCAATATGGAGATTTTTAAAATTTTAGCGATTTTCCAATTTTGGCTATTTTTTAAATTTTTTGCAATTTTTTCCAATGTTAGTAATTTTTTAATTTTCGGGAATATTTAAATTTTGCGATTTTCTCTATTTTTTCGATTTTGGTGATTTTATTTCAATTTTCTAAATTCTGATTTTTATTTTAATTTTTGTTTTCTCATATTTGCTAAAAATTTTGAATTTCCATTAATTAAAACTAATAATAAATAATGCCATTTCCTAATTACTCAATCGAATGAAACAAAATCGAATGAACACTAAATCGATTGTATTCCAAAATTTGTAAATCAACTTAATTTCCAACTATTGAATTCAGTGACTGAACAAATCGAATGATGAAAAACGATGCAGTCTTTTAAAATTGACCAACTAAAAATGCATTCCCACTAATAAAACTGTAGTTTTCGAATTTAATCATTCCAGTCAATCAGCGGCCGAATGACGGGATTCGCAATCGAGTGAAATCATTTGAAAACTGTTTATTTTAAAAAGCAACTGCAAAAACACTAATATTGAAATAGCCAAATTATACTTTAATTTCCAATCTAGATCTGAAGAACATCATTCCTGATCGATAAAATTCTGTTTAAATGTTTTATTTTTATAAATAAAAAAACTAATTTCGATCGAAAAATTAGCAAAAGGGTGCGACATACTCATGCATTACCTTGCAACGATAGCTCGTTACCCTTTGCATAATTTGCAAGAATAAAGTAATGAGTTATCGATCATAGATAGATAACGCATTGCATGATTTACAAGCGTAAAGAAATAATTGAAACGTAAAGCAATAATTGAAATATTTTTGAAAATCTATTTTTAAACACATTACTTTGTGTTTTTTGTATGCAGAAAGGTAATGTATATAAGTTTCGACATCACTAACGATAGCCTCGTTTTATCAAGATTTGATTTATGTTGAAAGCAATGTGATACTTTGTTATATGTGTCGATAGCTCAGTGGATAGATTTATCGGCTGGCATTCAGAGTCCACAGGTTCGATTCCCATCATGACAACGTTGTATTTAAAAATGTTTCAAATATTTGTATTTTTTTTTTTTTTAATACAAATTGTTTTTTATGAAAATCTTTTTTAGACACACTACTTTTCCCATCCTCGTAACCACATAACTCAAGTTATCACCTCTAAAGTCATGGGTCCATACATTATCTTGAGGTTCATCGCCTGTACAAAATTAAAATAGATTTTAAGTATAATTTACAGAGTAGTGAAATAATTTGTACGAATAGTTTAAAATTCTATTAAGTTAGCATTAAAAATCATAGTATATGTAAAAAAATTCAAAAAAATTATTTAAATATGTCTTGCAAAATGTTTTCTATAAAATAAGCTTAAGTTTTGGCAGCATTTTAAGAATTTTATCTAACCTAGCGCTGGCTAGTGATAGTCTATATTTATTTTTTGGAATCTAACTTATATCGGCTGATTTTTAAACCGTTTGGGTTTTGAAAATTTAAAAAAAAAATTGAAAATTTGCAAATATTTATTTGGGTCGATAAATGAATGCCTGCTATTTACTTTTTAAGGTTGTTTATGTTGCTTGCGGCTAAGCCGTAGGTGGTCCATCCGTCAGCTCCAATTTTGGCATACTTTTCTAGCATTTCGGTATTCCAGTGCTGGAATTGTGGCTGGCTTGTCCCTGTACACGAGAGACTTTACGTATCCCCACAAAAAATAGTATTTTTGGGTCAAATCGCATGATCTTGGGACCAATGGACTGCTCCAAAACGTGATATTAATTTTTCACCAAACTCGCCTCGCGTGCCGTGTGGCATGTGTCACCGTCGTGTTGGAAACACATGTAAACCAAGTTCAATTCCTCCATTTTGGGCAAAAAAGTCGGTATTCATCGCACGGTACTTTGCTCCATTGACTGTAACGTTGCGATTTTTATCGTTCTTGAAGAAGAACGGTCCAATGATGCCACCAGGCCACAAACCGCACCAGTGTGCATTGGTAGCTTTTGAACTATTGAGCCAAAAATGAGTTTAGACAACTTTTCGATAAAAACACATTTCTCACACAGCACAAATTTTGATAATTATATTCAATGATTTGCAAGCGTTGTTCTTTTGTTAGTCTATTCATGGTGAAATGCCAAACCTTACTGAGCGTTTTTGGCATTGCCACATGTCACGAATCTTTTTTTACACAGAAGGACCAAATAGCAAAAATCACACTTTGTCTTGGTTAAGTTGTGTTGACATCTGCACTCAAATCTTCCAAAAATGAGATTTCGTCACAAATCTCATAAAAATATCGAGATTTTGTCAATTTTGAAGAGAGCAATTGAAATGTTTGGCAAGACATTCTAATACTTTCAATGAACAGCTTCTCTGACATTAGAGGAACACCTTTCTCCCAAAAACAACCATGACAACCAAAAACAATCATATAATGTAATAAATTATTTGTAATACAAAATTAAAACATATTATTTTTTATACCTACGTGCACCCACTGCATCCTGTTTTGTAATATTTGCGAATAATAAATTTGCATTTGGTTTTGAATAAGAACATTAACTAAATGATGGAAACTTTTCTTCCGCTGGTATTCTATTTCAGCTTATGTTGTCTTAACACTAGATGCATAATACATTAAGAAAATCCTATTTTTTGAAATATTCATATAATTGAGTGCTCTTACTAATTTTTTAAGTTTCCGCAATTTTTTTTATAAAATTTTTTAAATAAGTCAGATGACAAACTGAAATCTCGTAATTGCAAGTGTAAACACTGCTAGATTTTGTAGGAGATTTTAAGCGAAATCTCGAGATTTAATGCCAAGTGTAAACGCAACTTTATTACAAGGAAGTTGCATATTTTCTGTGGCATCCTCCGATATCGTTGAAATTTGAATATGTGATTCCGCTATCACAATATTAACGAACACCTAAAAATTTATTTTTTTAATGTATGCATTTACTGGTATAAGCACCCAATCAAGTACTCACCAAGGCTGGTTATGTGTAAAATTGTTCATAGCATATTTGTCAAGCAACATTGGATTTTGCCATTCTCATAACACAAACAAGAAATGAAAAAAAAAAACTGTAGAAACCATCGAGTTAACGAGCCTTCGACTTAAAAAAAAAACAAACCAACCAACAAACCGGACAATAAAAAAAAAAGCCAACACACTACAAGTAAGTCCTTTCATTTTGTGCATGTATGTATGTGTCAGAGCATGGAATATGTCAATTCCTTTCTATTTCATACACATTTGAGATTTTTCATTGTTACATTGTTGGTTGGCTATAAATTAATTATTTAAATATCAATATTATCGATTAACTGCTACAATTTAAATACAAATTTAATTACGCTGGGTTTCATACTCAATAGTTAAGGCCCGCTAACCCAAACATTTGTTATTGATTTGTGTGGGTTAATTTTTGTGTACATTTTAACTATTACGGTGAATGTCATCATCGTTAGAAACTAAAAAGGTAATATAAAGTTGAAAAAGAATTAATTCTTTAAAGGCTAATTATGTTTAGTTTGTTATTTTGCATTAGGGCGACATTAATATATGTATCCCGAAATAACACTATTAACCCTCAAATGTGTACATAGTTTTTAAAATTTTGCCTTAAAAAAGGAGTGGGATTGGGCTTAAATTTGACTTCTTATATACTTCTCTTAAGTACTCAACCCTAACTTTTTTTTATAATTATGGTTTCTTATGTGGTTTTCTCGTAAATAGAGTATTAAAAAAACCGGCCTTTTGAAAAAACCGGTTTCGGTTTTCTTCGAAAAATCGAATTTTAAAAAACCGGTTTCGGTTTTTGTAGAAAAAACCGGTCAACCGGTTTTTTCTGTTTTTTTAATTTGATTAAAAAGCTTATATAATTTGTTAATTATTTTTATTGTCATATTCATATTCATTTAAATTTAATTTTGTTTATTGTATTTCATTTCAACAAAAAATTTGTAAATATGTAAAAAGAAAATCTATTTTTCACTTCTAAAATAATGTTTTAGAAATAATATGTAATTTAAATGTTTCGTTTTAAGACGATTTTTTTGTTTGCTTTTAATAAAGCTAGAAGTGGAAAATACTCTTTCACTAATAGTAGATGTTGGACAAATAGTCAAAAGACAATTATATAAATTGTCCAACTTTTCAGTTCTTTTGTCGCATTTGTCAGGATCCTCCGAGAAAAGGGACCTAGTGTGTCAAAAAACGTGTTTGGACTTAAGAGTGGATTCTGGTACCTAAAAAGGTGTAGAATAAGATGAAATGAGTTAGATTTCTGATAACAATTTATTTACCCCATAAAAACGTACAATACGAACTTGGAAAAATCGATAAAAATGAGAAAAACATTAAAATTTTACTTTTTTGGTTTTAAATTGTCACTCTAAAAGCTAAAAAAATACGTCACTACCAAATCGCATCCCCCAACTGAAGGTGTGTTTACAGTGATAAACTTTAAATGCGTTTTTCTCAAAACTTCATTTTCACACACTAGGTCCCTTTTCTCGGAAGTCTCATATAATGATGAATGATTTTGTACAGTCTCTTTTTTAGGATTTTGAATACTGTTTATTGTGTTATTTAGATCAGAAATTAAACTATTTGAATTTGGAATATTCAAAGTTAAGTCTCCATCGGAATCTATCAGACTTACATCTAAATCTTCATAACCAAACAAACGATTATAAAAGTGTTCGGAAAAAATAAAAGAGACCAAGTAACCCAGTTGGTGATGTAATTAAAAAAACCGGTCAACCGAACGGTTTTCTTCGAATTTACCAAATATTCAAATCCGATCGGTTTTTAAAAAGAAAGAAACCGGTTGACCGGTTTTCGGTTTCGGTTTTTGAATACTCTATTCGTCAATGAGAAGCAAAATATCTCTCTTTAAAATACATGCTTTAAGGCTTAATTACTTGAGCGTAAACGTAAAGAGCTAACTATATTATATTTTTGCTAGCTTAAGCAAATGTGCGAATACATGTAATCAAATGTGTATGACTATATTGTACTTAACAAACTTTTCGTTAAGTTTCGTCAAGTGTCATTTGCTTAAGCAAACAGCGAAACTGACCGCACTTTACTTAAGGAATCGTGTGTTTTTAGAAAAACTGTTTATGAAAAAAAAAAAAAAAACAAATTGCAATGTACGCGGAAAATATTTTTTATAGAAAATTTAATTGAAAATGTTAAAAAACAAACGTGCATGTATAACAAAATTTAATGGTCATGCGCGGATGGCGAGGGCTAAGGCTCGGAGAGTTGCATCGATATTCACTAAATTGTTGATTAATCGCCACTTGAGTCGGGAATCAAAGCTTCTGGTATACAAGGTGAGCATCAGAACCGTGCTACTCTATGGACTTTCGGTTTGGTTTACCATTTCTCCTACGGTTGCTAGGGAAATCGAGATTGTTGAGCGTAGTGTACTAAGATTGTGTGTCGGTCGCAATTATCGGTCATATAACTGAAGATTTTCTAATAAGTATTAATATGAGGAGTCCGGTGTTACTCCATTATGTTTCTATGCTCTGACTCTTTTGCGTAACTTTTCTCGTAAACTACAATTTCACACCAATTCATTAATTTCTGATATTTACGACCGTCGAATCGACTTAGGCTGGTCAGACTGTTTATATATATCACCAATTGGTGTTCTTAACGAGGACATTGAAGCGTCGGATGGTCTTTCACTTACCTGAATTTTATAGACTTAATAACTTTGCATCGCGGCTGATGTCGATTTGTTCAGCGCTTGGATTCGGCCATACGGTTTCGAGCGTTCTGCAAACCGATTTTTTATCTTGTAAATTTTTTTAGAATATGTTACTTTTTATATATAGTAGTACCTTGCTATATCTGTCATATTTATTTACCGATCTCTTGAATTTAATTTCATACCCCTGTAAATATTGTATATAATTTATTAGTTCTAAGTAGCCATAATTTGTACATATTTACTTTAAGTAATTATAAGTATATATGATACTTTTAATTCAGTTTTTTAAGTCCCACAAATTCCTAATGTCTCAATAAAACTTTTACTACTACTACTTGAGATGCAAGCACTGTTGCATTTTTTAATACTTTTTTATTTATGTTTTCATTTGTTTCTTTAAATTATTTAAAATTAATATAGATTTACTTGTTAATTGCAAAATATTTATAAATTGAACACATTAAATAATATTTTTCGAAAAGATACATTTATTTTGGAAATATAAGAAGTAAACAGTTTTTGCAAAAGTACAAATATTTGCAACTAAGTGTAGTAAGTATTTAAGTTTAAAAAGTACATTGTAGCCACCCAAAAGACTTCAATAAGTTGATTAAGCATTTGACAGACTTTTCGTTAATTTTTGACAGTAGCTTAAGTTAGCAAAAGTATAATATAGTTAGCCCTTAACTCGTCGTAAACGGGGATCTTCTCTATAAGAACTTACTCAAATTACGAGTCATATGGTTTGACAATTACAAAGCAAACAAACGAAAAAAATGTTTATGCTTTGTGGTTATTTCCAATAATTTATAATAAAAAAAAAATTAATTATATTAATTTTTATTAAAAAAATTAATTTTTCAAGATGAATGCAAAAAAATTTTTTGACATAGCTGAACGGTGGGTGTATCAATGTTAATTATTTAAGCGGTTGACATTGAACAAATATTTGATGAATTTTGTGAAAATCCGGTATTGGAGATTGAGTTTCCGAAGATGATGATTGAATTTGTGGAGAATGACGACGATGATGAAGGAAATTCTTCTAAAATATTTCTAGATGACTGCATTCTAAAATAAAAAAGTAAAAAACTTAAAACTGCATTTTATTCCGTTAAAAAAATCTTATTTATCACACTTACGAACGAGAAGCTACATGTGGTGCTAAAAATTCCAAACTGTCCATTAGTGGCTACCGATATTTAAAAGTAGCACCACAGCCTGCGGGAAGATTTTCCTGACGTTTTTCTCTTACATACCGGTCGTGAAGGGATGTCTAATTTTTGGAACATATTTCATCTATCAGTACAAACAAATTTTTTATAAAACGCAGTTTTCAATTTTAACTTTTTTATTTTATAAGGCAGTCATCTAGAAATATTTTAGAAGAAGTTTCTTTATCATCATCGTCATTCTCTCCACAAATTCCATCATCTTCGGAAACTCAATCTCCACCACCACCAACCGTCGGATTTTCACAAAATGCATCAAATATTTCTTCAATGTCACCCGCCGAAATAATTAACATTGATACACCCACCGTTTTTCAACCTTCAATCGAAGCAGAATCCGTGGAAACTTTACCCATCGTAACAACACCCAATACAGCTGTGTCAAAATTTTTTTTTACATACATACGCCTTGAATTTACTTCATATTTACAATACTTTTTTAATTAAATTAATTTTTAATATAAATTAATAAAATTAATTTGTTTATTATAAATTATTGGAAATAACCACAAAGCATAAAAAAGTTTTTTCGTTTGCTTACTTTGTAATTGTCAAACCATATGACTCGTTTCCGTAATTTGAGTACGTCCTTATACATAAGTTCCCCGTTTATGTTTACGAAGCGTTACGTTTACGCTCAAGTAATGAACCACTTATGCTTTTGGGTACACGAAAAATAGTAAAAAACTCTAAAAAATTTAAGGGAAAATGTTAGTTTTTCATCGAAAAATTTCTTTCAGCAAAAAATAGTACCTGACATGTTTTTTCTTTAATTAAACAAAACTATCATTTATGATTAAATTCCACACATTTATGCGACTCGTTATTAAGTTAAAAATTTGTATGAATTGTTGATCTGTTATTTTGTGAATGAATAGTATAGTAGGATTCTAGTTCATATAATCATATTCTTTTTATAAATTATTTTATTGTAAAGAAACATGAAAATTTTTATTAGTAAATTATAGAGAATAAAAATTGAGAAATTCCACAGAGCCAGCAGGATAGAATACTTAGTATTTTCGGTTGACGCTACCCAACCTTGTCAATATCCAAAGTTGCTTAAAATAACTGACAAAACGTTAGAATTGTATGTAATTACAAAACACAACACACACAGAGGCATATATTTTTATTTTCTATGTCAGTATGTATATTTAAACAATTTCTTGTAATTTGTATTGAAATAATTTTGTGTATAAACAAACTATTTTGATAAAAAAAAAACACAAAGGAATTATTTGAATTTCTATTTTTAGAAACAGAAAATCTAAATTTTACATTTAACTGAAAATATCAACTCCTACTGAATGTCTGTATTTTTGATAGTTTGGGTTTTAAATGACTGATTCAAATAGTTAAAAAATGTATTTCTATGAATTTCAATTGTTTTTCACCTAAAAACAAACTCTACGTAATACTTTTTAACGGAAAATATATTGTGAGTGCAGCTTTAGTAATTTGAAGGCATACCTAAGCCCAGATGCTATAAGATGATTATAGTTTATCATCCACTTTCGAAGTAAAATGTCTGCCAAATTACATAAAAATTTTAAACTGTTGTTACAAATTTGGTAAGAGACAGTATTTTTCAATCTTAAAGTTCAACAGTTTGGTAAGTAACATCTTTAAAAGATAGAATTTAAACTTCGAAAGTGGACGATAATCGTCGCTCGTCTTGTAGAATCTGGGCCCGTATTGCGGTATTCGTGATCGTTACTTTTCAATAGAAATTATTTTTTTTATTTCTTGAAATAAAACATTTGAACGGATTTTTTTCATCAAAGATGTTGTAGTTCGGTCCTAGATTTTAAATAAAAAGTAATGTTGGTGTTTTCATTATTAGTATTGTTGTAGTTTTATATTAATAAAAAAAGTTTTCGAACGAATTCATTCGATCACGATTGCTGTAATTAATTTCTGTTGAAATTTACTTACTTACTGTACTCCTACTATAAGTTGGGTAAATTTACTCTGCTAAAAAAATACACACATTATGCGTAAGTTGATGAGCACAAAATAGTTAAATTACATTGAAAGTGCGTAAAAATTCAATGAAATTTTAAAACTAAAGAGTAAATTCACCGAATTTGTGCGTAAAGAAACACGATTTTCGTGTAAAAACTCCTACAAAAATGCTCACATTTTCTATCATGATGTTGAAAATTAAAAAGCAAAAATTTTTTTTTGTAATAAAAAACAATAAATTTATTATTTAGTAATTCACAATAAAAATTAACAAAATAAAACAAGAAATTTATTGTTTAGTAATTTCAAATAATTGATAAATTTAAAAAACTAATAAATCTAATTATTAGTTTTGAATTTTTTTGTTTCAATTTCAAAATGTCATAGTTAGTATATTTACAATCTTTGTGCGTAAAATTTTTATTTAACCAAATAATACTAATTGTAATCACATAATGTCTAAAAATACTGCGTGTGTGTATTATTGTATATGAAAGTGTGCGCAAAAATGTTATACGCATTTCGATTGAGAAATCATTACCTATGAATGTTGTTTCTTAAAAACTCCATCAGTTTTTATCACAACAAAATCCACAATTTTTTCACAATAAAATACTACCCAAGTGAAATAAAACCTCTGTTTTTTAATACGACAATACAACAATATAATGTGAATTCCGTCTATCAAAAACAAACTCGTTATTACTCCTTTAATATATTAAAAGTTTACAATAGTACAAAATCGTGGAATCTTAAACGTTCTATAGTTGTGTTTACATTTTTAATTTATAATATTATGGATTTTTAGGGTACAAAAGTTGTACTAATAAAAAATTTATATAATTTGCAAAAGTTCAAACTAAAAATATATGCTACCTTAATACACATACACACACACACACATGCAAGCATAACTACATATACGATGATAACAGCCTGTTGAATGTACGGTTTAAGCCATGTAGAATTTATGATGAAAGTTCAGTTTTCTTTTTATCCTGGCATAGTACGGTAGTGTTGTTGTTTTTGTTATTATTGCATTTATTTATTTTTAAAATACAACTGTGTGGTCTCTCTCTATAATTCTGTACGCGTATATATTTTCATAATTCTGAAACACGATATAAAATTAAAAATTCATACACAAGACAAACACATTAAGAAAATTTGATAACGTTACATTTTTTTTATCGAATTAAAATAAAAAAAAATAAAAAAAAAAAACAAATATGGGCAATTCTATGAATGTAAATCAAATACAAACGGCTGTTGTTGATCGTTTTAAATCAATTTCATTGACAACTGATGATAACGGTGTCATACGTATACGTTCGTTTTCGGATGGTAACGCTCAATTAGCCACAAGGGCAGGCCGTCATCATAATCATGATGATCATGTACCATCCCAGGAAGAACATCGTGCTAGCTTAGATGCAATACATCGGCCACGTTATGTGCGTACTTCTTGTACAACTATACCGGAAGAGGATATCGTAAGTGTGTACTATATTTAAATACATACTCGAACGTATGTACATATATATGTTGTTGATACTTTCTATTGTTTATGAATACAATAGTAAGGTATTCTATTAGTTGGACCATTTCATTTAATAATTTTTTTCCTGTTAAAGACAGGCACAAGCAGCCAACAATTCTTGAGGGTTTTAAATTAATAAATGCCAAACAAAGAAAAATCGATAATTCAATAATTTGTGGAAATGAAGTTATTAATAGACATACATATAATGTTAGTTGTTGAGGATTTTAAATTATGTTTACAGTGTTTTTTTTTATATATAGGGTTGCCACATGGACTAGAATTGGGCAGGATTATCATTTTTTTTTTTCTAAATCGCCATAACAAAATTTTATGTTATTGCGCCAAATATCTGTTTATTGTTTGTCATAATACCCTCAGGAAAAAAAAGTTGGTGGAAAAATTTGTAAATGGTTTTCAATCCTACTTTACTCTTTTATTGTACTAACTTTTAGTAAAAAAAATATTATTCAGTAAATTTTACAAATTACAGAACTTTTACAGAATATTTACAAAGTTAGCAATTCTTAAATCTTTTTATAAATTTTTGAAAACCGATTTGCTAAAATTAGCAAAAAAAAAAAAATTACTGATTTAAAAAAAAATTATTTTGAAGAAAAAGTTATTTCTAAATATAAAAAAAACTTAAATTGTTTTAAAATGTTACATAGGTTGCAAAATTTTGAGTTACCATTACAGACTTTATTTGGTGAGTGTAGAAAGAAAACATACATACAAAAAATTTACTAAATATTATTAATATTGGTACAATCAAATTGGCATAAATAATTAGTAAGCGCTACTAAATTTTAGTAAATTGCTGTAGACTGCAAGTTAAAATAGATCAGACACAAATTTTACTAAATATTAGTAAAATGGAAATAACAGGAAAGTTAATAACCGCTACTAAAGATAAATAATGTTCAAATTTTATTAAAATAAATTATTTTGAATTAAGAAAAAGTTTTGATAAATATTAGTAAACTAAACTCAATATATTGTAAGATATAGCAAAACTTTAATATATAAAAAAAAAGACATTATCAAAATGCACAAATTAACTCAAGTATTTTTAGATACACTTGTTACACTTTAAAGCTGTCAATTTCTTTTGAAATTGCCTTACGAATTTGAATATTCAAATTTATATTTTTGTTAACGAACAACATTTTTTTATATTTTAGACAAAATTAAAAAAAAATCAAGGGCTTATAAAATAGTAAAAACATAAACAAATTTATCATTTTGTTAAAATTTGCTAATTTTTGTTTTGAAAAATATTTTTGGTAATTTTCTTTGTGGATTTTAACTTCAAATCCTTATTGTTTTAATAGCTGTTTTTTAGAACTAAAAAAGTTTTTAGTGCTATTTCAAGTGAATGTCCTATTTTTGGACATGATTTGGTTGTGAAAGATATCTTCACTTTCGATCCTTTTTTTAACCTTTTGCAACAATTAAGGCAATTTAAGTTTTAATTATTAGAAGTAACATTTTCTTTAATGTCCACTCTTCTAAAATTAGTAAATTTGTTTTGCTAATTTTGGCAAATCTGTTTTTAAAAATTTGTTAAATGATATCTGAAGTTAGCAAAAAAAATTTGTAATGTAAAAATTCTCTTATTTGTAAAATAAAAATTGCAAAAAAAAAAATTTACTAAATAATAATATTTTTACTAAATATCAGTACAAAAATAGAAACCATTTACAAATGTTTCTATAAACTTTTTTTTTCTGAGTGTAACCATTTTCAATGTACTACACCAACTATTTTTTTCGTTGGTATTGCTGATTGTTCTGATTATAACATATTAAACATTCTGCACATTAACGTGTGTGTGTAATTTATTAAGGCATAAGATAAATTCGTTCTTGTGTTATATTGAAAATAAAATTCTGGTCAGTCTAAAATTATGCCTATTTTTAAAGCTTTCGTTTTTTACCCACACAAAATCTGATACAGCAAAAAAGCTTTATAATAAATTGCAATTTTGCACTTGAATTACTTTTTGTTATAAACAAAAACAAAATATAAAAAAAGCTCAGGATGTAGAATACACAAACAACACAATTCTCTTTCTCTCGTTTATTCTGTTTGTTTAGGATTTTGCGGAGTAGAACTTTATAATTTGAAGGTCATTGCGTCGTCACAAAGTCTTTTTGAATAAAGTTTTTTTTTTATATGGAAATGGCTAAAGGATATTTCACTGATTTTTATTTAGATGCTACCAACAGAACAAAATACTAAAAATTAAAGTTTTCCCAACGTTTATAATTTATTATAAACTTGTCAACAACAATGGTTGGTGCAAAAATGTTTGTATGTATATTGGTTTCGCTTGCCTGTTTTTTTTGTTTTATTGTTGTCTATTTTGGTAACGGTGATAACAACTTTACTTTGCGATGATTAACTTAAAAACGCTACATGTTTTTGCAGATACAGGCGGACATTGATTACTGGAGTATGGATTCCGAATGGTTTTTATCACTGCGAAGTGATAAAAACTGTCAAAACAGAATCGGTACCTAGATCTAAAGAACGTCGAACGTCATTTTTTGTTTCTCAATCTCTAAACAGTATTGCCTCATTTTAAAAATTTTTACAATCAAAAAACATTAAACGAGAAAAGATTATAAATATAGTATACGGTTTCCATGTGCTTTTAGTGTACCAGCGGCTGTACAACGTAATATAAACCAACTTATTATGTTCGGTTCCTAAATTTTCATTTAAATAATTAAAATTTTATTTTTTATTACTTTTTTTTAACAAGATTTAAGTGTAAAATGTAAGCGAAAATGACACTGAAGAAGAAAGGATAATCATGACAGTTTTTGCCGGCACTGCCGTACGTCGCTATTTTGGGAGCATTTTCTCTCACAGCGACAACGGTTCTGCGTCACGTTGTTATTCTAGGCCGATACTAATTGTTAAAAAAAAAAATTAAGGAATAACGTGTCCGAACTGTTTGGATTTAAGGATTTCGGTCTGAAAATAACATGATTTTAACGTTAACTTATTTGGCAATTAGTATTATTATTTCGCATTTTGTATTTAAAAAAGAATTTTGGACACATAAGTTCCGCAACCAACCTTTTTAAAGCTAAAAGTGACAGAAAAAAAATTATTTTTTCCATCATGTTAATATAACGTTTCCCTAATGATTTTGCAGATTATCTTGAACAAAAAAAAAAAAAAATACCTTCATAAGAAATGAGTTCCAATTTACGCCGTTAACGGTCTAAAAAACACTCCGTTTCTAAATTTAATTTAAGTAAACATTTCGCAGTGGATTTTGAAAAATTTTGTAATTAGTTCTGTTAAAATTTCTTTTAAGAAAATTGGCTCACTTTGCTGCTGAAATGCTTATATGAAGATATCTTTGTTTTACTTTTTAAACTGCATTTTAACACACTTTGAATCTTATGGTTCTTGATATATTTCGTGAGGATATTTTGAATGCTTTTATCTCCGTTCCTCATATGCAGCCTACTGGACATTTTTCAAGCGTTTCCAGACGTTTTAAAAAAACAATTTTTTATCTTATAACCAGAAAGCTTTTTTGTACTAAAAACCAGGACATTTTGAAAGCTGGTCACTTTAAAAAATTTTGCTTTATATTTGTGATCAGTCAGTCAATCGTAGAACACGTTTTCTTGAGCACTTAAATTTTTTAAAGTTGGAAATATAAAAACTAAAAGAAATATATAATTTTATTGTTAACAATTCAATAAACAAGGTAAAATACATAAAGTTATATTAGTTTTAGCATTTTTTTTACATGTCCAGCCCGCTACACATTTGTAACTTATTTATTATTTATTTCAATTTTTGTATTAAAAAATACAAAAATAATTTTTTTTTAGATTTTCTATTTTTTTATATTTTATTTCATTTATGTTAATCATATAATTCAAATTATATCCTAATACCCTAACCGAGCACTACCCTGCGGGGAAAAAGGGGTCAGTTGGGAATTGGAACCTGTCACGTGATAGGTGAAAACTGGACCGGTTCTTAAAATACATATAGGTGAAAATAGTACCTACCGCGGACCGGTTTAAAAGTCATGACATGTTATTTACGACCAGTCCTGTGAGATGTCACAGAGGGCAATTGACCCCCTCCTAGGACAAGCCCATGTTAAAGTGACCAGTCCTATTACAATGAACCGGTCACGTGACGTGTCCTGGGGTAGGTGCCTTTTCCGGAGGTTAGCAACAAACGCTATCGGCTCGTTGTAGCGAAAACAGACCAGAGCCTCTGGTGGAAATTGAACCCACGACCCCCGCACTGATAAGCTAGCACTCTACCAACTAGCCTACCGGAGCGCTCTGGATTTTCTTTATTTTCATATATTTATTTAGAATATTGTTCTACACGGAGAAAACAGATTCATTGTGACAACAAAATTTTTTGCCAACCGAATGGTTTGGTTGGAGCCACCGATCTATTTGATTGTGGTAACAGAAATGCAGTTAGGACAACAGAAATTTGCTTAATACAACAGAATTTCGGTTGAACAAAAATATTTCAATTGTACCAGCAAAATATTTGGTTGGGACAATTAAGTAATTCGGTTGCTGCAGCCAAAACATTCAGTTGGCAAGAAATTAGGTTGTCACAATGAATCTGTTTTCTCTGTGTACATTAAGTCTTAAATTTTATTTGATATTGTCATATTAAATTTTATTTATAACTTTTCAAAAACGGTTGATCATTTATGACAGACAATACAATTGTTTCCTAGGCATTACCTCATTTATCAGTTGTAGGGAAACAATTGTATTGTCTATCATGAAAATTATCAATTTTTTTGAAAAGTAATAAATAAAATCTTATATGACAATATCATGTTACATTTTTGTTCTAACTAAATATATTATGTTTATATTTGTTACCATTTGTAACAATGCTTCATGGAGTTTCACTCCTACACACTCCTTCTTGCCAACCGATTGATTTGATTAGAGCCATCGATATATTTGTTTGTGGCGAACAAAATTCCTTTAATACAACTGAATTTCAGTTAAACCCATAAATTTTTATTGGATTAGGAATAAATTTGGTTGCTGCAACCAAACTATTCAATTGGCAAGAAGTTTGGTTGTCACAAAGAATCTGTTTTCTCTGTGTAATCAATCAATTTATTAAATAGTTTTTTTTTTAATTTTCATAATTATTTTCATCAACTTAAAATGGAAAATTTAAAAAAAAAAATAACAGTTTTTAATGCAAATGTCCAACCGGCTGCACCTGCAAAAATATTTTTGAAGACCTTTGACGCTAGGTTTTCCTTGGGACTGAGGAAGTTGAAAAACTTATTTTTGAAACATTTTTGTATATTTTTTATTGACCAGTTTTGATTTATCTATTTATCGTATAAAATTATTCGAATTAGTCGTTATTCGAAATTTGGCCATTTTAAATTTTAAATTATTTGACAATTGAATTTTTATTTTGATTTTTTGACAAAATTGTTGTCAAAAGTTCGGAAATTTTGAGCATATTATTGGAAAAATATTCATAAATTAAAAAAAATAGCAAAAAGTGCATTAGAATTTTCTTTTATATTTTTTTTTATATGCATCGTATAAGTGTTATAAGGTCACTTTTACATGATTTCGAGAAATATAAAAAATATGTTGCTGTTAAAAAAAGATGTTCTTGTTTGAACTTAAAAAAAAATATGTTCATCAAATTCGCAAGGAACAAATTCAGGTTAGCAAAAGTTAGGTCGATTCTGAGAGTGATGGGTGAAAATAGAGGCTAAATAAGAAGACGCGTATCACGGCGTTTGTTTATGTTCCATTTTTTTTTAATCGACCTTCAACCTTTGCAGTCAAATGCCGATTTTCAGCATATTGTTTATATGGTTTTTTTGCCTATAACTCGTCGACTAATTGGTATTTTTTAAATCTGTAAAGGCCAAATTATTGCTAGAGACCTGTGAAACAATTAAAATTTTTTAAAAAATTGATTTAGAAAATTTTTGTGGTGCTTTTGAAGCAAAAAAATGATTTGTTTTTCATGCTTTTTAAAAATATTTTCCATAAAACTAAGTATTTTTTGCTTTTGTTTTAATCTATGTATGTATATATGTATTTAATCTATGTATATATGGTATGTTGGTACTGGAACGAATTCTGAGTGCGGTAATGGTAATTGCTAACCTGAATTTGTTCCACAGTGTTATTGATGCAAACCAACAGGATATAATTTTGGGCTAAACTATTTTGTTGACAGAAATTAACAACTTTACAGTTCAAAAAATGCTGTTAGATGTTTGTCACTGTTGACTGTTGTAATCGATAACTAACTAAGGCCAAAATCAAAAGCACATTCTGTCAAATAACAGATGTTTTATTTTAGGACTAAAATTAAAACTTCATCCCCATTTAATTTTTCCTAAAACCTAAACATTGTTAAGCCTCATTTATTCATTAATGTTATAATAAATCGAGAAATTGATTACCTTCAAGTAAACTGCTAAAGCAACGATACATTGAAAACAAAAAATCGCTAAAATGACATTAGTGTTTTGCATCATCATCATCACATCTGTATATGTGTGCGCCATGTAACATAAATGTTCGCAATCTAACTTTAGTTGCCAATCAATTTTCAACACTAACACTTGTGTTTTTAGCTGCAAAACGCGTACTTCATTTATCTTGTGTTGTATTGTATTGCTTTTCGCATAAAATGTTTATGTGTTAAATTACATCTATTGTGTTTGATTAATTGTAAAATTTTTTCTTTTTAAAAAAGCGCGAAAAAATATTTGTGAAAATAATTATCGTATACAATATTTTACTGTTAAAATACAAATTATTAAGCTTTTTTTTAAAAACACAAGCGCTTTTTTCAATTTTGACTGGCTTTAAGTGTTGTATTTTTTTGGTGTTTATAATCTTGTACTCACTCTTCTAACAACGTATTTGGTAGATTGTTTTGTTGTATATATTCTTTCCGTTTTATTGTACGACGTTTGTTTATTTTCACTTAACGGCCACGGCAATAATAATTGTAAAATATTGTGTAAATTTTATTTTTTTTTATTGTAAAAAGTTTTTGAAAAAAGGTGTTTTTGTATGATATTATTTGTTGAGTATTGCGGACAGCTACAATAAATAACACTTCCATCCGCTATATACGTTTTTTTCTTGTACTTTGTTCGCTTTTAATTTGGCGCAAATCATTATCAACATCATTCATAATGACCACGGAAAAGGTGCGAACGAACATTTTCAACATTTTTCAATATTTAATATTAAGTATTTTTGATATTATAAAGTGCTCTTAAATACCAAAAAAAAAAAAATTAAAAAATTAGTAAAACGTTATATATCACACTTTACTTTTTTTTTTACTAATTTTTTGTACAACTTGTGTTTTTTTTTAGTAAAAAAAAATGTTTGTAATTTTCGTTGCTGATTTAAGCAAAATATTTTCCTATTTTTTCTAAGTTGAACATTTTTATAATCTAAAATGTAAAGGAAAAGTCGAAAGGATATTAAAAATAAATTTGAATTTAATATACTAAACAATTTGCTGATTTTAGCAAATCGATTTCCATTAAGGGTTTACTAAAATATTGCTCAATTTTATTATTTTTCTACTACTTTTCACCTTACAGACACGATATGCCTAAATTAGCTAAACTATCTTCTGGCCTAAAATTAGTTAACTGTAAAGTTTTATTTACTTAATTTTTTTGTACTTAAATATAGTTATGAAAAATATGTATGTGCGAATGAGAAAGGAACAAAATCCAATCTGTAGAGTAGAGTACACCAGTATTCTAAATCTATGTTAACTTTGAGTGTAGATAGTAGTATGTATAATGCATGCTAATTAATTCAAAATAACCAGAGCTTAATGCTTAACAATTGTTATGAATGGTAAATTTGTATGGAGTTAACAATGATTAGTGTTCAGACAGAGTTTTAAAGAACTAATAATTTTTTTGAATGAATTCCCCCCAAATCTAAATTTTTATAAATCCATTCAAAGTGAAAGGAAAACTTCACTCAACCGTTTAGAGATTTCAAAAAAAAAAAAAAAAAAAATTCCGTCTATTGCCTTAAAATCGTTTGTTTACCATTTAGTTATATAAAATTAAAATTTATTCCATTTAGCAGCTTTAAGGCAAAATAAACGTATTAAGGTTACAAATGTACCCATCAGTGTTTTACTTTTATATGACTTTTCAAAATTTTTTCATGTAACTGCTACCCATTTTGTGATGTATGTATTTTTACTAGTGTTTCCAATTATTCGACCCTGCCGGTTAACCGGTTAGAGCATTATTCGAAAAATTTAGAAAATCGATTAATCAGATATTCGGGTCGATTAATAGGCAAAATATAAAATAAATGTAAATTTTTCATCAATACGAACACAGTGCTGCTTTTTTTTTTGAAATATCAAGTTAAGTCTATTGCGTTGGTGGTATAAAGTGTTTGTTCAGGGAAATTCAAAGCAATATCAGACTTTTTAAAGAATCAGACTTAAGAATCTTGGAGTTTTTGGGAGGAATCTGAGGACTCTTTGAAAAGAAAGTGTGATCACACATGTACTGTGGAAGTAAACCATTAAGCCAAAAACAAATGAACGCAGTGTATACATTTTGGTGAAAAGGCCGGGTTTTTATTTTCAATAAATGTTTTAAATAAACAAAAGATGCCTTCAAACACTATTCATTAGGAAATTCTTACAAATATTGTCTTGTTTTTACGAAATTTACAAAATTTGACAGAATTGATACTGTCAGCATCTGGTCAGTGATTGTAATTTCAGAATATGCGAAATGAAATAATAAATATCTGTAGATTTTTGACAAAAGCACATAAGTCCATTTAAGACAATTTTTCAAATGTTGTAGTCTATAAAATATATGAACACGAATAGTTATTCCTGTCTAGTCCTTACCTAGAAAATTGTAACGATTTCTTTTTGTGGTTCTACTTAAGTTATTTTACTCTTTCGAAAGTTTTTTTTTTTAGTTTTTAAAAGTTTTTTATGTAGTTTTTAACGAAACTATTCTAAAAAGAAATATTTTTTTCGAATTGAAAGCAATTTTGAAACATAAGTAACTTCATAGTTCTTGCCAGAAAAATACTTCGCCACGTGTTTGATTGCTTTGAACAAAATATACATTTTAAACGGTTTTTTGTTTAATCTCTGCCTATTTTGGAGGCTTTAGCTTTTAAAATATATTCTAAGGGTGAATATCTTCAGAATATGTGATTTTTTTCAGAACCTGGATCAATAATTTAAGGAACAACTAGTTGAACAAATTGTTGCCCTTAATAATATGTTTTTTTCTGTCGGTTTTAGTACCGATAATTTTTCTTGTATTCCTACAACCACTTCTGTAGCTAGTTCTATTTAGTTATATCTTAGATTTAAGTTTAGGTAAACGGGTTCAGTTTCTCTAACAGAACATATATGTAGATTAGATTTGGTTTAGAATCGATTTCAAAAGAATTTTCTTAGCAGAATTCCTACAGAGTTACATTAGTTACATTTATAAGAACTTTTTAAGGACTTAGAACAAAAATTTAAAATTGTCTTTTGTATTTCCTAAAGCCTACATAGGAGATTCTTAAGAATCTCCTTCACCTGATTTTAAAAGAATGATTATCTTATAGTTAATGTGTTTTCTTTTTAAGCATTTCTTGCTATATTCTTAGCCAAAGTTAAAGAAATTAGGAAGATTTTAGAAATAATAACTGAAAAAAACCATATAAAAAATTTAACCGGTTAATCTACCTATTTTAACCGATTATTCGGGTGAAATAATTATTTGAGTTTTAAATTATTTGTTTCGACATTAACAGAAATAGATTAATCGAGGAATCGGTTTATCGATTAACCGAATTGGAAACACTTATTTTTACTAAAAGTAATGACTTTTAGAACAAAATCTAATAAAATTATTAAATTTTTTATATATTTTTTCTAATAAATTTATGAGGTTTTGTTTTACGTTTTGTAAAAATACATAAATTCCAAATTGGGTAGCAGTTATATGAAAATATTTAAAAAGTCATATGCAAGTAAAACAGTCAGACCTTTGAAAACATGATTTCTTAAATCAATTTTTAAATCAGATTTAAATGTTGACGAATTAATTCGCGAATTCATTTTTCTGATTGATTTATTTACTACCATGATTCAATCTTTATCTTATTAGAAGAATCAAATTGATTTAAATAATTTTGTTTATAAATCAAACGAAATAATTCAATTTGAATAATTAAATTTTAAATCAAGGAATCAAATCAATTTTGATTTGATTCGCGAATCAAAAAAATAATTATTTTGATTCTCGAATATGATATGATTAGCGAATTAAAAAAAAAATTTTATATAACGATTAATTTAATTTTAAACCCGAAGGGTTTCATGGAATTTTTATAAAAATGGTGACCCTGTGGCTCCTTTGTGTTCACTCCTTTTGATTTTCACAATTTTTTTTTGTTTTTTTTTGATTTTTACATTTTAGTTTTATAAAAACAATAAAAGGAAATAATAACTTTAAAAATAATTTAGAAGCGAACAAATTAAGTTTGTTTATAGTTTGTTACGTTGTTCATTCGCTAGTACACAAAGAGAATATGAGAGCCGTAGAATATTATAAGTTAATTTTACTCATCATATGTTTTCCGTTTACAAAAATTTTGAAAAATGCGGGAATTGTGCTAAGAGAATTAGAAGGAAAAAAAAAAGAAAAAAAATATTTTGAAAATAAATTAAGTTCTATTTCACAACCTCAACGCTCAGTGCGTTTTAATTGTTAATTTGTATGGAAAAATACGACACGTTGTTGTTCTGGGCCATCAATGTGGGGTACTATTGGGTACAAACGAAACGGAATCTAATTTTGTTTTGATGGAATAGTTAATAAGACACCTGAAAAGACATTTTAAGATAAAAATTTTCAAATTCATCCCACAAATATATAACGACCTCCAAAATCCTCCAAAAAATAGTTTACAAGTTTGGATCTATTTTACTAAAACTATTATATTTAACCATTAAAAACTTATGCATTCGTGCCTAAATAGACAATTTAAACCTTGTTTGGAAAAAACAATTCCTGTTCGAAACGTAAATTTTTTAAAATTGTATAAAAACGGTGAATCTATCACACGTATGGAAATATTTATTAAACTTTAAGTGGATTTAAAACAGTAAAAGGTGATTGAGACTAAAGTTAAAAGCAATTCATTTAATTGGTAGTCTTAGTTTGGTTGTTTATTTTTAAAATTTTGCAGTGTTCAAGTTTCTTGTTTGCCTGAATAATTGTAGTATTTTTGAGGTTATATTAATAATTCCCTAATGGGTAACTTTACGGGTTTAAAATAAAATGTCAAAATTAGTAAATTAAATTAGCTTTTATTTACTTTTTGTTTGGCTGTGCTAGCTTAACAAGTAACAGAAATTATGTGGTCCAAAATATGTTAATATAACTGTATAACTTTTTTTTGTTGACTTTATTTGTTTTATTTTCGCAAAATTCCATAAAGGATTACCATTAAAAAAAATAAATATATAAATGCATAAAAATTTCTTAATTCTGTGTTTAGGAATACATTTGCTATAAGCCTTATGGTAGATTAAAACTAATTTAAATTTCGTCAATATGTGCAAATAAATCATACCAAAAAAGTCAGATAAGGAAATAATTACACTATTTGATATGATTAAACAATTTCAAACTTAAATTCATTTAAAAATGTATGTATTATCATAGAGGAATAATAAGTATAGAGATTGCAACGCCGTCAGCGGCCAAATAAAATTTTATACAGAATACAAAGGTTCGGAAACTTTGAGAAAACAGGGGAAAATTGAGCAAATTTCCCTGATTTCTGCAAAAATTTGAGTAAAGTTCCCTGTTTTTAAACCTTTTTTTAAATCCAATTGGGAAATCTGCTAAAACTTATTGGATTTGCATTATCACACCATGTCGATGTATCTCACGTAGAAAAAAACGTTCTCTTGGTTTTGTATGGGCAAATTACAAAGGTTCAGCATTTTTTTAAATAGTTTTTTTTGCGATTCCAATTGAATTTCTTTGCAAATCCAATTAGTTTTAGCAGATTTCCCAATTGGATTTGAAAAAAGGTTTAAAAACAGGGAAATTTACTAAAATTTTTGCAGAAATCAGGGAAATTTGCTCAATTTTCCCCTGTTTTCTCAAAGTTTCCGAACCTTTGTATTCTGTATAAAATTTTATTTGGCCGCTGACGGCGTTGCAATCTCTACACTTATTATTCCTCTATGGTATTATACAGTTATAAACATAAACAAATTTCTGCTTACTGCGGTTACGTATACGTAATATTTTCAATTTAAAATCACTCATACGCATTGGTTGATCTTTAAACCCTAAGGCTGGAATGCATAAACATTTCTTAATTTAGAGTCATGCATAATTGTAAAATAACAATTTGTTAACTTTTCGTTTAAATCTGGCAACACCCTTATATAATTTCTCTCCACTTTCAAATTAACTGTTTGTTAGTGATTGATAAACTTAGTAAACTAAAAAAAAAACAATTTTTAAGAATAACTAAGAAATAGTAGTGGGAAATTTATATTTTAAAGATAGTTTAATACTACAAATAGAGTGAATGTATTCGAATGACGAATATGTTTTGATTAAATTCACAACACAAATTTGTACAATTTATTTTGTTTTTATATTTTGTTTGTGTATTAAAGGCTTTTTTCATAAAATTTAATGAAATTGCAGTAAATTTTATGAAAAAAGCCTTTAATAGTGGTACATTTTTTATAATTTGTTTTATAGAAGATGCTGGATTTTATTTATTCTTCGGTGGATTACCCTTTAAAAATTCATTTAAATAATTCCAAACACAGTTTTTATGATTTGAACATTGACTTTCGTTTTCCAAACTTTATGAAATCCTTAATTTAGGAGTAACCATACACTCTTATTTAAATTTACTACTGTAATGGTAGATAACCTATTTCTACCTTTATACCTACACTCTAATTAATTTATGTTAAAATTTACCCATTTTATAGTAGGAAACTGTACTCCTACTATAAGTTGGGTAAATTTACTCTGTGTGCGTAAATGAAAAAAAAGTGCCCAAAAATTCAATGAAATTTTAAAATTAAAGTGTAAGTTCACCAAATTTGATAGTAAAGAAACACGATTTTCCTGTAAGTGTATACATAAAATGTGGAAAAATCCTAAAAAACAATAAGTTTATTATTTAGTAACTCACAATAAAAACCACAGCAAGAATAAAACCAATAAATTTATTGTTTAGAAATTCAAAATAATTGATATATTTAAAAAACTAATGAATCTATTTTTTAGGTTTGAAAATTTTATCGATTTTTTTTTTTTTTTATCAATTTCATAATGTCATATTTTTTTTTTTGACTACTATAAGTTAGTATATTTACAATCTTTGTGCGTAAAATTTTTATTCAACAAAATAATACTAATTTTAGGCATAATCTGTTTAATTGTAAACACATAGTGTCTAAAAATACTTCGTGTGTGTATTATTGTATATGAAAGTGTGCACAAAAAAGTTTTACGCATTTGGTGTTTATATTTACTGAATTTTTGTAATATTACATAAAACTTTGCCCATTTTATAGTAGTAATTTTACAAGCAATTTCAAAAGTGTATAAAATTACTAAAAGTGTGTAAATTTAAATGTCTAAAGATTTTGTGTTTAACATGCTACATGAGTGTAAATTTCATATTTATGTGCTTATCAAAAATAATTAGAAACACAATAATCTTGGTTTTATTCACGATTTGGGCTTAAAACGCGTTAAAAAAGCACCACAAGTTGTTTGCACATTTTATTTATTACTAACTAATGTATAACACATGTATGTGTTAACTCATAATTAACAACCAAAACCAGCGAATTTGCTAAACATATCAATTTGAGCTCCATCTGTTAATTGATTCTTCAGCATGTCGAGGGTTCGACTTGAACGAATGTTTTTAATGGTGTTATTTTTAAAAAGTTTATTTAAAAAGTAGTACGTAAAGTTTGTTTTTAAATGAATTTCAATTAAATTCATAGAAATATATTTTTTTAACTATTTGAATCAGTTATTCAAAAAACAAACTATAAAAATTTACAGACATTCAGTAGGAGTTAATATTTTCAGTTAAATTTAAAATTTTATGTTTTCTGCTTCAAAAAATAGAAATTCATATAATTCCTTTTTGTTTTTTTTTTACCAAAATAGAAATAACAAGAAATTATTTAAATATACATACACACAAAGCCAATAAAAATATATTGTGTGTTGTGTTCTGTTTTGTAATTACATGCAAATAAAAAAAAAACTTTCAATTTGAAAAACAAACCACAAAAGTAGTTTTTTCTAACTTTTTGTCAGTAAAAATTGGATAGTTATTTGAAACGACTTTCTATTGTTTTTACTTTTGTCGATTATTAAACAATGATTAAAAATAAACAACAAAATGGGTTAAATATAATGGAAAATCAGTAGTCCTCTTTTTGATCGTATTTTCGATAATATGTATTTTAAGTTGTTTTTAAAGAAATAATATTGTGAGAGTATCTGCATCTCTAAAAAAAAAGAAAACCATTATTAGAGCCAACTTAGAATTTCCAGGTTCAAATCCTATGAAAAAATTACCGCTGCATCCAATAATATTAGCGAAATTAGGCTAAATTTAATGGCCTTTTTATTTATATTTGCGTCTGTTTATATTTTTCCAATAACATATCATTTTTTGACAAATTTTAAATAAACACAATCTGTTTTAGAATTAGTCACAAATGTGTAAAATTAAAATATAATATAAATTTGTTCTTAATTAAAAATGTGTTTATGAATACTGAAGAATCCACAACTTTGTATACAAAAATGTGTTAAATAATTTTTCAAATATTTTGTGCTTAATTTAAAGCAATAAATTTAAATAAAAAATTACACACAATATCGTTGTAAATTTCAAGGCATTTTTTAGAGTGTACTTTAACAGATTGTTTATTTTTTAAGAACTTTATGCATGAGTCTGTTGGACTTTATCTTTGTTACATTTAAATATTTTGTTTTGACTAGAATAAAAATTATAAACAACCACCTTAAGAAATCGGAGTTAATATTTTCTAGATACATACATTTTTGGAGTAATTTTGTTTTATACATGGATGCAAGATAGATACAACAATCTTTGGGGGTTGTATTTTGTCTTGAATGAGTTGTATTTTTAGTGTTATGTTTTGTCTGTACTAAATTTAGATAAGCTGCGACATCTACCTCTTGTTTATCTGATTGTTGGCCTCACTATAACTAAATGTATTGATCAGCACAATTTTTTTTAGCAAAATAAAATAGTTCAAAGTTAGTTTATTGCTGAAAAATATATATCTAAAGTTTTTGTTAAAACCACAAGTTCAGCAAAAAAAAATTTGCTAAAAACTGGTATACTTGATATACTAATTTTTAAAAATTTTTCTACTAACTTATTTTTTAAGTGTATTTAAGTTTTTACACCTAATACTCATGGCCAGGGGTGCCAGATGATTTTAATAAAAAATCGGAATATTAAAAAAAAAAAATCGGCATATTTAAAAAAAAATCGGCATAATCGGTACTTATATAATAAAAAAAACCCATTTTAAATACAAAAAACTAATTTTAAATACATTATATATATATATGGGTATTTCCACAGAAAGGTCAACCGCTACCAAAATATTAAAGTTGAAGAAAAAATACTTTTCTGAGAAAATTTAGTTGGTTAATGCATTGGATTTTAAGAATATACCTAATTAAATACATATTACCATTTGTAATTTAAGAAAAGTGGTCTGCAAAGAGCAGCTTTGCTTTTTTTGGTTTTAGCGTTTTTAATTGACATTTTTCCTTGAGTTATTTCTAAGTGTTACATATCATGTCGATTGCACTCTTCTTATAGACTAAATATACCAACAATAAATATTTAAAAACACCACAGTAGAGATCAAGCAAACTTCGAATAACGGTATAATTCAAAGATTCTTTGTACTACATTCTTCTATCCCGTTCGCGACCGAAAATAAGCATTTGTGTTTAGTTCTCCGTGAACGTTGATCGGAATAGTTTAATATTTACAATTCAAAACAAAATAACCGAGATCATTTAAAAAAACCAAACCTAAAACATTTTGTTCCATAAATAAACCTAAAAAATGCCTTTGGAATTATTGTCCCGTTCGCGATGTCCCGTTCGCGATTCTAAAAAAAATATTTTAAAAAAAATAATAATAAGGATAATAAAAAAAAACAAAATCCTAAATAAAATCTTTATATCTCTACTTTAGTTAAAAAATAATCTCCATTTAATAAACTGACGAAATTCGCAGAGTTTTAAACAAAACCACACACCGAAAAAAATGACTTACATTTTTTGTCCCGTTCGCGATCGCAAGTTTATCCAAAATATTTGGAGAACGTTCATATTTTATAATTTTCTTTTTGTTCTCAAAAATTGTTCTACTAAAATGCTATTAAATATTTATAAAAAGTTAAAAAAAAAATTTGAGTTTTCATATTTTTTTTCAAGTTGAGTGCGTACGAATGTCCCGTTCGCGATCCTGGAAATGCCCATATATAATTTTAAATAAATTACATATATATATATATATGAAATAATTCATTCAAATGCCTCGGCTGGCCATGTGCCAATTTTTAAGCACATTATCGATTGTGTGCAGCCGTATTTCACCAATGGCTTCACGAATATTGCCCTTTAAAGCGTCAATTGTTTCTGGCTTGTCGGCGTATTGCTTATCTTTGACGGCACCCCACAAATAATAGTCCAACGGTGTCAAATCGCATTATCAGCTCTGCGGCTGATAATGCGATCTTTAAAAACAGGGCGCAAAACATCGAGTGTAGCTTCGGCTGTGTGGCACGTAGCGCCGTCCTGTTAAAACCAAATGTTGCCAATATCCTCCTCTTCAATTTTTGTGAACAAAAATTCTTTCAACATGGCCCGATAACGATCGCCATTGACTGTAACGGCCACTCCTTGCTCATTTTCGAAGAAAAATGGCCCAATTATGCCTCTGGACCAAAATCCACACCAAACAGTGACTCGTTTTGGGTGCATCGGCTTTTCAATGTATGCGTGCTGGTTTTCTGTGCCCCAAATGCGACAATTTTGCTTGTTTACATACCCGCCAAGATTAAAATGAACTTCATCTGAAAAGATGACATTGAAAAGATGACATTCTGCAACATTACCATGATTTTCAAAGTAATGTCGCAATATTTCCCAGCGTTGTTCAAGCGTATACACAACCATATTCGTTCAGCGGAAGGATAAAACTAATTATCTGTCAAATCAGACATGAGCTAAGTGTTACTATTCACGAAATAAGCACTAGTTGAAAAAAAAAACGTTAGATGGCGGACTCTATATTTGAGTTTGACATTTTTATTAAATCTCTTAATATCAGAATCAAAACAATTTGAATTATTAAATTTTATATAATCTTATAAAATAGAATTCCTTGTAAAGATTCATTTTCCAGGGAACATCGAAATTTTGTTTTATTTAGGTTGACTTGACTAACAATTCTTTCCATATTTGCGGAAGAATGTGAAGGAACCATAATTTGTTGTACAAACTTTGACAGCACTGGAAATGCAACAGTGAAATCCCCACGTTTTAAATCTTAAACTTTTTTGCCAAAAAGTTTACAAAATTATTTCACTTCCTTCAAAAAATTCTTTAATTTTTACAAATTTTAACTCTCTGAGTTCAGAGTCTAAAATTTGTTTTTCTTTTTCAGAAATAAAGCTGAGGAATTCTTTTAGAATTTCCATAAAATAATTATTGTCTTTGTTCATAATTTTGTTAGAGTTTATTATATTAAAAGATTTTTGTCCACAATCAAAACGTTTAAATATTTGATTTGCATGTTCTATAAAAAAAATTAATACAATTATTTACAATTTTGTTAATTTCGCTGTTGTTAAGCTTTGATTCTGATATTAACTCTTAAGCCATTAATCCCATATACACCATATAATTTCAAAAAGTTCTTTGTGTTCCTTTAAATAAATCTCATCATTTAAAATATTAATTACTTAATACAGTTCTTAAAAGCCTTTCCATTTGGATGTATTGACTCACTTTGAAATATTCTGTTAATATTATTAACAATTTCAAGAATATATTTTAAAAAAGATAAATATATTTGATTTGATTCGTTTAAATTTTTTATAATTTTACTTAAAAATGTTTTTACATTATTTGTATCAAACCCAGTAGAGCACAATGTTTGGAATATTGGTGGATGGTATTCAAAGATTCGGCACAGCCGAATTTAAGCATTTTTTACTTGTTCTCTTTAGAATAAGCGCTGACAGTTATCTCCTTTTAATGTAACAAGTATTCCAGTGTTGCCCGAAATTGTAAATTAAACTAAAACAAACAAAGTTACCGTGTTTCAAATATTTATCAAAAAATCGGCACTGACAATTTTGAAGCAAAAAATCGTCAAAATACCGAAAAATCGGCAAATATAGCAGGCCCGCTCATGGCCCCCTGAAAAGAGATTTCAGTTAGAAACTTTTATATACATTAAGGATAACAACACGAATTTAGTTCAGTTTTCATTCGTATATTATGTCATATATTTCTTTTTGGGATCTATTGAATAGAATACTAATTATTTTATACAAACTGTTGTTAATTCAAGTTTCTAGTTTACTTGTGCGAAGAAAATGACAAATTTTTTTTCTTAAATAAACTTTATGATATCTATATCTAAAAAATTAAATTAAAGGTGAATTAAAAGGTGCTGTGCAATAAAGCCATAGGCAATAAAGCCATATGATCTTATTTCAAACCGCATTGGGAAATAATGCCATATGGCTTTATTTCCACAGAAGGAATGCAATAAAGTCATATTATTTTGTCAGTTGTATTGGCTATAAACAGTATTGCCATACAACTGTAAAATGCAATTAATTGTAATAGTTACATATGTATTGCCAAAAGAATGAGTTGTTATTGTCAAGCGTTAAAAAGGTTCAGGCGTTGAAAGGGGGCCGGCGCGGCGCCTTTGCGGCCAAAGCGCCGCCTTCGTGTACGGCGCGGCAATTTCGCGCCGTATTGCATTTTGATTGCTGCTCTTCAACATATTCAACCATTTCTTTTCTGGCGACTGGCTATGCATAAAGAACCGTTAGTTTATATGAGCACGTTTTTCTTTCCAAGCGTTGTGCCCAATTTGTCGTGCCATTATCAAGGATGGCACGCACATTCATATATTGTTAATTTTTAAAAAAATCGATTCACATTTCCATTTGTAAACTGAACTTATTGTATTGTATTTTTATTTTTTTTTGTAATTAAAAGAAATCAAATACACTACAAAAATATTGCACATAAAATTATCAAAGATGCAATAAAGCCATAATGGCTTTATTTCACTTCTCTGTTGGAAATAAAGACATACGTCATTATTTCTCAATGCTGTGTGAAATAAGGAAATATGGCTTTATTGCCTATTGCTTTATTACATGGCACCGCTTAAAAAGTGGGTATCGAACAAAAACTCGATTTTTCGAAAACAGCCTGTTATAAATTTTATTCTTTCCAAATTTAAAAGTGTTTAGTAAATTTTAAAATATTTGTGCATCGAAAAGAGTTTTTTTTCATAATGTATAGGGACTTTAACTTACACAATCGTTTGCCATGTAAAATTTGAATTTAAGCTAGACATTCAGTAATCGGGCTTAAGACTAAAAATACTGTTATATATTTTTAATAAAAAAACGAACAAAAATAATGCAAAATAATGTCACGTATGATTTTATTGGTATTAGCTATAGTAGGTTTATAATTCAACCAAGAAAGAGGAGTTACACAAAAGAAATAGAATAATAATGAGTTTTTACACATTTGCATAGCTTTGCATTAGGGTGCCACTTATTTTGAATTTAACACTGCTACACAGATAAGTTTTTTCTTTCTTATTTTCGTGATCTTCAACTTTGTAATTTCAAAGGGGTAAGTGGGAACAGAAAGAGATTTACTGTGCGCCACATTGTTGCCTTAAGCCTCCTCTACATATCACCTTTGGTTATATTCAGACCTTTAAAAACATAATACCTTAAATTAATTTTTAAATCTGATTTAAATTTTGTCGAATTAATTCGCGAATTAATTTTTCTGATTGAATTGTTTACTACCAATAATTCAATATTTATCATATTAGAAGAATCACGTTGTTTTTAATAATTCTTTTTATAAATCAAATGAAATAATTCAATTTGAATAATTTAATTTTAAATGAAAGAATCAAATCAATTTTGATTTGATTCGCGAATCAAAAAAAATAATTATTTTGATTCTCGAGTATGATTTGATTCGCGAATGAAAATAAATTTTTTTAAATCACGAATAATTTAATTTTAAACCCGAAGGGGTTCATTGAATTTTTATAAAACAGCCTCCTCGGAATGACTTCCGGACCTGGCCCCTTTTCGCAATATATTAATACTCTTCTAGAGCAAAAATTTTGTCCGTTTTGCCCTATCTCGCTTAGTTTTCGAGATACCGACCAAAAAATGAGATTTTTATAAAATGAGCATAAGCGAGATACAGTAAAACGGAAAATTTTTTTAAAAGCTCAACAAAGCTTACCCTTCGATAGAACATATTTGGTAGGTCCCCGAAGGGTTTCCTGAAATTTTCATAAAAGAAATGAAATTGATTAATCAACTATGATTTTAAATCTGATTTAATAAATTGATTTATAAAATATTTAATCAACTCGCTGATTTACAAAAATTCAATAAAGATTTATCTTTTTCAAGGTCTGGTTATATTTATGAGTAACTATAGGTGCCAAAACCTCTTTAGCCTGTGGTCGCCAAAGACTTAAAGAAATGAGCATTAACAAAAGGTTCGCTGTATTTTTATTTGGATGTAAATTTAGTCGGCTATTAAGAAAAAAATTTGATTAATAAATAAATTAAAAAAATTTAAAAATATTCTCCAATTATAAAATTTGTGGAAGCAGTTGAAATTTTATTAATTTTAATTAATTTAATTTTATTAATTTAATTTTATTAATTTAAAGCTAAATTTTGTTAAACAATAGTTTAATTCAGAATTTAATTGTGATATTATTGTTGATTTAAGCCAACTAAATTTGCCAAAAAACTAAAAAAGCAAAGCTTTTGGATTCTAAAAGTTTACGTATAAACATAGTTTTTTATGCTTTATTTATAGGATGGAGCACAAACAATAAGTTAACAAATCTTAAAACTAAACACTCTGACTTAGACTTTTGTTAAATCTAAGTTAATAAGGAATGCGCATCTCCATTATGTTTGAACTTCTGGTGACAAGCAAATTTCTAGCGAGTAGGTTTGGATAAACTAACAGTTTTTGCTTGTATTTTTATCATCGAGCATGCGATCTTTTCATTAACATGCGTTACCCCATAGTAAAGTGCCGTATGCCATAGGCTTTATGATGCTGTTATACAGGAGAACCTTATAACAGAGGCTTAGTTTAGAATTGGTGATCAAGGTGAATGCTCAGGTATATATTTTCTAGACTGTGGTATGGGAACACTCTTTAGTACAACTGGAGAACAATCTCCCATCCGTAGGCTACATGTTATATGTTTACATTTTTGCTCATTTACTTTAATACTCCAGTTTGAGAGCCAGCTTTCAAGAAGGTGTATGTGTTCCTGTACATATTTTTTTAATTTTTATCTTTTATTTAACCTTTTTTCTTTTCTTTTTAATAACAAATTTATTTTTTGAGCTTAAGGTTCGCTTTTTACAACACATATTATTAACTATTCAATATTTTTTGCTACTCCATTGTGCAGCATCTTCAGGAAAAAATAAATATTGCAAATTATAAACAAAATGAAAGTTTTTTTTTAATTTTTTTACAAAAATGTCTGACAAATTAATGTTTCCTAGGCAACATATATATAAATTTTTTGAACAATACAACATAATAAACAAATTATAATAACAATAAATAAACTAATAATTAATAATATAAAAAAACCTAAATCTATTAATATAATATTTGTTATAAATTAATATTATATATAATATTTCTTATGTATTAAATATCTATAATTCTGAACTACATTTTTAATATCTGCCTTAAAATTAATTCTATGTGTTGTTAGTGTATTAATTATCTGTAATATTTCTAATATATAACGACGTTTATAATTATGTTCTATATTTAAAACCGATACATTTTTAAAGTCTGGATAGTGATTAAATATCGAACAATGAGAAGATAATGCTGTCTTCTGTGAATTAATATTTCTATATCTTTGATCTGATTTATATCTTACTATTCTAGTTATTATAAAAATTACACATACAGTATGTAAAATAAGTGTCATCCTAAATTTAATAAATAGCATTGTTTAAACCTCATAATCATAGTTATTTATGACATTCTGTTTCATATCCTGTTATTTGGCTAAAATTCAGTTTTTGTTAACAATTTCTGATTTCTAAAAATATGTTTATTAAATATCAATATCCGTTTGTAAAGATTTTCTATTTATATGAAATTTTAATTAAAGACTAATATCCGTTTTTAATGTACCCGGTAGAAAATTTAGAAATCTTCCATTAAATGATCAAAAATACATTATTAATGATACTGAAAACGAAGAAGGTTCTTCTATGAATGTTGATATTAATCATTCTATAGAATTATTTCAAAAATTATCGATACCGTTTAAGTCGATGTATATGGTAATGGCACAAGCCAACGTTGATAGCTTGCCGCATAAACACAGCTAATGAGTTAGCATATACACCAGTGAACATATATTTCAAATTTAAGGTTTCAGATTTCTAGTCAAAAGAGAAGTTTTTCTGATAGCTTGCTGCATAAACATAGCTAGTTTAGAATTTTAAATTAAAGCGCGGTAAAATGGGGGTTTAAAGTTTATAAAAGATTTAACAAATTCACAGCCAGCTTCTCCTTTCAGTTATTTGACCATGTCATAGTTTTACAAAAACAGTAGTTGCTTCTCACTAGTGACATCTTTACGTTTGTTTTCATTCTAGTATAATTTATTCTAAAATTTGTCATGTTGTTGTTACATTGTTTTTTTTTGCTGCAAAATAAAATTTTCTGTTATTTTAAAATTTTTTTGTATTCAACAGTTAAATATTTGCAGCATCTGTTAGTCATAATAATTTGAATTTTTTCTTTGAGTTTGCTAATTCAAAAAAATTTAATTTTTTATTTGTTTACATGGATTTCAAAACGTAAATGTCATTAAATGTGTGTTTAAACTTTTATGACATTAAAAATCTTTTATTATAATAAATAATAATATTTAAAACAACCTTCCAAAATATTTATAAAGTGCTTCTTATTGATTTAATACTAAAATAAATTAATTTTTACCTGGTTTCAATTTTGTGCCAAGAATATCGATTTTGTGACAAGAACATTAAAGTCTTCACCTTGTATATTTTTATACAATAGGTCTAACACGCCATAAAGTATATGTATATTCGTGATCCTTATGCGATTTTAAGTCAATTTAGTGATGCCCGTCTGCCTGTCTGGCGATCACGGCGCTAAAACGCAGCGGGGGTGGTCACTTTTACCTAGATTAATGTACATCCTCCCGAGTAGTTTGGTATTAAAAATGACAATTTAATAGTAGCGACCGGTAAATAATATATTTTTTTAGCAGTTGCTTAGAAGTGAAAAATATTTTATATTCAAATCAAAAATTTTTCATGTCAAAATTTTTTCACCTCCATAATTTCACATCATTTTTTTTTAACATTATTTGTATCATAACACTGGTGAACAGGGATGATACAATTTGTACTTAAGTACCTTTTGTACTATTATAACTTTAAAAGTGCTATGGTACTCTTTTAACTCATTTTTTACTATTTACAAATGTCCCTTTTCTTTTATTATTTTTTATTTATGACAACTTTTGTGATCTAATTTCATTTAAAGGCTGTTTGATAGAAAATAATTTTTTGGTGTTGATATAGTTTATACAAGAAACATACTATAATACATTTTGTGCCACACACTTAGAACCTTAAATGTATGTCATTTTTAATACCATATATAAGTTTTTAATTTCTATAATATGGTTGATTTCGTAGATATTTAGGGATTTGTGGGTTTTAATGTAGTTTTGCTTACTACAGGGAAATCCATGGAAATATGTGCCTTGCTTTTATTTTACAATTGTACCAGGCCCAAAAGTTTGAATTTGTTTCGATATGTATTTAGTTAAAAAAAAGTATTTTTATTTTTTTTTTTGATTTCAGTTTTTAACAAATTTCTTTTGGGTGTACTAACTCCCTACGATCACATGGGTTTACGTTTGCTTTTCAGAAAGCTTTGTTATTTTTTTTAGAATCGGTCTCTAAGAATGTAAGGTAAATGTGTGTGTAGTTAAAACAAACATGTGTATAGTTTAAACAAACATGTTCAACACCAATATAAAATTTATAGAAAAAAAATTAAATTTTAAAATATTTTGTTGCCTTTTTTTTTTTTAGTATTTTTTTTTACTCAGTGTTTAGATTTGATGAATTTCGTATAAAAATTAGTTTAGTTTATTCGATTTGGTTTTCCGTACAACAAGATTTAAAATCTTATAATTATAGTACACAATAAGTATAGCGTATTTAACAATATCGATGAAATTATTGTAAAAATTATATAAAATTAAGATATAATTACAAAAATAAGTTCACTCTAAAAAATGCTTGTAAATTTACTACTATAAAATGGGTATAATTTATGTAAAATTCGGTAAATATAAACACCAAATGCGTAAAACTTTTTTGCGCACACTTTCATATACAATAATATACACACGAAGTATTTTTACACATTATGTGTTTACAATTAAACACATTATGCCTAAAATTAGTATTATTTTGTTGAATAAAAATTTTACGCACAAAGTTTGTAAATATACTAAATTATAATCATAAATCATAAATTATAATTATAAATCTTATATTCAAAATTTAAAAAAAGAAAAATTTATTAGTTTTTTTTTTTAAATTTATGAATTATTTGGAATTACTAAACAAAAAATTTATTGTTTTTATTCTTATTGTGAGTTTCTAAACAATAAATTTATTGGTTTTATTTTTATTGTGAATTACTAAACAAAATTTATTTATTTATTTTATTTATTAATCATATAATAACAAATTATATGTTAATACTCTAACCGAGTACTAGCAACAAAGGCCTTCGGCTCGTTGTAGCGAAAACAGACCAGAGCCTCTGGTGGGAATTGAACACACGACCCCCGCACTGATAAGCTAGCACGCTACCAACTAGCCTACCGGGGCGCTCTACTAAACAGTACATTTATTGTTTTTATTACAAAACAAACATTTTTGGGCTGTTTAGTTTTCAACATCGTAGTAGAAAGTATGCGCATTTATTTAGGATTTTTACGAATTATATGTGTACATTTACAGGCAAATCGTGTTTCTTTACGCACAAATTTGGTAAATTTACTCTTCAATTTTAAGATTTGATTTAAATTTTAGGCACTTTTAATGTAATTTTATCTATTTTGTGTTCATCAATTTACGCATAATGTGTTTACTTTTTTTTTCATTTACGCGCACAGAGTAAATTTACCCAACTTATAATAGGAGTTCAGTTTCCCACTATAAGTTGAGTAAATTTCAACAGAAATTAATTAGAGTGTAGTCCAAATTTAGCACTTCAAGTTCACTTTAAAAGTATTTCTACTACTTTTTAGAAGAATATCTCGAAGTTCAAAGGTTCTCAAAGAATGCTAGACATATTTTTGCATGTGTACGTAGGGCTCCCTGAACGCCAAAAAAGGAAAGGTTTTTTGCACTGCATTGTGTTTGGCGATGAAAATTGGATCCATTATGAAAACCCCAAGAGCAAAAAGTCATATGTTTTGCCCATACAGCCATCAACCTTCTTCGCAAAGCCGAATATTAATAGCATCCCCAATAATAGTCTTTTGTTTTGTCATACATTTTTAATAATTATAAAGCTACTAGTTTAAAGTCCCGACCAATAATTTGTTAAAATTAAAAAATTATTCAGTTTAAAACGATTTAATTTTTTTTTCATTCTTTTCAATAGCAGGCGTATTATATTGTGTGTAATAAAATGACCAAAGCTATGCTGCAGGATATTAAAAATGGCGACTAGAGCTTGTTATTCAAACTCAATGACCATGTGATTTAAATTTATTTAATTAACTAAAAGGGTCAGTTTTTTGTTGCTTTTGTAATATATGGGTTTTATAGTTTGTGCGAAAACACTCGTAGATAATTTAACTCAATACCAACCAGGATATTACTTTTACAAATTTGATGTTGATTTTTGGTTTAGGAGGTTGGTGGTTAAACATTTTTATGCCTTGTCTTTACAATATAGACCTACAACTGAGTCCAATCATACTCACATGATGCAGATTCATCACGTTATCACAGGCCGGGAATGGGTAAAAAAAGTACACTCAAAGAAAAGTGTTCATTAAAGCTTTATTAATTTTCGTGTGGTAAAAGTTTTCATCACAATTATGAAACCTTTTCTGACATAAGTATGTACATATTGTATGATTGAAATTTTAATTGGACGCACATTTATATATCTTTAGAAAATGGGATAATAGTTTTTTTAATGCATACTTTTGAAATATTATTTTAAAAAATGATGTCTGACTGATGATTCGCATTTTAGACACTACCAAGCAAAACTTGCTATTACCAGGTAATGTAAGTACTTACACTTTGGTCAAATAACACATTATTTTAACATGGGGTGTCATTTGGAGGTAAATGGTTACCCAATGCTTACGAGTATACCAATAAAGTTCCGAAGTAAGTAGTTACTTGTAATATGTAAATCATTGGTTACCAATGGGGGCTAAAATAAGTACATACTTGTAATCAGTAAAATAAGTCGTTACTTATTAGTATGAATTTCATTGGTTGCCTCGAGGAACATTTCAAGACGTTACTAATAATGACTTTAAACTCATTACAAATAAGAGCCTATGTAATTAATTATTTGTGGAGATGTTAGTATTTTATTTTTCGAGAAGAAATAAAAAATCAATAAAAAAGTTCTTCTGTAATAAAAAAAATAATTAAGGTATTTGTTAAAATTTGCAAAATATTTTTAAATCTTTTCATTCAAAGTGCAGTTTATTATTTTTTTGTGCGTTGATTTTGTTCTCTTTTAGATGTTGTAAAATGTAATAATAATAAAACTTTATTACATCAATTTATTTTAGGGACAGAAACCCTGAAGAAGTGGGTTCAGGTTCGGGTTAATCGAAATAAAAAGTCAAACCTGTTTTTTAATTTTGCAAAAAAAATATTATAAGTATTTTCCTTCGAGAATATGTATTAATAATCAAATTATAATCAAATTATATAAAAGAACTTAAAAAAACAATAAAGGTTAAAAAAAAATCTGGTAAAAATGGATCAGAGGCCAATCAAAAGTAAATCCAACGAAATTTTTGAAGAAGTATAGGACACGATGCTGTTACTAGAGTATTCAAAAACCGAAACCGAAAACCGGTCAACCGGTTTCTTTTTTCTTTTTAATCGATCGGTTTCGAATATTTTGTAAATTAGAAGAAAACCGAAAACCGGTCTTTTTTGTTCGGTTAACCGGTGTTTTGAATTACATCACCAACTGGGTTGCTTGGTCTCTTTTATTTTTTCCGAACACTTTTATAATCGTTTGTTTGGTTATGAAATTGAGATGTAAGTCTGATAGATTCCGATGAAGACTTAACTTTGGATATTCCAAATTCAAATAGTTTGATTTCTGATCTAAATGACACAATAAACAGTATTCAAAATCCTAAAAAAGAGACTGTACAAAATCATTTATCATTATATGTGACCTTCTCCGAGAAAAGGGACCTAGTGTGTGAAAATGAAGTTTTGAGAAAAACGCATTTAAAGTTTCATAACGCATTATCACTGTGAACACACCTTCAGTTGGGAGATGTGATTTGGTATGGTTAGTTATGATTGGGTGCCGACTTTGGTGACGTCATGCCTATGTGGTGACGTATTTTTTTCGCTTTTTGTGTGACAATACCTTGCTATTGTTGCTGCTTTGTTCAGTCTTTTGTACGTTTTTATGGGTTTTTCGTTTTGTACGTTTTTATGGGGAAAATAAATTTTAATTAGAATTCTACCTCTTTTTTCTTATTCTACAACCTTTTAGGTACCAGAATCCACTCTTAAGTCCAAACCCGTTTTTTGACACACTAGGTCCCTTTTCTCGGAGAAGGTCACATATGATGATTTCATATATCTTGATAAATGCGACAAAAGAACTGAAAAGTTGGAAAATTTATATAATTGTCTTTTGACTATTTGTCCAACATCTACTATTAGTGAAAGAGTATTTTCCACTCCTAGCTTTATCAAAAGCAAACAAAAAATATTATTTTAGAAGTAAAAAATAGATTTTCTTTTTACATATTTAAAATGTAATATTAAAAAACTTATTTAATGCTAAAACTTATTTAAACGTTCAAATTACTAACGTACCTAATTTTACCCAATTAACAAAGTTAATGATCTCTATTCATTTGATATGAATATAGTTAAAACCAGATTTCTCAAAGTCCCGGTTATGAATATAGTTTTATTATATTAATTTTTAAGATATTATATTAAAAATTTATAAAACCAATTAATAAAATGTTGAAATGAAATACAATAAAAAAATTAAATTTAAATGAATATATTTTTTTTCAAAAAATGTATTTATTTTATTTTTATTACTTTAAATGATTTATTTTCAATACGATTTCGACACATTTTGCTTACTGGGATTTTATTAATAAGAATTTATTTATTTATTTTTCAAAGAAATTTTCGTTTAATTTTATAACTAATATATTTTTTAAGTTTTCTTCTTTTAAATTTGTTCTTTGCTCTCTCGACGCTTACTTGCGTAGCAGGTACTGCCAATATAATCTGAGCCAATGGCGTTTAAATTCATGTGCCCCCAAAATAGTAAAATGTTTTTGCTTTTCTCAGTCTCGGATATTTTTCATATATATTTCAATTTTCTTTTTAACTAAGTTGTCAATCGAAGCGGTGACATTAACATTTTTTACGCCATGAACAGCAAGAATATATTTTTTATATTTTTGAAACCGAACCTGGTTAAATTTTTTGGTTCAACTCGTTTGGGTTCGGGTGCGGTTTCAGTTCCTGCTTTATTTATATGTTAGGCATAGTCGTATATGCAGAAAAAAGTAGGTGGAAATTATCTATGTTTCAAGTTAGTTTTACAATTTTTGAGTTAATGATGCAGAAATATGGGTCACACCCAGTGTTGCCACGGACAAAAATTTTTTGTCACCAAAATTTTAAGAAAAAGTTACCAAATGAAAAAATATATCCAAAATTTAAAGTTTTGTGCTATTTATTTAAATATATTAAACCATTATTTTTTTTTTAAAATTTGAACTGGAAATATTTTATAGCAAAAATGCTTTCATTGTCGCATTCAAGTGATAAATCTTCTAATTCACTATTTGCATTGGCTGCAGTCTTTTTCAATAAAAAAACCAAAACAACCCAAAAAAAAAAGTTTCGCTTACGTACTGTTTTTAATACGTTATTAACGGAATCCAACTCCGGTTACGTACAGTTTTCTGGATCCGTAAACGTACCAGAAAACGGTTTTTAAGAAACATCAAAACTTATTCGAATTTGTGCCTTTGTGGGGTGTAAAAACCGGAGTTGAGTCCGGTGAAAGCCAGTTATTGAAGGACCAGTTACGGACAGTTGTGCCGTGTAAAAAAGGTCTGGAGTTCTTGGTCCTATTATTTTTTTTAGATTTCTTAAAACAAAAAAAAAAATAAGCAACACAAAAAAAACATTCGAAGAAAGAAATTACCATCCATTACCACATTTTAATTTTGGTATAAAGTTGATAGATATCAAATTAGTTTATGTTTAGCTGATAATATTTACAATGTAAAAATTACATTTCGATTTACGGCATAAAAATACTCATGTCACTAGTTCTACACCTTAGTTTGCATTCATACAATTTTAAATTTAACAGAAGAGTTGCGCGATTTTAGATATATGTATATTCTATTCTATTTGTCTGCATATTTATATTTTCATAAAAGCAATAAACCACAACGTTTGTTACGGAATCAAGACTGATGAAAAACGGTGAAGTCCGTTTTAACGGCACGGAAACGGAAACGTAATGTTTTCGAAACCCCAAATATGCGGTCCGTTAATATTCCGTTTACGCACAAGCTTTTACGGATACGTGTTTTACGGACGTAAACGTGTCGCACAATCCGGATTCATCATTCCGTATGTGTTGGAGAGTTCGTAGAAATATTTCTTGTGAAGTTAAAAAATTTTCTTGAATTCAAATATTTTCAAACATATAAAATAAATTTATTTAATGTTTTTTTTTATCACCAACACTTAAGTTTACTTAGCAATTGTTCAATTCAGAATTCCTGTTCTCATCGTAAGAATGCCGCCAATTAAAACAGTCATGCAAATTTGGTAATCCAGAGCTGATTATCACATTTTGTACAACGAACTACATACTTTTATAAAGAAATTAAGAGTGTTTTCAAATCAACGTAATAAAAATACGTATATAAAAATCTTTACTGTTAAAATCTTTACTGTTAAAATCTTTACTGTTTTTTCTCATTGAGTGGCCACTAAAAGTGTCAGTAGTTAGGCTAAATTAAAAACTTTAAACGCCTTTTCTGCAAAATCGATTTTTATATCCCCACCGTATATGGTGAGGGTAACATAAATATATCAGTTTGTCATTCCGTTTGTAACATGTTAAAATAAAGGTCTAAGGCCCCATAAAGTATATATATATTCGTGATACTAATGCAATTTTAAGTCGACTTAGCGATGTTCGCAAGGGGTGGTGCTCAGTTTTACCTAGATTAATGGACATCCTTCTGAGCAGTTTGGCAAAATGATCAAAATCGGTCCAGCGGTTAAAATGTTATGAGTGAAAATTTGAAGGTACCTCTAAATTTTCCATACAAATTGGTGTATTTTAGTACAATTTCATAGTAGCGACTGGTACATAATATATTTTCTCATATTTTTTCACCAGTCGCTTAGAAGTAAATAATATTTTGTATTCGCCTCAAAAATTTTTTTCCACCAAAAAAATTTTTTTTATATCCAAAAAAGTTTTTCACCTACATAATTTTTTTTCAAAACTTATTTGTTATTTGGGTGGTTCATAAGGAGGCTGAAGTCGACCTGGTCGCTCGGGTCGAAAGTGTGCACTCCCTCTAGCGCTGATCCTTACAATTTTTTCCATTTAATAAAAAATTAGTGTTTACTATTGGTTAGTAACATTAAATTTTTATCTCGATGTATCCTTTTATTTTGTGTGCATGTAGAAATTTATTTTTTCTTATAAAAAACTTAGATTGTGAGACATTTTATCTATAGAAAAAAGCAAGGATAAAAAAAATATTTTAAATTGAAAAACTTTTAAATTTAGATCCTTTTACCTCAAACTAGTTAAGGTTCCGGAAAATTTTGATTCCATTATGTTAATTTTTTAAAAATCTTAACTGTTGCGTTAGGACGACGAAACTTATGTCCTGGCTGATTTTTCGCAGCTCCCTGGTCAAGAATTTTATGTTTCCGATGTTCGAGAAAATGTTGCGGAAAAATTTAGGTCGAAAAAGCAAACGAAATTCCCTAAAAAATTCCTAGTATGGCAAGCCATATGTAGCTGTGGCCAAAAAGCCAGTCATCTGTGACATCTGGCTCCATAAACAGAAAAATTAATATCAAGGAGTGCTCTGGAGTCAATGATGTGGTTTTTATACTAAGAGAGGTAAATCCACCAAATTACCCGGAGCTCAGGCCAGTGGAGAGATATTGGGCTCTTGTTAAAAGAGAATTAAAGGGCACAAAAAGGTCTCCCAGGACATGCAAGATTTCAAACATAGATGGATCACCCGCTCTAAAAATGTGACAGAAACTACCATAAAAGCCTTGATGGGAGGGTTTCCGGAAAAAGTGGAAAACTTTGTTCGTAGTGGTTAGAATTCCATGTTTGATTATGTATTAAATTTCATTTAATAAAAATTTGGTTTGAAGTCTTAAAATTCAATGGTTTGTTTTTTATTTAACTTTATGTGTGTTAACATTTTTATGATCTCACTCCTTATTTTTGCCAAAGAAAAATTGCCAAATACTTTTATATTTTTTAAATCCAAAAAATTTAAAAATACCCATATTCAAAGAGAAAATTTTGAAATGCGAAAATACTATTCTATTATTAAAAATATCATCTTCTAAAGTCGGCCCAGAATAACAACGTGACGTATAACATTTGTCGCTGATTATAATAATAAAATAATTATTTTAGTGTAATTATTAGTTTTTACATAAAAAACAATAATTATTTAAATAAAAATTTATTAATTGAACATAAAAAGTTGGTTTATATTCGTTTTATAGCACATGAGGGCTATATGATTTTTGTTTACAAAATTTTTTAAATTCTGTAATATTTTTCTAACTGAGTTTTAAATTCTATGGAAATTTTTTATAATTTTAATGCATATTTTCTCTTTTTGAAGTGCATTTTCCGACGCATATTTTCGTTTTTTTGAGAGTATAAACTGCCTTACCACAGTAATAATCTATCACAACATGGTAATCTCTGCGGTAATAACCTGCCATTACTATGCTTTTGCTGGGTATGGCATGATGTTACCAGATATAAAATGATCTCTGGAACGTACCTAATATTTTGAAAATAAAAAATGTGTTCAAAAGAGAAAAAAAAAATAACAATAAAAGTAAATGAAAATAATGTGAGCAAATTCTTGGACAAATAAACAAAGTAGCAGCACAAATAAATAATGATATGATTGTATATGTACATTTTTATAAATATTTTTTATTATTTTTTTTTATATTATCTGCGGACTATAACACAGTGACTGATATTTAAATGGTGTCAGACAAACTTATTAATAAACTACAATATCGATCCTGTCAGGGAGATATTTAAATAAAGACAATAGGAAGCAAATAAAATCATAATTTTTCAGTCAATTCAGCTATTTTGGTATAATAGCTAATAATATAAAACAAAAAGTAAAATGTTCTTAAAAGATTTGAAAACATATCTTGAGTAAAAAAATCATAAAAAATAGTTTTTCTGTTAGCGTTTCAAATTACAAAGAAAACAAGTAATATTTGTAGAAAATCCATTGGTAAATTTTAAAATTATGGCTAAAGTCTCTATTAGATTTTTCATGCCGTTCCAAAAGGCTCTGAAGTGTAGTTAGTCTGTTCCGTAACAACGTATCAGCTCTTTTGACTGAATGTTTCTAGTCACTGTTAATTTAGTTGTAGATGAGGTCATTTCCAGAAAGTAAATTATTAATTTATCGTCATCCGTCACAAAGTTTTGTTTGTTCTATGTTAATTTTTATAAATTAGCTTTTAAAATAAAAAAGTATATGTATGTTTTATTGTTGTCCGTTTATTTTTTATTATTTTTTATTATAAGTTTGCGTTCGTGAACGAACTAAATATTCTTAAAAACTTTATTCCTATTTCTACTTAAATTTATATATTTGTTTATTAATGACAACGAAAAGGATTAAAATATGAATTGTTTTCTAACAAGATGGTCTAGCGAAAGATTCTTGTGTGAATTGTCAAAGTCGATTGAATTAAAAGTGCGAACTAGTTTTTTACAAGAAATTGAATGAGTGCTTACAAAAATGAACTGGTCTAGTGTAAGGGAAATCAGCTGTTTTTAGCTGTCACTTGACGTAGTAAAGAAATTCTGTTTACAAAGCTAGAATTAGCCATACATCATCTGAAGGCTTCATTACTCAAGTGTAGACGTAAGGTTTCGTAAACGTAAACGTGAAATTTATATATGATAACTTACTTAACTTACTTAACCTACGTAACCGTGTCATATGTTTTGATGATTACAAAATAATCAAACAAAAATTAATTTATTCTTTGAAGTTATTTTTTCAATAATTTATAAAAAAAAACAGTTTAATTAAAAAATATGTATTGTAATTATGTGTGATGAATGTGAAAAAAATTTATTTAAAGTGGCAAAAATACTTTCAAAAGAAGTAAAAAAGGCTTAAATTCGGATGTGCCGAATCTTTAAATACCCTCCACCAATATCCTTAAAAATGTTCTATACTTGTTTGACAAAAAATGTTAAAAACTTTTGAAGTAAAATTATGGAGGTGAACAAATTTTTTGAGGTGAAAAACTTTTTTGGATGCGAAAACAAATTTTTTGGTGGAAAAAAAATTTTGAGGTGAAAAAATTTTTTGAGGTGAAAAAAATTTTTCTGATGAAAAAAATGTTTGAGGTGAAAAATATTTCAGGTTAATACAAAATATTATTCACTTCTAAGCGACTGGTGAAAAAAATGAGTAAATATATTATGTACCAGTCGCTACGATGAAATTGTACTAAAATACATCGTTTGGGTGTGTGTCAAACGGTAGCAAAATGGCATGGTAAAAAATATTTTTTCTATGGTGAAAAGTTTTAAATTTTTATGTGTGAAAAAGAATCGAATTTATATGTTTGTTTTGTTTTCATTTTGATTAAAGAAGCTTTTAAATTTTAAAACTTCAAAAATTGCTATTTTTATGTCAAAAATTATACTAGCCCTATGAGCTAGTGAAATTTTTTCACCTCAAAACTGTCAAAAATTTACAAAGAAGCATACTTTGCTACCATTTAACACACACGCTTTGTATGGAAAATGTAGAGGTACCTTTACATTTTCACTCATAACTTTTTAACCGCTGGACATGTTACAAACGGAATGACAAACTGATATATACCCTCACCATATATAAAACAGGGACATAACTTTTATAACCAACATTTGAAAAAATCCTGAAATAATAATTTATCACGATTTTTTAAAACCTGCTCTCTGAATAAAAGTTACAAATAACCAATATTTTTTTGGTCCTTGATAACCTTATAGTTTGTTTAGGTTTTTTTTTGGGCTTGCATAACCATTACGAACCATATTTGGCCCAGAGGGCTTGGTTCTTGAATATTTGAATAGATAAAAAAATAAAAAAAAAAAGATTTTAATTTTTTTTGGTCTTCCGTTACCATTACAAAAGACTTTTATTTTTTTTTTGGTCTTCTATATCCATTATAAAAGATTTTAGTTTTTTGTTGTCTTCTGTAACCATAATGAAACATTTTTATTTTTTCGGACTTCCTGTATTCAAAGAAATTTTCATTATAAGTAACGAACTGTTGAGCGGTTATAGAAGACATAAAAAATAAAAATTGTTTATAATGGTTATAGAAGACCAATAAGAATAAAAATCTTTCATAATGGTTACCAAATACCAAAAAAATAATAATCTTTCACATTGGTTATCAAAGACCAAAAAATAATAATCTTTCATAATGTTTATGGCAAGATTCAAATTTTCTGGGTAATTTATAATTATTATTACAGAAACAATTTTTTCAGTTATTTTTTCCATAACCTATTGCATATTTAAAAAATAAAAACAGTTATTTTGGGTCCCTGGTATAAAATTAATACGTTTTATTAATTTTATGTAGTTTCTTAAATATTTTGCAAATTTTATATAAAACAAAAAAATTATATTTCTAAAAATAAAATCGTAAATATTCTCATTAAGTTTATAATAAAACTAAAAAATATTTGCAGAAATTCTGAGAATAGATGAATTTCAGACCAGCACCTTGTTTCTGTATTTCTCGCACCGATAAAGTTTTCGCAAAAAAACATGTAAAACGCAACCTGTTCTGCTTTCTGTAGGGTGAGTCAATGAGTGATGGCAATTAAGTATAAATTAATCTAAAGAAGGATAATAAGGCGCTGTTTTCTTGTTATTCAGACTATTGTCATATTAGAACATTTTACAAAATTAATATTGCCGCAGCTTTAAGAGTTAGAAGCTCAAAAAAAATTTCCAGTAAAATACAATCAACTTTATTATCTATAAGGTAACCTAGTATAAAATAGGGTGACCATCAATTTCTCGATGCGAAAACTTCTCGCATAAGATACAGAAACGGGTTGCAGCTTACAAGATAGTATTTTTTACAATTTGTTAAATAAGTTTTAGGGGTTAACCACATTCAATTCTTTAAATGCTCTCCCAATAAAAATAAATTTGGTATATTCGGAATTTCTGTTAGCTCAAAACAACCTTATGTTATTTACTACAAGGATTTTACATTAAAAGTTCTTCTTATAAGAAGAAGTTATCATATTAATTACAGATAAAAGCCTATAAAATCTCTTAATTTAAGTAAATATACCGGATCATTCTTTACAAATAAATTTTAAAAATTTGTGAAAAATGTGTTAAAGTATAAAATAGTTTGCATTTAATGATTTTTAATAAATTTACAAGGAGAGTTGGCGAAAGTCCGTCATTATTAGTATTTTTCTAATTTGAAGCTTTCGCAAAAATAGTGCTTTTTAAAAAAATAAATCATATAGTAAAAAAAATAAAATTTCATTAGTTTTTTGATAGATTTTACAAAGGAGGCTTTCTCTAAATGTCCATCATTCTGAAGATTTTTCTATAAAATCTCATAACTTGAAGCTTTCGCAAAAATAGTGTTGTAGTGCAAAGTTAATTTGGCCTAAAAAAATCAAGCATTTTTACTCTAGGTACTTAACTTAAATCTTTTTATTTTGTATATATTTTTTGAGGATATTTTTTTTTTTGTTGGGAACAACGAAAAAAAGTATTTGGCCTTAAGTTAACAACACCTTTACTATTTTGTTTTACTGAATTATTTATTATCTTGAGTGTAATATTTATATTAATTTCCATCACTGTGTATACAAAATTTTTTGAGTGGATGAAATGTTTTATAGAATGATGCTTATTATAATGATTGTTTTCGTTAGTAGATCGACCATTCGTTTAAATAAGTTGGTCGGTTTATTTTCTTTATTTTTGCTTTTTTTATATATTTTGCAGCAAAATACACAGTAATAGTGAATGCCTACAAAAAAAAAACTCTCGATAGAGAGTGTAAAAAACATTTGTAGATATGATGCTTAAATAATTTATAAGCTATTTTTTTTATAATATTTGTTATGTTTAGTGTTAAATATTGTGTGGCTAAGATAAAAAGTCTATATATTTTAATAATCAAAAATTAATAACAAAATAAATAAAGAAAATCAAAGTGCTAAATATTCAAAAAAAGGAAAAAAAAAAATTAATAAAAAAATCTGTCAAAATTCTTTGTAATTTTTTGGTGTGAAAAAATAAAGATAAAATTTAATTTTAAGTAAATATTGAAATAAATTATTAATATGTCAAAATCTTTGTCACTCAAATTGGTAAGTTTACAACTTAAACAAAATAAAAGAAAAATATAAAAACTACATGTCGAAAGTTGTCACACCGAAATATGCAACTCTACCATATATTGGGTAGGGAGAGTACATAATGTTAAATTTTCCTAAAGATATATACAGTAATTTACCTAAATGTAATTTTGATATTGGTGACTCAACCTGTGTTAAATATATCAGAGTAACATTTTTGAATGTGACAAATTTTCACGTAGTTACAGAATAACCCCATTAATTAAAAAATTTCCATAGAAATTTATTTCTATATGATCGATCTAATAAAAATAAAATTTGTATGAAATTTTTAAAATTAAATTTTGATAGAAATCGAAATAATAACACTGTATGTGTGAAAATTGTTTATATAATTTTTTTTATTACAACTCAATATCTGTTTAAAAATATACATTTCAATTATAAACACACTTGACACTTTGTTGGGACAATTATATTTTGTAAAACACAAGTCAATAGAGTATTCAGAGTTAGGATTGCCATTGTTAGGTTTAGTTTGCAAATTAAACTCCCCGGTTAGAAATTATTTTTTAATCAGATAAAATTAGATACTGAAATTGGTTCTGAATAATTGAATGAATTAAAATAATACTATATAATATTAAATATAAAAATATAGTGCGTGCGGTAAACGAAATTCTTTTGCTTCTTTTGCATTTGTGCAAGATATATGTCCTAAGATTCAGTAGAGGAAGCAGAAAAAAAGCAGTATTTATTTTAACTACTTCTGTATTTCTGCAGATTTAGATTTTTTTTTTAAATTTTTTAAAACTGATATATTGAGTATAAAGTTTAAGAAACATTCTTTATATAAGGTAATTAGAAAAAGCAAACAATTTTATCTTTCGCTATATCGCATACTCGTTATACCGAGTATGCGGATTAACAAAAATTTAACCAATCATGTGTAAAATATTGTAAAAGCTCGTGAAGAACTCCAAAAGTTTCCAAACGATTTTGTCAAACATCATTATACCCTTCACCACAGGTGGAAGGGTATATATAAGTTTGTCATTCCGTTTGTAATTTCTACAATATTGATCTTAGACCCTATAAAGTATATATATTCTGGGTCCTTATGAAGAGCGAAGTTGATTTAACGATGTCCGTCTGTGTGATGAGGACTTGATTGTTTTTATATGTATGTTGAATATTACGCATAACAAACACATCAATTTCTTTTCGTTCACCTCTTCACCTTTTATACACGAACAACAAACACATACAAAGATTTGTCATTTAAATAAAAACCAAACAAATCCCTATTGAACGAAAACTGATCATTTAACTCTATAAACGATGATTCCATATGGCCTTCATAGCTGAGATACTTTTTTTCTCTAAGAACGCGAGTTCGAATCCTACTCAAGGCACAATTCAACTTTTTTTGTACATTTTTTTTAATTTTCTTAAGACTTTTTTTTATTTTTTGTTTTTTTAACATTAAATAATTAATTTAAATAAAAGTTTATATTAAAAATTAAATAATCCATAAATAGGCTAAAACATCAAAATGTGTATAAAAACCCTCTGATACAAACGGTTTTATTTCTATTTTTTGCTCCGATTTTTAAAGAATTTATAAAAAGATTTTTAAACCATTTTATTTCTCATATATTAAGAAAAATTTATACATAATTCCCTTTTGAAAGCAACTATTTTAGGTCAAAATTTATAATAATTTATAAAAAAAAAATTATAAACTATTTTCCTTCAAATTTTTAAAATTAAGCTAAAGAAATTAAAAATATTTTTTAATAAAAAAGCGAAATAAAATCCCAAATGCAAATTTGCCAGCTAAATCAAACATATTTGTAGAAATAAAACACATGCAGTTCTAGTGATTTCTTTTAACGATTTGTAAAAAAATATTTTTTTGGTCGAAAAAAGCTTTTTTTAGAACTAAAAAGATTTTTGAAAAAAAAAAAAATATGACAACACTGATTGGCATTATGATCGTGATTGTTGTTGTTTTTATTTTATTTATTGAACTTTTTGTCTTTCACCTCCTCCCCTTTTACCCACAAACAGCAAATCCATACAAAGGTTTGTCATTTAAATAAAACCCAAACAAATCTGTTTTAAACGAAAACTCTTTATTTACTTCTATTTACGACGTTTGCTTATGTCCTTCAATGGCTCAGTGGTTTAAGCGCTTTGTCACAAATACTTTTTTTCTTTTAGTCGCGCGATCGAGCCCCGTCTATTCAACTTTTTTTATTTTTATATTTTTTTTAACACTTTTTTTTATTTTCTTAAGACTTTTTGTTATTTTTTTATATTTTTTTAACAAAACAAATGCGTCCAGCACAGTTGTCGGTCAGCTTTTCTGTATAATTGGAGAACGGAAAGAGGAAAAGTTTTCAAATAAGGTGCAAGCATCTTGGTTATCAATACACAACATCTGACCAAATGTGGGCGGGATTCTTGAATTGGGCGTGGCACAAAATAGATTAATTTATATCTTAAGAACGGTAAGACCATAATTAAATACTCCATAAGTGGGCTAAAAACATCAACATTTTTATAAAAACTAAAATTTTAGAGCTGTAATATGTCCTATGGATACGTCTTATATATCCAAAGATCGAAAATCTTTAGTAGAACATTTTTTTAAATACCTATTTTCGGGAACCATAAATCTTTCAGAGTCCAAGTTTTATCACTAAACTAAATGGTAAATTTCCACTTAAAGATGTCCGTATATAAATCTGTCCATTCCACATATGTCCATATATAAACTTCAATACTTTCCTAACCATGGTGAGGGGTATATAAGATTCGGCATAGCCGAATTTAGCCGCTCTTACTTGTTTTATTTTATATTGACAACCCGTATTTTTGACTCACTATTTCAAAATAATACAAAATCATGTACGGTGGTTATTTTCCTACTCACTTTGTTGCACTGATGCCACATGTATTATTTGAGCACTATAACAAATATAATTTTTTGAAAATTTTACCACGATTAGCAAACAAAATGGTTCTATCTTTTTATAGTATTTTGTTTACGGCCAGACACAAAACCCCGTTAAAAGCTTTTAATTTTCTCGTATTCAAAAAAACAAGTAAGAAAGGCTCAAATTTGGTTGACTGATGTGAAATTATGGATGTGAAAAATTTTTTTTTGGATGTAAAAACAAATTCTGTGGTTGGAAAAAAATTTTGAGGTGAAAAAATTTTTTGTGGTGAGAAAAAAAATTTTAGTGGTCAAAAATTTTTTTTAATTGAATATAAAATTTTATTTAATTCTAAATGGCTGTTTAAAAAAACAAGAGAAAATATTTTACTTGTATGTCGCTACTATGAAATTGTACTAAAACATGTTACACCAATTTGTATAGAAAATTTAGAGGTACTTTCACATGTTCACTCATAACTTTTTAGCCGCCGGGCCGATTTTGCTCATTTTCAATACCAAACTGCTCGGGGGGATGAACATTAATTTAGATAAAAATGAGCAGCCCCGCTTGCGTCCTCGTGCCGTCAAAAAATTGTTTTTTTTTTTCATACTATGGTAAAGTATCCAGAGAAAAAATGTTGCAAAGTTATTTTCTAAACTCGATTTCTAACAGTTTTTTGTTTGAAATATTTGTAAATTGTTATTTTTCACATAAAAATTCTTTGAAAATAAAAATTGAAGTTACAAAAAAAAAAAACAAAAAGTTTTTTTTTTTGTAACTACAAATTCCATTATTGGTGCCCTTTAAAAATTTTTAATTTTTATTTACAAAAGTATTCGATAAAAGATGACAAACAGAATTTTGTAATTTTGTTCTGAGTTGAAACAGAACAATTTTAATTTTTTAATTTTTTTTGTGTGTACTCTCATGAGAATGTTAAAAATTATCAAACTCGGCCCAGTGATTCAAAAGTAAAAAATGCGTGAAAATGGGAGAAAATCTCTTACCAAATTTTGCACAACATTGGTATAAACTTTTCCGCACGAGACCGTTAAAAAAACGTAATTTAAATCAACTACAGCGGATTCTATAAGAAGAAAAAAACACGCATGGAAAACATATAATATTTTTAAGTCCATTCTTTTAAAAGATTTAAAAGAAAATGTGAACTGTAATTATTTTGTAGAACATACAAAATGTAAGACCCATTTTGTTAAAAAATTGCAACTTAAAAACCCATTGGTGGAATAAAGTTACTTCACGAAAAATTTTTAAACGCTTTTCGTATAACTAGGGCTCGGAAGTTCATGTAAATACATATTTGTTGTCTTTAGCTGGTTAACATATAACCAACTACACTATGGAACAAAATGGGGGTTATGATCTTGGACGTCGATGATTCCTAGATCAGACGAACTACGCTGTGATCAAAACCGATACGAAAATTTTAAAACTGCGGTTGCAATAGTGACATGTGTCTTCAAATATCACGGTGTTCATATCATTATATTACCTGTTAATTCTGTTATATTTGCAAGAAACCATTATAAATCGATGTTTCGGTAGTGTAGCCTTATTATAACGGTTGTTTAAGATATTTCAAAATTGAACTGGTAAAAAAAGGGTAATGAACCCGGTTATACAAAAAGACACTTGCCTTTTAAAATTTGATATCGGTCTTAAAGAAGCTGTGGTAGCCAACTACCGTTATTATGAAAAGGTATTGAATGCCAAGCATGATGTTTTGTTAAAAGTTAATCTTTTTAAGCATATATTTTGATATTTTACTAAAAATCGGGTTTTACACAATTTATATACTTAAATTTATCTGTCATAAAAAAAATTATTTTTAAAATTTTAAAAATATTTTTTATTTTGTTTCATCACGAAGCAAAACTAACTGAAAAATAAAATTCCCATCTAAAAATCGAAATATATATGAACATACATGATCATACATGGGCTTGTATATGATCATACATGGGCATACATGGTCATATACGTCCATACATGATCTCATATATGACAATATATCTTCGGATCCGAAATTTGAGGGTATATGGTGATATATGTGCATATATTATCATACATGCTAATATATTATTCATGTATGCTCGTATATGATCATATACGTCCATATACCCTCAAATTTCGGATCCGAAGATATATGATCATATATGAGATCATGTATGGTCATATATTGAACAATGTATGGACGTATATGACAATGTATGCCCATGTATGATCATATACAGGCCCATGTATGATCATGTATGCTCATATATATTTCGATTTTTAGATGGGTTACTACAATTTTCTGACGATGATAAATGATAGAAAAAAAATACTTGAATTGAATTGGGTTACAATTTATATGGAGTTTATTTTTTCTATCTCATTCTGCAAATCACAACAATGGAAACAAAAATAAAAACTTTTTTGACATATGTTTTGGTATACTATCCAAACGGACTATACACTGAAAAAAATTGTATGTAATTAAACAAAAAAATGCATAGAACACAATAAATCTATTTCTTTAGGATTTTGATACGATGTGTTCTAATCTGGGCTTATAATTGTTCTATCACATCAGGTACACATATATGCAGGCAAACATATTTCTATGAGTACAACCCTGCGGGAAAAGGACCTATCTTTGTGATAGGCAGCGGATTTTTTATATGAAAAGGAGCGGTCACTTTAACATGGGCTTGTCCTAGAAGGGGTCAATTTCCCACTGATACAGGACTGGTCTAAAAGAACATGTCACACAACTTGCCCCAAAGAACATGTCACAGAACTAGTGCCGGTCCAGTTGTCACCTATCACAAGACAGGTCCCATTACCCAACTGCCCCTTTTTTCCCGCAGAGAATTGCAAACATTTTTATAATATATTCATTAGTTGGCAACTTGTTTTTCATAGTGAAATATACAGGTGTTGTATATAAATAATTACCTTTATTTATATTGTTAAGAAAAATTTAAACAAAAAAAAATATTTCACAAAATACAAAAATAAAAGCGTTTAAAAATGTTGTCAATACATTTTTCTCTATTTATGACAAGGTTAACATTTTGGTTCATAAGTCAAGATTTATTTTTAAAATAAATTTTCAGAAAAAAAATACATTTGTATTACACAAAACACTTGACATCTCATACGAGTAGAACACATTCATACATTTGTATCCTACATGCATTGAGTCAAAAGTGTATAAAAATGTTTTAATCTATTTGAAAATCATATTATTTGTCAATACATAAATTGTCTCACTTGCCTGCCAGACAAGCGATATGTCTGTCTGTCTGTCTGTCTGACTGGTTGTTTGGCTATTAAAGACTTTCGTTCCTTCAATGATGTTAGAGTTCAACCGAAACCAGATTTTTGAGCAATACTCAGACCGAATATTCCATTTTCAAAGCTAAAAAAAAGCTTTTTGAATTGAATATTCGGTTAATATTGTTTCTTATGATAATATAGAGTTTTACAGAAAAAATAATATGAATTTATTTTATTTATGAAACAAAATTAACAAAAAAAATTAATTTGTACAAAAGAAAAGTGCTAGTGAGAAATAGACCAAAGCATCTTTTAATTAATAACACAAATAAATCATCAAAATTAGAGATGGGAACGTTAGCGATTTTTGACTCACGATCACACACGATCCCGAACTAGAAATTACAATCAAGCACGAAGATTATTTTCTTCTCACGCTCACGCACGATCACGTGAGTAATTTGAATTTTTGCTCACGCTCACGAAATACTCACGCTTCAAAAATTCAAAATATTGATATGTTACCATAACTACTAAATACATAAAGAAAAAACAATCGAAAAAAAATTGAATAAAAGGAATAACCACGACAAAAAATCAACTTACGCACGATCACGTGAGTAATTAAAATTTTGGTTCACGTTTTCGCGTTATTCACGTGAATCACGAAATTCCGTGTCACGTGCCCGCCTCTAATCATAATAGATCTATTTCTCTTTCTCTAGCATTTTTCTCTATAAAAATATTATTAAAATTTTGTTCGGACAAAATTTTGTTGAACACCGAATATGTTTTTTTTTTCGGCCGAAAACGAATATTCGTTCGAACTCTACTGTTTTTTTTTAATATTGTTTGTCTGTTTATTTGTTAAATTCGTGCTAAAGTGGTTACATCCATACTTGCAAATCAATTTACACATTCAATTCAACATAATTTTGTGTAAGTTTCTATTTTACCATATCGTAGTATGTCTGTCCAATAGAGTGGGATGAAACTGAAAAAAAGTTTAATTTTATAGCTCATTTGTAGTGCAGACGAAATCTTGTTCAAATGAATAATATTTTTGTACACATTTATAGTTTTACTACTAAGTGAGTCAATGCAACACTACTTCTTTTGACTGTTTTTTTTATTCATTGTATAAATCAAACTTTGCTGATGATATGGTCGCCTAAAATTATTTTATAGTTAAAATCTCTTTTTTTATCTTTTTTATTCTGGTCTGCAATCTTATATTATCAGGGTAATTAAATTCCACTCTTCTAATTACAATCATATGATTGTAGAGATCATGTTAATAACTATAATCGAAATCATTATTACGTTCTTATTGGAAATTCCAAAAAGTACATAATAAGGTCATAATCCAAGGGACTTTTATTTTCAACTTCAGATTATTAACCAAGAGAGTTTGGTCAGGCCGTTGAAAGAAACATTTGAATCTCTTGAACCTCCATTTTGACCGCTTTCTAGACGAAAATTAATAAAAATTATCGTATTCGTGACTAAGCCTGTAATCTAGGAAACACATATTTATTTTTTTTAATGTTTGGACAGACCACTAAGAAGGAGATTTTCCATTTTTTTAACTTTCTTTATTATCACGTTAATTTAGGTTTCTAGCCAAAGCGGTTTGGGCAATAGCTTTAGCCATTTTTACCGAGGTTCCTGGCTAAAATTCTGAAAAGTACCTTATGGATTAATTTGCTTTAGACTGGGGAACACATAACGCTCATAAGTCAAAAAACGTGATTTTTAAGTTAATGATACAGAAATATGCAACAAATCAAAAACAAAAAATGGTATTGATATATATTTTTTCTCATTTTCTCAGTAGTTAAGCTAAAATGAAAACTTTAAACGCGTTTTCTGCAAAATCGATTTCCTTTAGGTATGACAGTCTTGAAATAAATGAGCGAAATTTTTTTTTAATTTTAGACTTCAAGCCGAAATATTTTGGTCAGGCCATTAAGAAGGAGACTTTTCTTCTTGTAATTCCACGTACCTGGCGGAAATACTCCAGGGAACACATATTTTGTGCTTCAGGTTTCTAACCAACGCACTTTGGAAATGCCCTTTTGCTCCTCGTTTTTAGCGGTTGCAGCATAATACCGTAAAATTGAAAGTACATATATAAAAAAACATTAAAATTTTGGTTAATATTTCGATTTGTTTTTAAATATTTCAATACATACGGTAAAGCGTCGGCCCAGTGCTTTTAACGGTGGTGCAAGCGTTGGCAGAACGAAAGATTGCGAAAATTATTGTTCTTTGCCAACAATTTCCATTGTTGATGCCTATTTAAATTTTTATTTTTTTTTTGACTTTACAAAACAGTCGTATGCTTAATGTGTTTAATAATACAAACATAATTTTAGTAAATTTTTGTCTGTGTTGTTAATTACTTTAGAATTTCTAATAATATCAAAATATATGTATAAATATTTTTTTTTCAGTACTGGGAAATTAATTTTTGTATTAAGAGTATCAGGAAATAAATCTAGTTTTCCTTTTTTAAATTCTTAGAAGACATTAAATGAACTTTAAAAATCACTTTATTTTAGATAACTCCAATGTTTTGAACCCCCATACAAATTGCATACATACTTCTATATTTTTGTCAATTTTTGGTGGAGCAGCTTTGAGTGTACAATTTTTACTGAAATATATGTGAAAAACAAGTAGTGTCAAATCCTCTCAAATAAAAACTTAAGTTCCGTAGAACCCCATCAAAACGTTTTTAACATTTGAAGGTTTACGCTGCAGTTACACGTTTAAAATTTTGCATTCAAGTTTAACACACATACTGCTTGTCAAAATTCATTTAAATTGACAGCTGTGACATAGGCTAACTACACGCAACTTGATAGTCAATTTTATTTTCAAGATGCCAAGAAAACAACTCAAAATGCTCGCCCAACTGAAAGTGCTGCAAACAAGTCATTTAAACAATTTAACACATTATTATTTTTATTTTTATTAGTTTTATCTATCGTTTTATTGCGGCAGAATATTTGTAAAACGAAACACGAAAATGAAAATTGAAGTCAAGCTGGTAGTGTGGTGGAGTCTGTTAGTGAAAAATGTGAGTGTATTGAAACTTGAAATGCCAAAATTGAACGTGTAAACCCCAAGTTGCCATGGCAATAAGTCCACAATGCTAAAAAACAAAATTTTCATTTAAAACTAAAAGTCGAAAAATTTCGAAAACTGCCCTACCGAAAAACGAACAAATTTGTTTAATAGTGTTTTAAAAGCAATATAAAATTTCTATAGTGAATAGAACGAAAGAACCCGAAAAAATTTATTTTTAACTTCTTAGTATGAGATGGGGCAGCTCAACAACTCGTTACCCCTATAATTTTTCCCTATTAATTTTCGAGAATAACTCTTACAAAGGGCCGACACTTACTTGAAGCAATAAGAGAAACAAATAGCAAATTTTTAAGCACTGGAGAGCCTACTTACTGGCCAACTAACTTAAACAAAAAACCTGATTTAATTGACTTCTTTATCACGAAAAATATAAAACATGAACATTTAAAGATAGAATCGTGCTTCGAACTATCCTCCGATCACTCACCCATTATACTCAAATTCGAAAGTAATGTTCTTCTTGCGACCCATAACAAATTTTCTTACAACAAGAAAACAGACTGGGAGTGCTTTAGAGAAATAGTTGAAAATAAACTTGATATACAGATATCACTAAAAACCAAAGATGAAGTGGACAGTTCAATAGCATATTTTAATGACACACTTTTGTATGCTGCAATTGATTCTACACCCATAATAACTCATAAATCAAACAAATATAGTATATCACCATTCATCAAAGAAAAGATTAAGGCAAAGAGAAAACAAAGAAAAAAATGGCAATCAACAAGATCACCCTTTGATAAAACAATCCTTAACAAACTAACCAAGGAATTAAAGGATCTTTTGAAAAAGTACAAACATGATAAACTGAAAAGTTATCTTGAAAACCTTGATTCAACCAAGACAACAAACTACTCATTATGGAAAGCCACAAGAAAAATTAACAATGCTATTATTCATCAACCGCCAATCCAAAAACCTGACTTAACGTGGGCCAGAAATCAAAACGAAAAGGCTCAAGTATTAGCTGATCATTTTTACAGAACTTTCTCTAATGAAATGGACAAACAATATATTACTCTGCCAAATATCATTTCATCCACAAACTGCCACATCAAAAACGTTTCTCTACATGAAGTTAAAACTACTATTAAAACAAGAAGAATTCATAAAAAATCCCCTGGCTATGACAGAGTAACGGGCAAACTATTAAAAGAACTACCAATGAAGGGACTTATCTACATAAGAAATATCTTTAACGTTATAATAGCAATGAAATATTTTCCTAAAGTATGGAAAGTTGCAGAAATAATCGCTATTGCAAAGCCCAACAAGGACGCCACAAGGGCTACTTCATACAGACCAATAAGTCTATTACCACTTTTATCTAAATTATTTGAAAAACTTATTTTTGATCGACTAGAACCAATACTTATAGAAAGAAATCTTATACCAGGCATCAGTTTGGTTTTAGACACATGCACTCTACGATCCAACAAATACATAGAATAACTAACAAAATCTCATCTGAAATTGATAAGAAAAATTTTTGCGTGGCCACATATCTTGATGTAGCGAAAGCGTTTGACAGTGTGTGGCATGCTGGCCTACTTTATAAATTGAAAAAAAATCTGCCAATGGACTTTTTTCTTATTCTACAAAGTTATTTAACTGACAGGCACTTTTATGTTAAATATAAAGATGAATGCTCAAGCATAATTAAAATGGAAGCGGGAGTTCCGCAAGGTAGTGTCCTTGGCCCTATCCTATACCTTCTGTACACAGCAGACATTCCTACTCCAACAAGAAACACAGATATGATTACAACATTTGCGGACGACACTATCCTTTTGTCATCAAATAAAGATATAACTTTGGCCATATCAAACCTTCAACAATTGCTGGACAATACTCTAAACTGGTTTAAAACCTGGGGTATTTTAGTAAATAGTGAAAAAACAGTACAAGTGACTTACACAAATAGGAAGATAAGTAATCATCAAGCAATTACGATAAACAACACTCCGATTCAAAATGATAATAAAGCTTGGCATGATAATCGACTCTAAATTAATCTGGAAAGATCATATCATCCGTAAAAAAACGAAGTAAAGTACAAATTTGGACAACTTTACTGGTTCTTAGGAAAGGATTCAACTTTATCCTTACAAAACAAATTGCTTATATACAAAACAATAATAGCTCCTATTTGGAAATATGGCGCAGAGCTCTGGGGTACTGCAAGCAACTCTAATTAAAAATCATCCAACGAGTTCAATCAAAAATACTGAGAACTATTATAAACGCCGAATGGTACATATCCAATGAAAATATACATCGTGATCTTAACGTCAGCACAGTCCAAGAAGTCATAAGAAATTCCAGCTTAAAACATACATATAAACTTACAACTCATTCTAACAATGAAATTAGACAACTTCCCTATAACGAGCTCTCAGGTTCAAGAAGACTTAAGCGATGCACTCCATCGGAGCTATTTGTCCGATTCTTATAAATTGATAATTTTATAAATTAATAATGTTTACTTACACTAAATATAAGTTATCTTAAGTGTTGATTTAAGTTAATTAATACCCAAACCTCAAAACTAATTACTAATTGTCATATAAAGACAGGTGTAAATAAAATGGGATGTTAAAAAAAAAAAAAAACTTCTTAGTATGAGATGGGGTAGCTCAACAACTCGTTACCCCTATAATTTTTCCCCCTACAACATATCGAGTCTTATTTTTATGTATATTAAAATAGTATTTAATAAAAATATAACTGACACATTTTAACCGATTCCAACAATCAAGGACTTGTTGTATTCATTAAAAAACGTAATTGCAATTAAAAACAAATACATATTACAAAATAAAGGTTTGTTAAAAGTATAAACTTATATACGAGGGCGGACCCAAAGTTAGCGGACCTTACAAAGAAAACACAATAATTTTAGGAAATATTTTATTTATTGCTCAACGTAATCTTCTTTTAGTTCGATACATTTTTTCCAGCGTTATTCAATAGCTTCGATACCCTGTTTATAGTTAGAACTGTCTAGCTCCTTAAAATAGCCATCAACCGAAAATCTTTTGCCACCGAGCCATTTTTCATGTTTGGAAATAGAAAATAATCCGAGGAAGCTAAATATGGCGAATAAGGTGCGTGAAAAAGCAATTCGAACTTTAATTCATTGAGTTTCGCCAATTTTTTCATGTCATGAAATTATTTTTGTTGGCTCAAAAAAAAAAAAAAATAAATACTAAAGAACATAGCGGCTTGGAACATAAAACATATTTTTTATAAGGTTGCCACTTTTCGCAAAGTAATTTTTATTAAATCTACTGCCGCCATCTATATGTTAGGTCGGCTAATTTTGGGACCGACCTCTATATAAATTTGGAAAGCTTACCTGTTTTTCTTTCTAAAACCGTCCAAAAATTTAAAATCGGTTCAAAAGTGATAAAGCTACAAATATTTTAGTCCGTGAAGTTTTGCCTATAATTTCCTTTTTTGCCTATAACTTCAGATTTTGATGGTGTATTCAAAAATCTAAAAATTGAAAATTAATTCAACCAGGGCTATAACTTACAAGTACACTAGGACATTTTTAAAGTATATTTTCACTGCAGCACCGCGTATCAAGTAGATTAATCTGCCAGTTATATTCTGAGTTATAAAACAAAACAAAAAAAAGGTCATCGGCAATAATATTTTTTTTATAGGCTGTTATTGATTTTGGAATTCCTTTCAATTTTAAATTGACTTTTATGAATTTAATTTAAGTTTTTCATATACTATTCTATTGTTTATGATGTGTCATAAAAATTCCATTTAATTTTAACACTATGATGTTTTCCAAAGAAAAAAATTATATCGAAAAGATTGTGTTAGTATATGTTTAAAAAATCCTATGGGCAGCAATTCAGCTTAAATAAAACGAATTGCCTAAATGCTTAAAGGTGCTTTTACATTATGTTTAACAACTATTTCAAAAAATAGAAACGAAAACAAAATTAAAAACAAATAGACAATGTTATTGCTTTTGTTCAGCATAATATTGGTTCGACTGGATTTTCTTTACAATCACCTTTAATATTTCAAAAACTGCTCAAATGCAGCAATTTTTATTTTTGTGTTTTTAAAAGAAAAAATCTCATACTTTATGACTGTATTTACATTTTTTTTAAGTTCAACTACAAACTTTTTAAAATTCTACATTTTCATAAAAAATTTCCTATTTTTAGAACTATGTATTTTGAAAAATTAAAAACAAATATTTACAAAACATTTATCTAAACAATCCTAAATAGCTAAATACCTGAACTTTAAGGTTCCAAAATAAAAAGATAACTTTTAATTGGTTAAATCAAAAAGTATATAAAAGAAAGAGAGAAGTTCGCTCTCACGAATTTTTTAGTACTCTCTTAGAATACCAACATAGTTTGGCGGCAACAAAGGCGAGTTTTGGTCGGCAGCTTTTAGGAGTGTTTAGCGGTGCAGCCATATAACCAATTTTAACTACTTTTTTGCCGTTTTTTGGGATGCTAGAGATTTTTCAGATTATTTCATAAAAAAAAATGTTTTTTTTTATTTTATTCGTGTATTTTTTCAGATTTTTTACATAAAAATATAATATTTGTTCAATATACTATCTATTTTTACTAAAATTAGACATTTTTAATAAAGTAAAAAATACAACAAAAATTTGCAATTGTGTTAAAAAATAGTTAAGAATTCAAACATAACATTGTGACATGAAAATTATTAAAGTGCGTGCACAGCTTAACCAACCCTGTCTATTAGAGTATTCAAAAAACCGGCCTTATGGAAAAACCGGTTTCGGATTTCTTCAAAAAATCGAATTTTAAAAAAACTGGATTCGGTTTTTGCAGAAAAAACCGGTCAACCGGTTTTTTCGGTTTTGTTTTTAATTTAAATAAAAAGGCTTATATAATTCGTTAATTGTTTTAATTACAAAAAAAAAATAATTTAATATATAAAGTAATACAAATAAAAAAACATTCTTTGAAAAAAAAAATATTTTATAATATTCTTTTATTGTATTTCATTTCAACATTTTATTTATTTGTTTTAATATTTTTTAATATAATATCTTAAAAATTAATATTATAAAACTATATTCATATCAAATGAATAGATATTAAGTTTGTAAATTGGGTAAAACTAGGTACGTTAGTAATTTGAACGTTTGGCATTAAATACGTTTTTTTAATATTACATTTTAAATATGTAATATTAAGAAAATCTATTTTTCACTTCTAAAATAATATTTTAGAAATAATATGCAATTTAAATGTTTCGTTTTAAGACGATTTTTTTGTTTGCTTTTGATAAAGCTAGAAGTAGAAATACTCTTTTACTAATAATAGATGTTGGACAAATAGTCAAGAAACAATTATATAAATTTTCCAACTTTTCAGTTCTTTTGTCGCATTTATCAAGATATATGAAATCATCATATGTGACCTTCTCCGAGAAAAGGGACCTAGTGTGTCAAAAAACGGGTTTGGACTTAAGAGTGGATTCTGGTACCTAATAGGGTGTAGAATAAGATGAAATGAATTAGATTTCTGACAAAAATTTATTTACCCCATAAAAACGTACAAAACAAACTTGGGAAAATCGATAAAAATGAGAAAAACATTAAAATTTACTTTTTTTTGATTTTTTGGGTTTAAATTGTTTTTAAATTGTCACTCTAAAAGCGAAAAAATATACGCCACCTCATAGGCATGACGTCACCAAAGTCGGCACCCAATCATAACTAACCATACCAAATCGCATCTCCCAACTGAAGGTGTGTTCACAGTGATAATGCGTTATGAAACTTTAAACGCGTTTTTCTCAAAACTTCATTTTCACACACTAGATCCCTTTTCTCGGAGAAGGTCACATATAATGATGAATGATTTTGTACAGTCTCTTTTTTAGGATTTTGAATACTGTTTATTGTGTTATTTAGATCAGAAATTAAACTATTTGAGTTTGGAATATCCAAAGTTAAGTCTTCATCGAAATCTATCGGACTTACATTTAAATCTTCATAACCAAACGATTATAAAAGTGTTCGGAAAAAATAAAAGAGACCAAGTAACCCAGTTGGTGATGTAATTAAAAAACCGGTTAACCGAACAAAAAAGACCGGGTTTCGGTTTTCTTCGAATTTACAAAATATTCGAAATCGATCGGTTTTTAAAAAAAAAGAAACCGGTTGACCGGTTTTCCGTTTCGGTTTTTGAATACTCTACTGTATTCATATCCATTATTTCCCAATTCTACTATAAAAATATATAATAAAGAGAGCAAATATGCTATTAATTGTTGCAAAATATAATTTAAAAAAACTATAAAAAATGCATGAATTTGAAAAAAGTTGTTTTCATGAAAAAACTGGAAAACAGTTAAGAATCCCAAAAACTGGGATAAAAAATTAAACTGCTTATGTGGCAACACTGCATACACCAAATTTTATTTACATTAGCAACTTTGAAAATGTTGCCCACTCATATAAACATGTTGCCGCTGAACTCTATAGCATTTTGAATTTCTGGTAGAGTATTTCTGACACTCTTTAGTAAAGTATATTTTTTTTTGTTAAATAGAAGAAATATGCTCTTGAATTATCACAATTTTTTAGTTTTATCACTGATTGCTAATGCAGCAAAACTTTTTGAAATTCGACAACACACCGCAGAAAAAGTAAACTATTTGACAAATTTATTTTGCTAGTTAGTGACGTAGAATTTTACCTACTTTTATCGCATAACAACTTAATTAATTAATTTTGGGTACGTTCGTAAATGCAGAAAACTTGCGCATCACTGCGACAGTTATGCCAATTTATGTTGCTGATGCGTGATCAGATGCTTTGCTACTGCTCAACAACTGCACAGTTTACTTTTTAGAACGTTTTGGAAAAGATAAAAATATGTTCACCACAATAAAATTAACAAATATTATTAAAAATCTTAATGGTAAAATGAAAACTTTTTGTTAACTTATAATAAAAAAAATAATTAATAGAACGATGAAACGACTTTTGATTATTAAAAATTAATTAAAATGAAAATGAAGACTGATTTCGCAATATTGCATCAGAAACTTTAATGATGCCATAGTTGCAAAAATTTGCGGCAGCACTGCCAATTGTTTGCATAAAAAAACGTTTGACGTTAATCACTGCTGTCAAGTGATGCTTTTTTGAACTTTTACTTTTATTATGCAGCAGTGATGCGCAACTACTGCATTTAAAAACGTACGCTTTATTTTACAAGCGCTACTTTTGACGCATTTGCCAAATTGATACTTTGTATCGATATGTCTCTTATTATTATGCTGCCCATACACGAAAGAACATAAGTAGAAACATGTGTTTCTACTAATGTTGAATTTTTTAATACAGTCGATAGAACCAAAAACGAAACCATAAACGAAACATTAGTTATGTGTGTTCGCATATACTACTACTAAACAAATATAGGCGGAAGAATAGCAAATTTTTTAAATTTATTTTTAAAAATGTTTCTATATTTTTTGTTAATTTTCATATGTTCTGTTTTTTAATTTTATTTTTATAGCTATCACATATTATGTCCCATAAATCTGGTAAATTTTTATATTTATTTGTAAAATTTATCCAATTTTCAATTGTCATCATTTTCGTTTCTCTTTTATTTACTCCGCGAATTGCAAAAGCATACAGCGGTTGCTCCAAACGAAAGAACACAGAAAAAACTGTAAATATCGATACAGACGATGGAACATTGTGTTTGAAAACATATCTGAGGAACCAAAGATAAAACACGAATTTCAACAGGAAACATTGCTACACACGATGGAACATTAAGTGGAACATGCACATAACGTTTACTACCCCAGAGCTACGTCCAATAAAAAGCGAATATTACGAAAAACATCCAAAGTAGTTTTTAATTAATATAAAAATATCACCTCTTCAATTAAAGCAGTAAAAAAGTGAGGAAAAAAGAGGTGTGCAAACCGTAGTGAGGGTTATAAAATCAAAGAATATACGTTTGAACACCGACTCTTAAAAACCTGAGAAAAACCTACATAATTTAAAAGTTTTTAAGCGCTTGAAATTATTTTTTTGGTGCCCTACATCAGCCCTGCGATCTAAATTCATCAACCCATCACTTACTTATTCCCCAGCACATTGGGTATATAGGAAAGGATAAGTAATATAGGCACAGAGGTATTTCCTGCTACTTGCAACTTACACTCAGAAAAAAAGTTAGTAGAAAAATTTGTAAACGGTTTTCAATCCCACTTTACTATTTTTGTACTGATTTTTAGTAAAAAAATTATTATTTAGCAAATCTTTTTGCTATTTACATATTAAAAATTACAGTTTTTTTACAGAATATTTACAAATTTTTGTTGCTAATTTCAGAAATTATTTTACAATTTTTTTGAAAACCGATTTGCTAAAATTAGTAAAAAAAAAATTACTAATTTTAAAAAAGTGGTTATTAAAGGAATTGTTATTTCTAATTAAAGCTTACACATACAAACTTAAATTGCCTTTGATTTTGTTTTTCATTTTGTAAAAAATATTTTTTGAAAAAAATAAATAAAACAAAAAAAATTTAATGCTCCATAAAAAAAAATAATTTAAAATTTTGTACTAATATTAATAATATTTAGTAATTTTTTTATGCTGATTTTAGCAAACAGATTTTTACAAAAGGTATACTAAAATTTAGTAGCGGCTACTAATTTTTCTACTATTTCATTGTACTACACGTCAGCAGACATGTGTTGCCAAGATTAGCGAAAAATACCGCTGGGCTCAAATTAGCAAAATTTCCCGTAATAACAGCAAAATTTTCAGTTGCCATTACATACTTTTTGGTAAGTGTGGTCAAATTCAAGTCAAATGTCCACCGACACTACTGCCTCTTTCTTCTAGCCTTTAACCTAATTTCCTTTCCCAGCCCAATGCACTGCATTAGTAGGGGTATTTCATAAAAAACAGTGATGTCAACTTTTTGATAGTAAAAAGCGCAACAAAAAATGTAAAAATATATATTGAGAAAACACAACAAATTTGAGAAAAATGTTTGTTATTTCTCAACATAATCTCCTTTTAGCTCGTGTTTATAGCAAGAACTGTATAGCTTCTTAAAATAGCCATCAACCGCAAATTTTCAACCACCGAGCCATTTTTTCAAGTTCGGAAATAAATAATATTAATACGAGGGAGCTAAATCTGGGGAATAAGGTGTGTGATGAAGTAATTCGAACTTTAATTCATTGTTTTTGGCCAATTTTTTCCACGTTTACAAATTCACTGAGATCGTTTATTTTTGATACTGTTATGCTTAAAATCAAAATAGCATAAAATAGCGTTAAAAAAATTTGTCATTTTGGGTCATTAAAAAACTCTTTAAATAGTGCTAAAAGCGCCAAATTGGCATCACCAATAATAAAGCTGCTTCTAGCAGCAAAACCCTTGTTCCCATATATTTTTTATATGACACAAACTTATGCATGGCTGCGGGCAGCTAGAGTAGAGTAATTTAATCAAGAGTGGATTTTTCCCTCATCCTTTCCACTTAAAATTTTTTTTGTATCATGTCATCTCTATTTTTGTACATTCCACTCTGCAACGTGGTGTACTCCATCACTGTGAATTAAGTTGTATGATTTAAATATTTAACCTGGTGTATTCAATGAAATGATAGCAAGCAATTGGCAAATCGATTACATAGAAACGTCAAAATGATGTCAATTACACTGTAGTGGAGAACATTTTCCCATTTCATTGCTGAAAATTACCATATGTTAGCTTTTTTTTTCGTAAAACACGAAATAAATTGACATTTATTGGCAGGAAATATGACAAGAGCCGATTGCATGTCATCGATATAATGATATTTCAATAACAATAAAGCTTGCTATCATTTTATTGCACGTGAAGACACCGAATTTCAGGTTAATCGAAGTTTTGACTTAATACAACTGGCCTTTGTAACAAAAAATATAGTTAAATTTTTTTACCTCGGCCAATTTTGGTGTAAGGTATTAAGTTATCGGTATTGACCGTTTATAAGATTCTTACATGTTATTGCTTTGCAACACATCATAATGAATCAGCCAGTTAGTCGTTTAAGGCTATTATTATTTTTTTAGATTTTCCTAAGAGTAGATGATGAGAGACACAATGTTGTGACTGACGGTATGTCTAATGGCATAATAATGTACTCTAGTTGCGTGCGTGTTTTAAATATATTTTTCTCCTTCCAAATATACCTATACTACATCTGTACATTAGTGCGACACTTATTTGGTTTACAATAACCCTCATAGCTATACTTTTTACTTTTAGCCTAAAAACCTAAAAATTCTAAGACTATATTAGCCAAAAATCTGCAATCAAAAGATATTGAAAGTTATTCATTTGTAAAATTTTTATACTCTAGTTTTGGAAACAAGATGTTTTGAAAAAATATATATGTTAAATTGGTAAAATAAATGTCATACAAATTTACCCACTTATGTGGTTATTATTGTTGTGGTATTTTTGTTGCTGTTGTTTATGCCACTGTTAAATTTTATTTTAGAATCTTTTTTTTTTCTATAATTTTAGTAAATTTTCTCATGATTTGTATACTTTTGGAAAAAATAGCAAAGTTATGTATTCGTTATGGTTTAAATTAAAATAGAGGAGTTGCCAATGTAGCTTTTAATATTTTAAAGAAGGAATATTAAACACTATTTTTTTAAATGGAAAAATTGTGAAAATCAGCGCTTGAGAGACGGGAGTGCACATTTTCGACTGAGCAACCAGGTCATCGTCAGCCTCCTTCTGAAGCACTCAACCCACAAACAGGAAAATTACTATGCGAAATTCATTTTCACATTTGGTAAAATATTACCCGTACAAATAAGCTTTTTTCATCTTTTTATAGAATTACCCTTGGCAACCACCTTCGATTTTCTAAGCACAAATTTACTGGGTTGCCATTCCAACTGTTAATGTTTCCATTTCTGACTACGAATTGTGCTTCGAAAATCGATGGGTTCTCTGAACATTGAATGCGTCAATTTTGACGATTAACCAAGCCATCAAGGCAAAAATGTGCTTTATCGCTTAAGATAATTTTACTAGCAGTAAAATCAGCATCAAGTTGATGTTCATGATAAAATATTGTTGAACAAAGAAAACGTGATGTTCTATCGTGTAATGTCCCATTTTTGCTAACCCTAAACTGTCAGCTGTCAAGCTAGTTTTTCTTTTGGTTGGCAACACTTTACTGCGCAAATGTCGGCAAACACAAATGTTACGTGTATTTTTAAGACATGCTTTGACAAACAGATATCTTCCTGATATTTATGAGCTTTTGCAAAAAAAAAAACTGATAATGATTTTAATTAAATTAGTGCGATTTTCTAAAAAATTTTGGAAAATTTGAATTGTATTTATTTAAAAATTTACACATTGAAAAAAGTTGTATTAGCAATATTTCCGACTTTTTTGTGGAGCAATATTTTTTTTTGTATGGAAAAAACTAAATTTTTAATTTGTTCTCTAAATTCTAATATTCGTGAATATACACTAAAAAAAATTAAAACTCAATTTTAAGGATTTTTATTCTGTTTTTAAAAATGTTTCGACATTTTTAAAAATGTTCCGACATTGGAATTTTTAAAAAAGTTTTGACACCCTGGAATGATAATTTAAAAACTTATTTTTGTGGTTGAAGCCACACTTGCGAACTATAGTTTACATATTGAAAGCAATTTCGAGTGTCTACCTTGTGGGAAACGAACCTGTCACAGGGCACGTCACGTGATTGGTCAAATGTGACAGGTCCCCGGACAGATTTCTTAATATGAAAGGGACCATTCACTTGAACACGGCCTTGTCATAAGGTGGGGGTAAATTTCGCTTTGTGACATGCCACAGGACTGGCTCAGTTGAACTTGTCGCAGGACTAACACAAAAGAACCCGTCACAAGACTAATACAAAAAAATCAGTCACAGAAATGACGCATAGAGCGCACTAGGCAATATGTCTTAAAATACATTTTCACTTAATTACTTAAAAAAGTAAGAATTTAAAAAAATCTACTGGGCGTTAGTAGGGCTCGATTGCACAACGCTAAGCAAAAAAAAAAACACTAACACTACCAATTTAGTGATATGCCCTCGGGTGACCTGTCAGGGCATATGTCCCCTAGGTCAATTGACTTATTATTATTAGCCAAAAATTGAGGATCAAAATGTAAATTGAAACCACAAAAGAAAAATCAGATAATATAAATTTTAATTAAAAACATCAATTTAAATTAAAAATTTTTATTAAATAAAATCCCAATTATTAGGTTTGTTTTTTTCGAATTTAATATTTATATATAACCTATCTGTTAAAAAACGACTATCCCTACTTACCTGACTTTTCCTTATTTTTTGTAAACAAATAAAATTTTAACATTTGGGGCTGCCTTTGCAAGAAAGCTGCTTTCGCATATGGACTTCGCGGGAACGTGAAATAGAGCAATTATATTGTTTGCCCTTTTATACCTTTACTTATAAACAGATAATGCGTTTGTTAGCTTTTGTTGTTTTTAATATTTTCATATATTTTCATGACAAATATTTTTGTTTACATTTAAAAGAGAAAAGCAAATAATTTCTAAACTTGGAAGCATTTTTATACATTCTTAATTTTTAAGTAGCTATATCTATAACTCTTTAGCAAGTATATACTTAAATTTGTATGAACTATTTATATAAAATTCGAAAAAACAAACCTATTATCAATAAAAACGCTCTAAGGCTACACTCCCAAAAAAAAGTTTGTAGAAAAATTTGTAAACGGTTTTCAATCCCACTTTACTATTTTTGTACTGATTTAGCAAATACTTTTGGTATTTACATTTTTACAAATTTCAGAATTTTTACAGAATATTTACAAATTTTTGTTGCGAATTTCAGAAATTATTTTACAAAATTTTAAAAACCGATTTGCTAAAATTAGCAAAAAATTTAAAAAAATTTTAAAAAAAGAGGATATTGAAGGAAATGTTTTTTCTAATTTAAAATTACACCTACAAACTTAAATTGCCTTACAATGTTACATAGATTAAAATAAGGGATTGGAAGTGAAGATACCGATTCATGTCTTAAAATAGGACATCCACTTAAAATAGCACTTAAAGGTTTTTTAGATCTAAAAATCAGCACTTAAAAAAATAAAAATTTAACCTTAAAATTAAAAAAAAAATTTACTAAAATATTTTTTAAAACAGAAATTACCAAATTAAAACAAAATGATAAATTCGTTTGTTTTTACAAATTTTTAAGCCTTGTCTTAAATATTTTTTGAAAAAAATAAAAAATTTTTGATGCTCGATAAAAAAAATAAATTTGAAATTTTGTACTAATATTAATAATGTTTAGTAATTTTTTTTGCTGATTTCAGCAAACTAATTTAAAATTCCACCTTAAAAAAGTTTACTTAAATTTAGTACCGGCAGCTAATTTTTTCTACAAATTTCATTGTACTACACGTCAACAGACATGTGTTGCTAAGATTAGCAAAAAATACCGTTGGCTCAAATTAACAAAATTTCCCGTAATAACAGCAAAGTTTTCAGTTGCCATTGCAGACTTTTTTTGGCAAGTGTAGCAAAATGTTTTCCCGTGGAAAAATTTCACCCGAATTTTAATGGCCTCAAAAAGTAATTTAAATGGTAAAAATTTTTGTTTTGTAAAAAAGACAATCGCAAACCGTAAATGTCACTTTTTATTACAAAAATAAATAGTCTTGTATATTAAATTTGTGTGAAAAAAATTGTTCTAAAATTTCACGTGAAATTTATTATCGTCAAAAATCTTTATTTATTTTTTTGCATGGAGTATAACAGTTTTTTCACGTAGAATCAAAACAAAAAAATTGAAAAAATTTGCAAACTTAATACAAAAAAGTGCAAAATTTTAAGGAGGGTTTAAATGAAAAAGTAAAATTAAAAATATACTTAAAAATAAAATACAAACAATGGAAAAATGTGAAACTTATGACCCCTTGTTCTTTATAGAATGGACCCCAACCTGTGGAATTTTGAAACTTATTTTTAAACTATTTTTAAAATCCTAAGATCACTTTCGTGCCGCAGCCCCGAAGCATACAATGTTTTTTTATTTTGTTGAACCGTGTAATTTTAGATACTACTTTAAATCAAACAAAAAACAACTTAAAGTGCAACGTTAAAGATCAACAATAATTACAAAACATGTAATTAAATTTGTATAATAATAAATAGAATTATTGCGGACAGATTATTAAAGTTGACGTTTTCGCAAGCATACTTTTACCACTTCACTGATACGTGCTAGATATATCTTCCTTTTAGCAGTAACGCTTAAGTTTTTTACAGAGCTGCCTTTTTTTACCGGTAAGTGGACAGGTAGAGAGGGTAGGCACATTCAGATGGGTCCTTTTCTATAGAAAAATAATTTTTGTATCAGTCCTATTTCGCCAGTCACTGGGTGAGTACCGATCCCTTTTTTATCCGTCACGTACATAATTAAACGTGTATTAAAAATCGATAAATAAGCATTTAAAATTTAAAAAATATTCATTTATTATTAATTTTTCAACGTTTTCAATATTATCAATTCAATTTTAGCATTTTTGCTATACAAAGAGCTTTCAAAATTGTGAATGGTCGTTAATCATCGTAAGAAAAATAGTAGTAACTGTACACTCAGAATATTATTACTGTTTGTAGCTTAATAAAAAAGTTGGCAGTTCCGTTAAAAAAATACCTACATTTATTTTTCAGAGAAATATTTATTTTATCTTGAAGTTTTTTTGTTTGAAACTTAATAAAAATTTACCTACAAAACGTGGTTATTTGTTATTAAAAATTAAAAAAAAAATTTTGTTTTTCTATGCTTATATACAAAATTATTTCAATTCGAATTACAAGAACTTCATAAGTGAATAAAAATTTATATTTAACGAATGGGTAGGTAAAGTTCAAACATTTATTTTTTAACTGAATAATAATTTGTTTTTACTGATTTGTCAGTTGTTTAAACAACAATTAAAAACAAATGAGGAAACCCATTTGATTGAAGTGAAATATAATTTATTTTATTTATTTATCTATTTATGTCCGCCTATGGATACAATATTATCCTTACAGACTAGCATCTTAAAACCTAATTTAAAATATATTACTTCACAAGATTTTAAATTGAGAATGAGAAACACTTATGTCTAATTGATTATAATACATATGTATTAAATAACCTCATACATTTATTGAGTGGTTCATTTACAGCATATTCAGTTACATGCAATTCAATATGAAAAAAAGTAGTTACATTTTTAAGTGTTCTTGGAGGAACATGTATTGATATTAGTTCAAGCAATTCAGGGGAGTCAATAACACCACAAATAATACCATGCAAAAAAGTTAAAGCAGTGATGTTATTCCTACAACTCGTAGAGTTGTGAGAGTAGTGATGATATTCCTTCAGCTCGTAGAGTTTTCAATGAAATAAATAAACATTAATCTTCATATAATTAAAAAATGGTAGCGCAAACTGAGTAAACTTTCTTTGAATTTTCTCAATACGAGCAATATGAAAAGCTGCATTGGGACTCCAAATAAAAGAAGTATATTTTAACCTTTTTCTAAAATGGTCAAAACAGTTATCCAAATTACGGCGAATTAATGCAAGTATGCTTTCGGAATAATAAAATTTAAATGACTAATAGTGAATGATAATTTAACATTAAAAACCAAACCCAATTCAAAAATTTTATTAAAACAAAATTCATGTTAAAAGATGACTCGTCATTCTATACTCAGAAGAGGAAGAACATTGCGACTTCTATGAAAATACATACGGAAACATTAAATGATATTTTTGATTATTTTTGCTTACAAACTATTGTAAGTGTTATATATATAATGAACGTGAGATTGAGCCGTGCTTTTTATTTTTATCTCCTCTATCACAAATCCGTAGCGTTACGGTGTAATGGTTAGCGCTTTGGACTATTTTACATAAGGTTGCGGGTTCGATCGCCAGCAACAGCAACATCAATTCAGAAAAATAATATATATATGAATTTTTCTATCCATCATACATATCGCAAGACCCTCCTACGGAGTTCCTGTAGCACTTAACCCCAACGAAGTAAAGTAACATAAAAGGACCTTTAAACTTTAACAAGTTCGCCAACTCTTAATCATATTGCGAGCAACAGCTGTTCTAATATTAAACAACTCGTTCAATAACAGTATTGCCATATATGAATCCCTTCATCTGTCACCACCTTTCATCTCTCCTCTATACGCTTTTCAAAGAAAGCAACACATTTATAGAGATGGGATTCTACTCTGTATTTATCTGATGCATGGGTAAATACCGGGTAAATAAAAGATAAATACCTTTTTTGGGAATTTATTTGGGTGTTTATAAAAAGTATTTGGAATCTCGCCAATAAAGACATACGACAAATGGATACTTCCCCAAAAATTGTACCGGGTGAGGATACAATCAATTTTGCTAATTCATTTGAGGAAGCACCTTCAACTTCCACAGGTATCACCCATTCACACCTCATTGTTCGTTTAATTATTTTCGGAGTGAGTGACATGAAACTTCTGCGACAGTGATTTCGGTTGAATAATGTAATGTTGCAAAAATAAATATGTATATTAGGGTGGGTCGATTTAGCAATCGATTTTTCGATAGCTTTTGGCATGAGGAAAAAAAATTCCATTGCGACATATCAAAAAAATCATTTTCGAGGCGTCCAAAATTTAATTTTTTTTTTACTTTTTCTCAACTTTTATTTTTAAGTTTGTTTTTACAGGTTGGTTGAAAAGTTCCTGCGCTCACCAATAGATGGCACTGCTATGTCCAATCTTTTTTTTCTCAAGTTGGTATAACTGTCCTGAGAACACATGCAAAGTTGCAAGTCATTCTGTCAATTCTTTCTTTGTTTACAAGCCATTTGAAGTGGACGTGTCATTGATTTTTTTTAATATGGTAAAAATTGAATATCGTGCAGTCATTAGATTCTTTGTTTTGAAGGGTTTAAAAGCAAAGGAAATTTATGAACAATTGTTAGAAGTGTATAAGGAGTCCTCACCTTCAAAACGCACCGTTGAATTTTGGGCTGGTGAATTTAAACGTGGTCGTACCAGCCTTAAAGACGATCCACGCGAAGGACGATCAAAAACTGCAACCACGGCAGAAATCATTGAGCAGGTACATAATATGGTTAGTTAAGATCCAAGTTTGACTAAGCGTGAAATTGCTAATGCCATAGGCATCTCAGACGAACGAGTACTCCATATTTTACATGAAGAATTAAGTATGAAAAAACTGTTTGGACAGTTAGTGCCGCACACACTAAAAATTCAACAAAAACTGGATCGAAAACAAATTTCTCAGCGTAATTTGGAGCGTTTTAAGCCGAATAAAACCGACCTCTTGCATCATTTTATAACTATGGATGAGACTTGGATCTACCACCATGATCCTAAAATGCTACAAGAACGTTTACAGTGGACTGAAGCTGGTTGTTCAGCTCCAAAGCAGGTGAAGTCACAACGATCAGCAAAGAAGGTTATGGCATCAGTTTTTTGGGATGCAAAAGGAATTTTGTTGATTGATTATCTTCAGCTGGATGAAAAAATTCGTGAGAAAAGACCTGGTTTAAAGAAGAAAAAAATCATTTTTCATCAAGACAATGCACCTGCTCACAAAAGTGTTTTGACGATGGCTAAATTCAAAGAATTAAAGTACGAATTGCTTGAACATCCACCGTATTCACCAGATTTGGCTCCCAGTGACTACTATCTCTTTTGGAAATCTCAAACTATTCCTTCGTGGAAATCATTTTTCGTCGAATGAAGAGGCCATAGCAGCCGTAGACGGTTATTTTGCAGAGCTTCCGGAAAACCATTATAAGGATGGGATAAAATTATTGGAAGATCATTGGAACAAGTGTATTCAGCTTCTAGGAGATTATATTGAATAAAAAAACATATTTCGTAACAAAAACAGGATTCTTGCATTTCGAGCGCAGGAACTTTTCAACCAACCTGTTGTAATAAAAAAATCGGCTGATTTTTTTTTTTTAATATTACCTTTCAAAGGTAAAATTGAACACTTAAAACGATGGCGATATCAGTTTATCCAAAAAACAATGCTTTTCTTGAGGTTTTGGACGAGTTTTTGCCGAAAAGTCGATCTTTTTTTACGCGTTAATTTAAATTTCTTTATATCTTATCCAAGATAAAATTGTACGCTTAAAACGATATCATTCTTTCGAAAAAAATGTTTTTTTTTGGGTTTTTAGACGAGTTTTTGTCGAAAAATCTTTTTTTTCGATTTTTTATTTTTTTTTTGTTATTTTTAAGGCTCCAAACCAATATTTATGTATTTCCTCCCGTATCAAATAGCTCATTTATAAAGAAAATTGCACTTTAAAAAATACGACAGAGAGTTCTCTTTTTTTGATGCGATCCTATATGTACGATGTATATATGTATTTCTATTCTCACGCGTTTATATGTTATAACATAGTTTATACCCACCTTTTTGGTAAATACCCGGGTATTTATCCATTTTTAACCAATTTACCTATTTTACAGGGTATTTACCTTTGCCCATCTCTACACATTTATTAGTTGAAAAAAATTCCTGAGAGTTGTTTCTTTAAAAAAAAAAAAAAAATATTAAGCTAACAAATTATGAAAAAAATTAAAAACTCTAATTATTTTTAATTTGCTTTTGTTTGATTCAGGTAACATTGATTACAAATTACAAAATCGTTGAATTTACATTTCTTACATTGTAGGGGTTTCATGTCACTCCTAATTTGTAATTTATGTACACCAAAGCGTATGCTTGATATTTTCGAGGTTTAAATTAATAACACTCATACGTTATGAAGTATCAACGCCTAATAAATATATTAAACGCAGTACATGTTACAAATTTGTTGGATTAGTTCCCTCTTACCCTCAGAGAAATTTATCTCAAAATTAGTTGGCAACTCTACACTAATAGTATTAACGTTTACAAGCATCATAACTTAACTCGTATACGCTCGTCGTCATCGTCTTTTCTCTAATCAAAGCAATTGCAAACAATACATACGAATCCAGTTAGTACTACCTACATACATACATACCACTAAAAGTACATTTGTATATTGCTGTACATTTGCAAACATTAATAACAACTAACAAATAACATCAGACAAAACAGTAGTTGGTTGTGGTAATTAAAATCGAATGCATACAAACTAATACTGTGTAGTGGAACGGTAGTGAACGATAAACGTAACGCTAAATTATTTAACAAATTATAACAAAAAAAAAAATAAATTGTCAACAATTTTAACAAGTTTATTTTTTTTTATTTTCACAATTTAATGAACAAAAATATATTTTACAAATATTTTTTAAAACAAACATTTTAAAACAAATTAAATTAAAATTCTTTTAACGAAAAAATAAATAAATCAAATTTAAACTCAACCTAAAAAATACAAAAATTGTCACTTCAAACGTACGTGTGCCGGGTGGAAATATTATTTGTTATTTTTCTTTTTAGTTTTTCTTTAAAATCTTAGTAATATACGTTCCGTTGCAGTGATTGAAATTTATTTAAAAGCAAAAAAAATTAAAAAATTCAATAATTCAAATAATTATTTAAATGTTTAAGTTTAGTTTGAAATTAAATTTTAAAAACCGTATTCAAAATATTGTTAAGTACTTTGTGTACTTTAAATTTTAATTTAAAATTATCTATAAATAAAATAGTTGATTTTTCAGTTTTGTGAATTTTGAAATAAAACAAAGTGCTTTTAAACATATTTTCATGACTATATATTAAAATATATGTTGGATTTTTGAGTGTTGGTGTTGCTGTTGCTTTTTTTAAGAGTATTTAGCACAAATTATTTTTAATAATTCATATGTGAATATATTTATATTTTAAGTTTTCAAATATTTTAAAAAAGAAATTTTGTATGACATTGGTATTGTCATTGGTTACATACCTACTAAGCGCTTTTAATCTCTAATAAAAAAGTTTTTGTACCATCACAAAAAAAAAGTGTTTAATAAAAAACATAAGATCAATACAATTTGTTTTAATTAAAAACAAATTAAAGTGCATTTATTTTTAATTGGATCATCAAATACAATAAACGAGTGTAAAAAAAACCTTCTTCTTGTTTAGTTTCATAGTTAAAAGTGCTCCATAAAGAAATGGAAATTGAAATTACAAAACATTATTGCTGCTGACAGACACACAGATATTGCCATTAGCTTCTCTACTACTTTTGTTTAAATTGTATTGTCTATAGCTGTCAGTGCTTTTACTACTGCATACTTAAGGATTATTATTATATAAGTGATGTCTAAGGTTGGTTTGCTTTTTATATCATATCATTAGTTAATGTATTCATTGATTTAAATTTTCTTTTTTTACACACTCATTTTCTTGTTTTTATTTTATTTATATTCTTTTTGTTAAATAATTACACACAGAAAAAAATATGAATGAAAATCAAACAAAAATACCATTAAACTAAATAGAACACAGTTTTAAAATCATACTAAGTTTTTTTCTTAATTTAAATATTTTTAAACTTATTTCTTAAATGCGTAAATAAAATTTAAAGTGTTGTCAACATACAAATGTAGCAAAATTTACAGTAAAAATCTAGTAACTATAATTGCAGTTTAAAATGACTACAAATGCAGTTAAATTTTCTTTCATTTTACTTTCGAATTTCGAACTTTTCATTGTATATAATTTTTTTTATTATATTAAGGGTAATCTATATAACTTATTCTTCAAAAAAGAAAACGAGAATTGTAAAGCAATAAAAATGTTAAAAAATAAAGAATTATTTGATTTTCATATTTTTTTTTGTTGATCTTAATGTTGTTACAATACGCGTCATTTATATTCATTTTAATATCATATTATCACAAATTTTAAATACAATTTACAATCAATATTTACAACACTCACAATATTATTTCGTTAAAAACAATATAAAATTCATAATAAATTAATCGAAAATCCAATCAATAAAATTATTTTCAATCCTTGTTTAATAATCGACAAAAGTAGTAAAAACAATTGAAAATCGTTTAAAATGATTACAAATTCTTAACTGACAAAACTTTAGAAAAAATCCATTTTTGTAGTTTGTTTTTCAAATTGAAAATTTGTTTTTATTTGTATGTAATTACACAACACACCACACATACGTTAATATTTTTATTTTGTATGTTTGTATGTATACTTGAACAATTTGTATTAAAATAATTTTGTATATATTTAATAAAACAAAAACGAATTATTTGAATTTCTATTTTTAGAAATAGAACACATAAAATTTTACGTTTTACAGAAAATATCAACTTCTACTGAGGGTCTGCAATTTTTTATAGTTTGTTTTTTGAATGATTGACTCAAATAGTTGAAAAATATATTTCAATGAATTTGAATTGGCTCTTCATTTAAAAACAAACTCTACGTTTTACTTTTAAAATAAACTATAGTATATAGTAGTGTTTTCAATTCGGTTAATTGATGAACCGATTCCTCGACTAATCGCCTCTAGTTCGGTTAACGACGAAACAAATAATTTAAAAATTAAATAATTATTCGTGCATTTCATGCAATTACAGTGTTGCCATATTTGAAGCCTTCCATCTTTTACTATTTTTCATCTTCTGGCATAAAATGAGAAAATCGTCGACTAATTGATGGATCTCATATAGAAAATACTCGTGATTTATGTTCATTAAGGCAGTCCAAAAAAGGGTTCAAATTTACGAGCTCCACAATCCTACAAATATGCCATTATGGAAAAAAAATTAAAAAAAAGTTTTATTTAGAGGTAGCACATCGCCATTGCAGTTCCAAAGTTGTATTTGTTCGATTAATTTAAATAAATTAAAAATTGAGAAAAATTAAATATAATTATTAGGATCGATACTTATTAAATCTAATATATTTTTGGTTGTACATTGCGAATATAAAATAAAATTAAATTCGAAGTCGCGAATCTCGAGAAAATTGATACAAAAAATGTTAGATTTTTATCAAGGAATTTTCTTATGTTTACCTCTGCGCTTATACCGCATAGGGATTCGTGGAAACACGAAACTCCCAATGGGGGGCATTGTGTCGACTTTTATACCGACGGCTCTAAACCCGACAATTAGGTAGGCTTCGGGGTCTACTCCAGGGACCTACAGCTGAGTATTGCGCGGAGACTGCCGCGTAGCGGAGTGGCTTAGGTATAATGTCCTTACCACCTTACTGCCATTAGATCTCTGGATTCTGTCTTCCTGGATTCGAAATCAGCCCTGAACTGTCGCAGATCTCTCAACGAGATGGCTCAGCATCCATGTTATTTGGGTGCCGGGCCACAGGGACATACCAGGGAACTGTAGGGCAGAAGAGCTTGCAAGACTGGGGACTACCTTACACATTCCACACGAATTGCAATCTGTGGGCATGCCTCTGGCCACTTGCAAGTTTCGGCTGCGGGAGAGTGCTTATGGGTTAGCAAGAGATAGGTGGTTAGCAAGAGTAGGTTGTATTCGTTACAGACAGATGTGGCCCCGTCTGGACAGAAGCGCACGCACAGGATGCTGTCACTGTCAAGGCCCGATATATCCCTACTTGTGTCCATCATGACGGAACACTGTCTGATTGGAAGGCACGCAGTTAGGTTAAGTGTTGCGGCTAGTGACTTTTGCAGAAGCTGTGGTGACGAAGAGGAGGAGGTGTCTGTGTAGCACCTTCTCTGCACTTGTCCTGCCCTGGCTCGCAGGCGGAGACTGTATTTGGGCTCATGTTTCTTTGAGGACCTGGGTTGCAAATTGCGATAAACTGTGTTTAAAGATAATCTACTTCCTAAAAAATTCGGCGTTAGGAATAGAGTTTTTAGACATTAAGGAATTGCGAATTCAAACTATGATGTATTTTCGGACAACTCTAATGTTCATATATATTTCAATTTTAACATGGGAAGTACAGGTTTTTTTTGCAAAATAATTTAAAGACAAGAACAATTTTAAATTCTGCAAAAATAATTAACATATAATTGACACACAAGTTTGTCATGTGCTGAATGCAATGTTTTTTTTTTATAATATAATTTGTGTACATAATTATTCAAATGTCGTAAAATTTTAATAAATGTAAATAAAAAACTGCTTAAATAAATGTTATTGTTTGTTTAAAAATCCTCCAAGATAAGATATAAAATATAAAATAGCTTAACAATATTGAAAACGAAAAAAAAATCTCTACTTCATATTTACATATACATAAATGTGTATTAATTGTTAACAAAAGCTTTTTAATTAACCTGTAATTACCAAACGTACATACATACATGCTTACAAAAACTCATAAATATCAAGTTAATAAGTAACATATGGAAAATGTTTTTAACAAACATTGCTAATAATGCTGGAAAATATATGTTATAACGGTTGTTAAAAATATTTCAATATAAAATGTTTTTTAAAATAAACAAAAAAAAATAAAAAATTCTTTATTCACAATCTTTTTTGCTGTTGCCAATTTCTAAAAACTTACGATGTATGTAAATGTTAAAAGTAAATGTGTATCATATAGGGTGTTTTTTTTAGAGGTATAGAACTTTTATTTGAAAGAAAACACAGACTTAAGTAAAACAAAAAAACCTTTATTTAAATTGAAAAAATAATTATTTAAATACTTAAGTCCCATTACTAAAATTCATTCTCTCGTATGGGCGAATTTATGTGGTGAAAGTTTATGTGTATGTTTTTTTAGACTGTAAATGACGTGCGTATACTGTCCTGCATTTGCAATACGAATAAACTGTCATCAATTTAAAAATTGGTAATTCACGCAAAGAAAAAACATGGTTGGGGCAATCATATTCGAAGAGCATCATATATTTTTGGGATTATTATTGTACTATAATATAGTTATCATATTATGATAATAAAATAACCATAATTTTACCATAATATGGTCCCTATAGTTATATTATGATTCGAAATATGAAAAAGTTCTTTAAACTTAAGAATATTAGTTAAAGAAATGTTTTTCCTAAAGAAAAAAAAATGATATTAAGGAAAACTTCTTTGATTCTAATGACTTTTAAAGAAAAATGCTTCAACAAAATTTTTTAAATTCTAAGGATTTTTTTAATAAAAGAAAAACAAAGTTTCTATGGACTTTTTTATTACAAAAATTCTTATATTCTAAGGAAATTTTTAAGATTTTTTTTTAGATATTCCTTAGAAAAAGTCCTTAGAATCTAAGAATATTTCTTATACAAAAAGTTCTTATAGAATCTAAGTAGTTTTCATGATAAAACTCCTCAGAATAAAAGATCTTTAAAGAACCTGTTTTTTTTTAAGAATATGTGAAGTTTTATCTTGTATTTTGTAGAATCTGAGAATTTTATTTTAAGGAAAAGTCCATAGAATCTAAAAGTGTTTCTATTAAAAAATGTCTAAAAATCTGGTGTTTTGTATAGGAACCTTTTCCTACAGTAGAACTCTTGGGTTCAACAGACTTTATCTTATAAAGAATTATTTTATTAATATTCTGAGTACGTTCTCCAAAAGAAAGTCATTATTTGCAAGAAGTGAATTTATAAACATATATTTTTTTTTAATTTATTATTGTTTTTATTGAAAAGTCATTTTCGAAAATAAAACCCCCCGGGTGAAAATTATCATATATCATAATTTGTACATGTATGTTTATCAGTATTATGACTGTGAATGTCAAAGCCATGTTTTATTTGATTGTTTTCAGCATTTTATACTTTCATATTTATCATATATTTTTCATAGTCAGAATTTTTCTTACTACAATATGGTTACGGCCAATTATGTTACAAAATAAATAGTAGCAATCATGAAATAATAAAATATGTTCTATAATAATGATGTTACCGACCATATTGATAGTTAGAATCTATTTATAAACCAATAGCTTGATTGTGACAACCATACCAAAATGCAGCAAGTATAATATAGTAGCAGTGATCATGTTGCAACCATATTTTTCTCTGCGTGTTCCGAATGCGCTTCAAAGAAGGTGACAATGGTACTCATGTGTCCAAAATGTTTTTAATAACTAAATTCCCAATGGTTACCTATCAAAAAAATAAATGATTTTTTAAGTCTAAGTGTTTATTTTCAATAAAAGTTCTTACATCTCTAAAAAAACACCCTTTACGTGGGGAAAAGGCGTTAAGGCATTGATTTTTTTAGGTATATAAATGCTAATGCCATAGCATTGACATTTATATATAAAAGCAAGTTAAAAATTAAAATCAGGCATGCCGACTAATTGATACCCTACGCCAAGTTTAATTTGGGTCATATTTCGGAAAGCGGTTCCAGGAAGGGTCCTGATCCTTATTTTATGAACAGGGCAGTAAATATAAAGATACGAGGGCGGATCAATAAGTCCGTGACTTTTTGAATGAAACACAGTTTTTTTTTAGCAAAAACAAATTTCTTTTTCAACATAATCGCCTTTTAGCTACATACATTTAGTCCAACGTTTCTCCAATTTTTGTATACCTTCCAAAAAATAGGATTTTTCGAGGTCCATTTAATAGGCATTTGTTTGATCAATAATTTCATCGTTGGAGCTAAATCTCTTTCCACCGCGACATTTCTTTAGGTTTGGAAATAGGAAATAGTCACTGGGGGCTAAATCCGGAGAATATGGCTAATAAGGCTCCAATTCGTAGCCCAATTCGTGGAATTTCGCCATTGAGACTACACAGATGTGCACCCGTGCATTATGGTCAGTTGATAGCAAACGCGGCACTCATCTTGCAGCATCTTTCTTAAATCCAACTGATCATTTAAAATCGAAACCACACTGCACAGTAGTGCGATATCGTTAATTAAGGATAATTGCCGGTTGGGTTACCAAAATAGTTATTCGGATTTTTTTTTATTATTTGGCAAGAGATATTGACAAAAATTGTTAATTTGAATTTAAATTGCTTTGAAATATTATAAAGTAACGAAAGATATCGTTAACTTGAAGTTAAAAAATTTAACACTACAAGTATCGGTAGAAAAAAGTAAGAGAATAATTTTTAACGAATTTAACGTCAGTGTGAAAAAAAAGTTTTTTAAGAAATCTTTTTTTTGTATAAGTTTGGTATCCGGTGAAGTTTCTTTGAAATAAACTTATATAAGAAAACTAAAATTGTAAGTACTGACAAGTGCATACACAATTTAGGCATTACCAAGAATGTACAAAAATAAGTAGTTACTTGCATTATTGAAATCATATAGTGGCTAAAATTAATAGGGGAGACTGGGGTAAATTGGTTAATGCTTTTTTCTAGCTTGGAAAAAGCAGCCATCAATGTTTTTTTAAATCGTTACAAAGATCCATCCCTGTAGTCTAACTTATCCTAATGTAATCTAATTAACCCATTTGTTAGCTGGATTTTTACGGTTATGCCAGGTCCAACCCATTGCCAAGATTTTTCTCCGCAGTTCACACAGGAAACAAATTTCACCCAATTAATTTCATTCAAATATCTGATTACAAGGTTTACGTGAACTCGCAAACGGACGGAATGACATTGTTACAAAGAATCAGGAAGTTATTCTGAATCGATTTGTATACTAAATCTAATATTTTTAGTTGTTACAATTATCAGCGCAAACTCATTATATAGTGGTGTAGGGTATAAAAATAGGCCTCAATACCTTTTTCCATGTATGACAAGTGAAAGATTTTTAATGTTAAGCAGGCATACAGGGTGAACGAAAAACTTTCACCCGATATTATTTTGCTCTATTTTTAAAATGAAATGACATAATTTGAAATTTTTGAAATGTTTATTTTGTTCTTCTTCATTAAATTTTTGACTTCACCGGTGGACTTGACCCGGTGGATGAATGACACGTGGATGCTCAGGGCCCCTAAAGCGCAAATTTTGCTTTTTACGTATTCGTTTAAATTAAAGTGTTCCTCGTCACTCATGATAAATTTGGACAGAAAATCGTCCATTGCAAAATACAGTTCTTTTTAGCCGAGGCTTCGCCTTAAGCGATTTCTTTCCAAAAAAATTTTTTTGTATGAAAATTGTTGCTAACAAGTCGTCAAACCAGTTCGCTTTAACCGGGAATTCGTTTTGTTCAAGTTTTACTTAATTATACGTCTTTGGGGTTGTTTTAACGACAGTGCGATATGATGTTTTAAATGTCGTTTGCATCTCATGGCGGTAAATATTTTCTTGTGTTCTAGAAATATTTACACAACCAAATGCAACTAAATGCTGTTATATGAGTGACAAAACACATACAGACATTCTGTATCACTTACTCATCATGGCTTAATTGACAAGATGAAGTCGTCTAGTTTTAGAAGTTTAAAAATCAACAAATTGTCACTACATAATTTTGATATAACAGAATTTATAATTTATTGTTAATATTGCTAATATTGTTAAGAAATCAATTAAAAATCAATTAATTTTAAAATATCAATTCTCAAACGTATTATTTTACAAAACGTGTTTAATTAACAAATGTTCAAAATCGTAAAAACAAAAAAAAAAAAAAAAAAAGTATCCAATATCTTAATAAATATTTAATCAGTTAAAAGTTTTTTCTACTTCCGTCTCTATTTTATAAATATTAATAGAAAATACAATATATATTTTTTTAATTTTCTACTCATCTGACAATAAAAATACTTAATGAACATTTAATAATAAAGATTATACAATCATAATATTCCCCACTGAATGTTTACATACAATTAATTTTTATATATGTATTTATTTTTTATTCAATGATGATAATAAGATACAAAAGAATTCGATTGCACATTTTTTTTATTTCTAATGGTAAACAATTTATTCCAACCTATTTTCATTGTTAAAGTAATTCAATTGTTATTTTTACATTTTGTCGTTAAAGAAATCTGATTTGTCCATCATTTGATGCAAATAATAAAAGAAAAAAACAATTTTTATTGAGTTAAATTTTTAACTTGTATATATTTTTTCCGTTTTAGATTTTTTTTAAAAAGAGAAGCAACACTCAAGAAATTATTCCTAACATACTAATTAATGTGTTGATTTTTTTGGGAAATGGAATATAGAGGAGAGTTGAACGGTGGTGATATATAAAGGACTTTAAATATAGCAAGACTGTAATTGCGCAATATAATAAGTTTCTGCTCGCCATCTGATGGAGAGTTGGCGAAATTGTTGAAGCTTTTTATATAGCCCTGTTATTAAATTATATTATTTTATATCAGTGGGGTTAAGTGCTATGGGAACACCGAAGCATGATCTTGCGATCACCGGTGATCGAACCCTCGACCTTCTGTGTAACAGTCTAACACGCTATCCATTACACCACAAGGGTGGTCGAAATACAAGTATCTTTTTAAAAATTATATATAGTGAACTAAACTCAGTTTTTTTTGGTAAACGTGTTATGGCATTTTTAGAAAAAACAAATATTTATGGAACGCGATTTCATTCATGTGACTGCCACGGCTGGCTTCGCAATAGCTCATTCTGTCAGTCCAAGCGGCCAATTAACGGCTGATAACACGATTACCCAACTTAGTGCACACAAAATATCGATTGTTTGATGAGCTTTGTGACATGGTGCGCCGTCCTGCCGAAACCAAAAGTTATCCAAGTCCATAAAAGGTTCGTAATCATGCCTCTATAGCGTTAGTCGTTAACTGAAATGAGTTTCCAGCAACATATTCGAAAAAATGGACCAATGATGCCACCACTCCAAAATACTTACCAAACTGTCACTCTCTGTAGATGCATTGGCTTCTCGACAATGAGGTGCGGGTTTTCCAATCCCCAGATGTCGCAATTTTGTTTGTTGACATAGCCGCCGAGATGAAATTTATTTTTCGGCCAAATTCGATGTCCTATTGTAGTTTCTGTAAGACCCAAACGAATTGGAAGTTCATGTGCTTTCAATTGCAGAGTTAATTGGACCTTCTAAGCAAATAATCTGAAATCTTTGTGCAAAATTCTCATGCTGGTGCGTGTTCTTTAATTATGTAGCATACTTACGGCCAGAGCAGCCACATTCTCATGGGTAAGCACAGTACGACGACGGGGACCATGAGTGTTGCCCATTAGCAGCCAGTCTCACGAACTTTTTGCACAAACTTGTGTACAGGACGCGCGATGGGTGCTCATTTCATCCAAAACTTATCTTCAACAAACGCACAGTTTGGGCAGCACTTTGCAAATAAGTCTGCAATTTTTCCCAACATTGTTTAAGCGTAAAGCGACTCATTTTGTTCCGCGGAGTTATGATAATGACTGATAGTCAATATTTCGAACAAAAAAATCTGTCAGTGTCAAAATAACATATGATTTTAAAATATATACCTGTATTTGGACCACCCTTTATGTATAGGATACTTCACACCAAGTATTTTGGGTTAATATCAAACATGCTACTAATGACGGCTTTTGATGTATAACGATGACGTGGTAAAAATCCTCTTAGAAATATTGAAATTGTGCGATTAATCGAATAACTGAAAAGAAGTTTCAAATATATATATCATATTAGGATATGCTTTTTTTTTTGTGGTGTACTTCAATTTGTTCTCTCCTGACTTATATATGTAAGTACATATCAACCGTATGATTCTTTGTTTATTTTACAATGACGCAATTTGCTTTGAAACCCTTTTGGTTTGTTTTGTGCTACTCGTTCAGATAAATGAAACAAAATTGTACGTGTCTAAACATGCAAATATTTGTTATTATTGTTATTTTGATAGCCATACTACTGGGTATGGTAATGGTATCACAATTTCACTGTTGTTCTTTATCTGCCAAAAACATCAAAATCTTTGACGGCAAATAGTAGTTTAGTTTAGAAGGCCTATATTATATGGTAAATGGAAAAAGAGATAAGATTAAACTACAATGGCGGTGAAAATTAACAATGATTACGTATATAAACTTATCACTGTTGCCTCAATTTAAAAACGTGTTATCATTTTGACAATTGTCAGTATTGTTAATTTGAATAATTATGTACTAACGTACTCGTTATGCTACTGATTACATTTATTGGATAATTTTTTAGAATCTTTTAATGTGCTCTGGAAGTATGCCCATTCTTAAAGATAAATTCCCAGTGCATAACAAGAAATTGCCTTACACAGAGATGAATCTGTTTCATCTTGAAAACCGAATTTATTGAACACTAAATATTTTGGGTACAGCAACCAAATTATTTTGTTGATCCAACCAAATGTGTTCCTGGTACAATTTACATATTTGGTTTCAACCGAAATTCTTATTGAATTTACATATCATCGACACCATAAATTCAATATCTAGAACAGCTTTCTGCTCTCGTCTGTCACAAATACGAACTTTCAAACCCACTAAACCCCTTAAAAACAAATAATTTTTGTCGTATACGTTGTTATTTCTTATTCAACAGTGTTTCTCTAGAACTTAAAAAAATGTATGTGCCCTTTTTATGTGGATTCCATATAAATTAAATGATTTTCAGAATAAGGCTCTAATGGATGAATGCTGTTAATTAAAAATCGGTTCACAAAATGATTAGTCATAGGTTAAGAAACTTGTGTTTTTGTTTATGCACCAAAAACTAGGCAACAGTTAACAGTGTGTGTGTTCCAAAGTGAACCATGTCCAACAATAGTGTTTCAAAGTGTTGTGTCTGAAAGTGCACCTAAGTTTAAATAAAAAAGGACTTATTATTGTACAATATCAATTTATCGAAGATATATTGTTGACATGTGTAATGTATTATCTTTTATTTGGTAATTCATTGTTTTCATAGGACATGGGTGGAGGGTATTCAAAAATTCGGCACGAAATTTTTATTTTTTTTACGTGTTTCTTTGTGTATCAAGTATGGTAATACTTCATTTAAGTGGTTAAAATGATAAAATAAATTTTTTTATGTTTAATTTTTCGTGAGCAAAAATTTAAATTACTTACGTGAGCGTGAGTAGAATAAAAATCTTCGTGCGTGATTGTAATTTTTGGTTCGGTGTCGTGCGTGAGCGTGAGTTAAAAATCGCTCGTGTGCACATCTCTAATCGAATCGTTTATTTGAAGTCACTACAAGCATAGCTGCCAAATAACTTTTATAAAAAATTGTCAAATTTCCGATATTTTTAAAAAAAAAATGTCGAATTGATTTAAAAAAATCGTCAAAATATAAAACTCAAGTTTTTAAATATTTATGCGTTTTTTTTTATTATAATCCATAAATTAACAATTAAACATAAAAAACATAAAACAATTCATCATATAATAACGTGTAATATTTTCTTATTACTACATACATTACTTATTTACTTATTATTACATTACTTAAGTAATTTAGTTTACGTATAAATACAAAAATTTTGTATTTTTAATAAGTCATGTTTAGTTAAAGTATTATAACATTTTGAATTATTTAGTTTTAGGTAACCTTTTGAATAAAGAATACCCTCCAAAGAATTCTTTTCAAGATAATTTCGAAATTTAGACACAATTAATACGATGCAATTGATTGCATGCTTTTTTTTCAATTTCCTTTCCAAAGTTGCTTCCAAAGTTATGTCTATTTATACGATGATTTTTTTTTTTTACTACAAAGTTGAATGTGAATGAAGTAACAAAAGAAGAATACATATGAGTTCAAAAGAAAAATAACAAAAACATGCACGAAAAACGAAATACCGTCCTTTATTTTGTTACACGGTTTGCTTCCAAACAAGAATTGCATGCAAAAAAGTCATCATCTAAATTGGCTCTTAATTAAATATGAAAAATCGTCATTTGTCATTTTTTGGACAAAAAATCGCTAAAAATTACGATAAATCGTCAAATTTGGCAGCTATGCCCACAAGATGTCTATACGTAAAATCCCCAGAATCTTGGGTTTTGTTTTTGTTAAAATTTTTTGGAAAATTATACAAAAACTCTCATATTCTATGGATTTGTTTTTTTTTTATAGAAAAAAAACTTTAGAATCTTTACATATTTCTATTTGAAAAATTGTCGATAACCTGAGAGTTTAATTTCTCGAAATCCAAATATTTTTTGTATGTAAAATTGTTTTCAAAATCATCATCTGAGAAAAAAAGCTGTATAAAATATGTCGATTTTTCCCCAAAATCTAAGGGTATCTAAAAAAAAATTTCGTAATCTGAGAGGCTTTCTTTAAAAATAACTTCTTCAAATCTGATTTTTATTATAACACCCTTAATAAGATTGGGATCTATGTAAGGTACGCAAGATAATTCAAAAGTCTCCCTGGTTTTACTAAGTTTCTTATATTTTAGGGTAAAGCATATATTTTACGAAATTTTTATTTTATGAATTCTTGATACATTTACAAACAAATTTATATCACATTTATTCCTATATATAAATATATGAATTTGCATCACAACAATGTTCCCAAGAAATTATGCCTATATTTAACAGGATATTGCTGAGATCTTTTTTCTCTTCTGGCACTTCGCGATAGAATAGAACGTCCACTCGTACCTGCTATACGTCTTCTTTATTTTTTGGCAATACTTCTCGATTTTGAACGCCTTGGTCCGGATCCAGCAGACATAAATCCATTTCCTTTGCTGATAAACCACAATTTGTCTTTCGAAATTCTCGTAAAAAGTTAAAATATGGATTGCGTACAACTGGACCGGACTTAAGACAACGAGTCGAAGATTTTCACTTCCTCTCGTTTGGCTTACCACAGCTTTTGGTGCCTCATGGGAGAATATTTATCTCCATTTTTTTAACTAAAATCCATTGTTGTGATTTTCTCACTTGAGATTTGATAATTGATTGCGCGTTTTCAATTTTTATTAATAACCTTTACACAGCAATTTAAATAAAATATTTAAAAAATAATCATTAAACAATTTTCTACAAAGTATAAATTTATATAAATATAAATATTTTCATATAAAGATTTTTTAAAAATAAAATTCCGTTTCAAATCGTAGTTGGGAAGTAATTTGTATTTAAACACTGCGCGAGATGGCTAAATTTATTTTAATAAATGTTTGCCCAGAACAAGAACTAAATTTGTTTTTGTTTTTTTACATTTTAATTTAATAAAAATATTATAAAAAAATTATTTAAATCAAAATATAGAAACGAACATACATTTATAGTACGTTGTTCATTCACGAGTAGACTAAGAGAACATGAGAGCCATAGAATAATGTATGTTAATTTTACTCATCATATATTATTTGTTTACACAAATTTTTAAACTGCGGCAACTCTGTTGAAAGAATTAGAAACAGAAAACAAGTGTGTAAGAAAAACCGCCATGAAAATTACATGGACTCTATCTCACAAATTTAACCCTCGACGCGTTTTAATTTTCAATTTGTATGGAAAAATACGGCACTTTTTTTGTGGTAAAAAAATAATTTTAATATTGCGGAAGTACTTTTTTATTGATTACCATATACAATTTTAATTTAACTTGGTTCAATTTTATAGGAACATTGTATTCCTAGGCTTGGAAATGTAAGAAAGACAGATCCACAGGGCAACTGACAAAAGTATTTTAAATTTATTTAATAGTATTATTTAAAACTAGCACATTTTTTTAAAATGTGTGGCAAATTTGAAGGAAATCGGTTGATATTTTTTGGAATGGTTAGCAAACAGTAACTCTTAAATACCGTTAAGGATTCAAAAGCTTTTCAATGGACCATTTTTATCCTTAAAATTCCAATAAAGAAATAAATTAAAATACCGTTAACCTTAAAATACCTTAACGGAATTACTTAAAGTAGTGTTAACCTTAAAAAATTACCGGTAACCTTAAAATACCCTAACTAAATCAATTAAAATACCGTTAACTTTTAAATACAATATCTTAACGCAATAACTTTTAATTTTCTATTTCTTTCTCTCAAAAGTCTTATAAATTAAAATTAAAATTTGATTTTTTTTTGCCAGTTTTTGTTATTGTTGTTTACACTCACACTTAAGTGACCTCCCAGAACAACAACGTGCCGTATTTTTTCATACAAATTGACAATTAAAGCACGTCGAGCGTTGCGGTTGTGAAATAGAATCTACTTGTTTTCAAAACATTTTTTCTTATTTTCTTGTGTTTTGTCTCCAATTCTCTTAACAGAGTTCTCGCATTTTGCATTAGTTTAATAATTGATTGCATACATTGCAATAAAAATTATGAGAATTTTTAATGTTGTGGAAATAATATTTTTGCTATGTATTTCATCAATTATGTATTTAACTTTTCGTTATTTCTTTTAGATTTTTCTTATATTCATCTATCTATTAGGTATTAGACTTTATGTGCTTTATAATGCAAAATTCTCTAAAAATTACTAAAACAAACTTCAGCTGTGAAATTTTTTGTAGCATGCATCACAAAACTTATGTTTTATGGCAATCGAAAGTACACTTATATCTCACTAATAAACACTATGTATAAGTTGATGGTATTTATATATTATTTTATTAACTAATAATTTCAAATTACAAGTTAATATAGGGATCCGAGCTATAGATACTTTGGTCTTAAGCTCAAAATTTATAATTCAATTAATTTCATATACTTAATAGATAGAATAATATGGATTCGGATCTTATATAAACTTATAAGTACATATTTGTTTGATTTAGGAAATTGGTTATTTTTTTATGTTTTCAAGGGTTGGGTTAGATAAAGCTCTAACTGGGTCTGTTTCATTGAAAATATTTCGTCCTTAGTAAATTTAGGGCAATGTCCAAGGATGTATGAGAAATTTGGAATCGGCGTTGTACAATTACAAACTTGAGGAATATCAATGTTCATGAAACGGTTGTGGGTTAATTTAGAATGCACGAGTCTTAGTCGATCGAATTTAATTATGTTAATTCTGTTGCAATCAGTAATATTTCTTAAAAAGGTGAATATGTCAGTCATTTCATGATTTAAATCCTTACACCAAATTAAGGTAGAGTTTATTAGATTCCTTTTATAGTGTTCGATAAGTTTTTGTACGACATAGTTATCCCAAATTTTGGGATTATGATTAGGTGTTGTGATTAGCGGCAAACTCGTTGGCTTTTATACCACAATGGCCAGAGATATAATGGTTAGTGTTATTTATATTAGTTATAGACTGCAAGGAAGGCAGCAAATCGGAACATATGGCAAATTTACCCCTGTCTTTCCCTTCATGTTTTATTGAGCTATAATTTCTGCAGAATAAATAGTACTAAATTCGGGGAGAATTGCGGATTTGATTACCATATTTTCTGTAGTTATACTGAGGGATAATGAAGTATTGTATTTTGATCCGTCAGTAAAAATAAATGTATGCTCATGAAGTGTGTTCTTCAGTTTATTGAATAACATTTGGTATTGTTCTGGACTACACATTGATTTAGTATATTTGTGCTGGGCGGCATTAATATATTTTTTTTTTTGAGATGCCATGGTGGATGTTGTTTGGAACTAATCTTTACTGTATTAAGCGACAGACCTAAAATTTTACAGTTTTGTATTGAACGGTGTATAGTTAATGGAATTTTTGGGATTTTCTTTGAATCTTAGCAGTTATTAACTAACTGTAAGAGGGGCGAGTTTGAACTAAAACTTAAAGATTATAAAAGCTTTGTAGCTAATAATTTTGTTTGCATTTCTAATGATAAGGTGTTCGATTTATTTTTATTGAGCCTTTTTATAGTCTGAGGTATTGCAATGTTTGCAGATTGAAGAAGTTGAAGGTATCTCTTTTGAAAAACCAAGAAATTCCTATTGTTTAATCGTAAAACGCGTACAAATGTGGGTTTGCCCAGATACAAGTCCTAATTGAATTGCTTTAACATAAAATACTTATGTTACCAGAAATATTGTAATCGGTATAGATTAGGTTTGCTTAATCGAACGAAAAAAAAACTAAAATTGCAACGAGAAAGTATGATTTTCGAATAATGAATAATTCGAAGATTAATCGTATAAAATTAATAATTTAAAAAAAATCGTTGTTTAAGAAAAATTTTACTAAAAATTGTGTTGGACAAACAAACTTCTATTAAAAATTTCCACTTGGCAAAATGGATTGATATCTGCGAATAGAATTTCAAGACATGGACTAGGGTACCTAAAAAAAATGTTAAGTATTGAATTTCTTAAATCAGACGCTCAGTTAACGCTAAGCGAGTTTTATTAAAAGTTTACCATACTAGAAAAATTAAAAAAAAAAAAAAAAAAATTGATTAAATAATGTTAACTGTTGGAGAACAATTTTGTGTAAATTCACATTTTTAATTTATGTTAGTTTGCATTGTGTAGGGTATGAATAGATTCGGCTTAGTTCAACATAATACTCTTTATAATTGTTATTTTTTTCTGTGTTTCAAAAGCTGGTCACTTACTTATTACATAGTATGAGCAAAAGTTCATGGTCATGGTTGAAAAATAATTGTGTGTTGTTATTTTAAAGTTAGCATGATAATAATAACAGTTTTACAATGAACAAGCTAAGGGAGGGTAATAGCAAAAGAAAAAGTGCAAAATTTAGAAAGTGTTACAAAAAGTTTAAACCGTAACAAATACACTTTCTTAAAACTTATAAAATTACAAAATTTCTTTTCGCTAACAAAATTTAACAAATATTTTCCTTTTTTTTTGTGTATTTTAGGAACAAGTTAAACTTGATGCCACCAAACAGGTAACCAGTCCTGATGATTGTGAAGATCTCAGCCCAATGCCACAAACACATGCACCACCAGTAAGACGACGTGGCGGTATTTCCGCTGAACCAGTCTCTGAAGAAGATGCAACCAGCTATGTGAAAAAAGTTGTACCCAAAGATTATAAAACAATGGCTGCTCTATCGAAGGCCATCGCCAAAAATGTATTATTTTCACATTTGGATGAAAACGAACGCTCAGATATATTTGATGCCATGTTCCCCGTAACACATTTAATGGGTGAAAATATCATACAACAGGGTGATGAAGGTGATAATTTTTATGTAATAGATCAGGGCGAGGTTGAGGTAGGTGTTTGGGAAATCATCCAAAATTAAGTCATAATTAAAAATAATGGTTTTTGCTTTAATCTATCTTTTTCACTTTCTCTCTCTCTCCAAGGTATTTGTCAATTCCGAAATTGTAACTACAATTAGTGATGGCGGTAGTTTTGGTGAATTGGCTTTGATTTATGGTACCCCAAGAGCTGCTACAGTACGTGCCAAAACAGATGTGAAATTATGGGGCATTGATCGGGATTCATATCGACGCATTTTAATGGGCTCCACAATACGCAAACGAAAAATGTATGAAGAGTTTTTATCACGTGTTTCCATATTGGGTATGTGTTTTATTTCAATCAAAAATCTATGCACAATACACACTAACAAGGAAGATATAACCTCCGATCTTAATGAAATTCGCATATGAGAGAAGTAAGGTCAAATATAACCCAAATTTTTTGTTTAATTTTTATTTTTTTCTTATGACTTCAAAAAACTGTAGACAAATTGGGTATCAAATGAAAAGATTTTTGAAGACCATGACTTTTTAAAAAAAAATATTTTTCGAATAGCACTTTGTTAAAAAAGTTATTGTTGGTTTGAGTTTTAATAATAATAATGGAGGTGTTCGTTTTTTTTCAATATTTGTCACCGTTCAGCTTTTTTTTAACCCATATTACAAATATTTCAAGCAAAGGGCAACGGGGTGACCAAAATGTCATAAATTTAAGACATGTTATCATATAAAAACCAAGTAAATTTTGACCTCATTTCATAACTCCTAAACTTCAGATTGGGTCGATAATAAAAATTATTGTCTCTCATTTTTCTCTCTACATCACATGCTATTAAGATCGGAGAGAACTCATCGGTATACATTCCTTATAAAAGGATTATGTCGGTAAAATTAACTGCTGTTAAAAATGTGCACACTACAATTCATTCAAAATTAACTAATAATGAACTTATTTTAACTACACGAACAGTAAAAAAACTTAAACAAATGAAATTGCAGTTTATTCTATTTTTAACTTCAATTACAGTTAATTTTATCGATATTATTCTCTGAGTGCAGTGTTCCAGAGTGGAATGTACTAAAAGAGAGGCAAAATATACCATGTAGAATTTTTTGTTTATACAGCTGAATATATTAACCCTATAACCGGCAAGCTTCTGGAGGCGGTGTTAATGAAATTGACTACAAATTTTTCCCTTCCATATAATAAGATCAAGTCATCAAAATAGGTATTTGTTTGTGAGATGATTTCATCGTTGTAGTCAAATCCCTTTCCGCCAAGTAATTTCTTCAGGTTTGGAAACATTAAATAGTCACTCGTGGCTAAATCCGGAGAATCGAGCGGTTTTTGCTATGGGTACGATGTTGTCACATGATTGCGTTTGTGGTTGATTGTGAGCAAACGCGGCGCCCATCTGCGGAAAGCTTATTATCATACAAAATTGAAACCACCAAGCCATGTGAGATACCTATGGCTTCCATGATCTCTCACACCATATCGGCAACACCATACCGTGAATTTTCCAATTGATTCGGGTGTAGAGACCTCAACAGGGCATTCAGAACGCTCGGCATCTTCCGTTTTTTACCACTAAAATTGATGGTGCAGAGTTCCTATAGTATTTATCAAGCTAAGCCTTCGTTTGTCTGATGTTTTTTTCAGCAATTCACTTCTTTCAGTAATTCACTTCTTTCTATTTATCCTCAAATCACGCGGTGCTTTGCTATCAATGCCTGTCTAACATAAACTAAATGATACAGCTTGCTCAAATTTTGACAGGAGTCAACTGACTCCCTTTTAATTACGAGGCGGAAAATTTAAAAAGTCACGGACTTATTGACCAGCCCTCGTATATTGCCAAGAGAAATAATATATGCATTAACAAAGTCTTTTTTAATACATTAGTTTACGAGATTCATTCTAAACTTATTTTGGTCCGTATCGCCTTAAGTAAATAACGAAAATAAAATTGGTTTGGAAAAACTTATTGTTTATTTTTTATTGCAAAAAAGCTTAGGCCGGTTAGAGGGTTAAGATTTTAAATTATTGTTAATTTAAATAATATTAATTTTTATTCTCACAGAGAGCCTGGATAAGTGGGAACGTTTAACGGTTGCCGATGCATTAGAACTTGTTAATTTCGATGATGGTGAAACGATTGTTAAACAAGGTGAACCCGGTGATGATTTCTATATAATTGTTGAAGGATGTGCTGTGGTTTTACAAAGACGTGCAGAGGTTTGTTGTTGCAATCGAGTAATTTGGGTTATGCTGCTTAATATATTTTATAATTTCTAGCAAGGTGATGAACCTGCTGAAGTTGGCCGTTTAGGTACCAGCGATTATTTTGGTGAAATCGCTTTGTTATTAGATCGACCCCGTGCTGCTACTGTTGTTGCCAGAGGTCCTTTGAAATGTGTCAAATTAGACAGAGCGAGGTAAGTTTAGGAACTAATCACAAATTTGTCGAAATTTCTGTTTTTGGTTATGAATGACACTATACTACATATAATTCACCATTTATAGTTGATCTACTATGTCTAAATATTAACCGACTTCCAAATTTTCGACATTTTTTTGTTTGTGAAAAATTTTCGGCCTTTTCTGTGGAAATTTTAAAATTTTATTTTAGAAGGATTGAACCGGTATCGGTATTAATGGTTATTTATTTTATTAAGGGTGTGTTTTCGGCGTTTTTTTTATTTAATATTCATTTTCTTCGGTTTAATTTGACTTTTCCCAAAGCACTTTTTCAACTTTATTTCATATATGGGTATTTCCACAGAAAGGTCAACCGCTACCAAAATATTAAAGTTGAAGAAAAAAGACTTTTCTGAGAAAATTTAGTTGGTTAATGCATTGGATTTTAAGAATATACCTAATTAAATACATATTACCATTTGTAATTTAAGAAAAGTGGTCTGCAAAGAGCAGCTTTGCTTTTTGGTTTTAGCGTTTTTAATTGACATTTTTCCTTGAGTTATTTCTAAGTGTTACATATCATGTCGATTGCACTCTTCTTATAGACTAAATATACCAACAATAAATATTTAAAAACACCACAGTAGAGATCAAGCAAACTCCGAATAACGGTATAATTCAAAGATTCTTTGTACTACATTCTTCTATCCCGTTCGCGACCGAAAATAAGCATTTGTGTTTAGTTCTCCGTGAACGTTGATCGGAATAGTTTGATATTTACAATTCAAAACAAAATAACCGAGATCATTTAAAAAAACCAAACCTTTAAACCTAAAACAAAATTTTAAACCTAAAAAATGCCTTTGGAATCATTGTCCCGTTCGCGATGTTCCGTTCGCGATTCTAAAAAAAAATATTTAAAAAAAATAATAATAACGATAATAAAAAAAAACAAAATGCTAAATAAAATCTTTATATCTCTGCTTTAGTTAAAAAATAATCTCCATTTAATAAACTGACGAAATTCGCAGAGTTTTAAACAAAACCACACACCGAAAAAAAATGACTTACATTTTTTGTCCCGTTCGCGATCGCAAGTTTATCCAAAATATTTGGAGAACGTTCATATTTTATAATTTTCTTTTTGTTCTCAAAAATTGTTCTACTAAAATGCTATTAAATATTTATAAAAAGTTAAAAAAAAAAAATTTTGAGTTTTCATATTTTTTTTTCAAGTTGAGTGCGTACGAATGTCCCATTCGCGATCCTGGAAATGCCCATATTACAAATAGGTGGAAGTCTTGGGAGCGGTTAAAAAAACTACATTTGCAGTTGAAAAGGTGTCTGCTACATTTTTATTTAAATCAACTTTTATATGCAGTAATTTTTCAACTGGCAAATCCAGTCAAAATAAATACAACTACCGTTTAAACAAAAGCTATAAGCAATATTGTAAAACTGAAAAAAATTAGTACAAATAATCTTTCCAAAAATATTGTTCAGAAAGCAATATTTCTTCATTTATTAATTTTTCTTTAAGTTTCGTGCTAGTAAAAAAATATTTCTTTTTCTTACAGATTTGAACGTGTTTTGGGCCCATGTGCGGACATTTTAAAACGCAACATTACTCAGTACAACAGTTTTGTTTCATTGTCTGTTTAAATACTGGCAAACTAATCAAGCAACCACAAAGGAATACAAATGAACACAAATTATTTTTTTTTTTAACAACTTTTAAATGTTTTGAAACAACAGAAATCTATTTGTAAAAAAGAAAACAACAACTTTGTAAAATACACTGCTAAAAATGGAACATTTATTTAAACAAACATGGAGTAAACCAAACTAAATCTTAAAGTTAACAACTTTAAAATAATCAAACAAAAAAAAGGTTTATTAACACACAAAATGGAAACTTTAAACTGAAAACAACAAAGCAAACATATTCTTAAACAAGACTCTTAAACAAATGAAAAATAAATGTTTATAAAGTAACAAAATTTCATACATACATCATTTTCGATTGCAATTAAAAATAAATAAATTAACAACAAAAGTGAATTAAAATTGTAAAGACTATTAATCAATTTTTAAAAATATCAATTTAAATTCCTTTAAGTTAAAGACCACTTATTGAAAAAAAAACAACTATAAATTGAACTTTTTAAAGATTATTTCAAATAAAGGAATTAAAAAAAGTTTGAAGAATATATGATTGCATAATTACTACAAAAATTTCACTTTAAACTTCAAATTATTACAAATTTTTTTTTACACATTTCGTAGAAATAATGAAAAAAAAACTGTGAAGCATTGAGAGTTTTATAAAAATTATTTTTATAATTTAATTTTTTCTTTTTGCTTAATTACTATATTTTTGTTAATTAGAAATTTTTTGTTTCTTAAATTATTTTAATTAAAACAAATTTATTTAATAATTTAAATTAAATGTTGTGTTAGCTACGTTTGCTGGCAAATATACATAATAAAGAATTGAATTTTCTTATAAAAAACACACACACATATTTTTTTAAATAATATAATGATTTTTTATTTTATTAATTAGACAAATAACAATATTGTTAAATGGGCAGAATTATAATACATTTTATATATGAAATGCAATACCATTTTATTGAATTAGAAATGAAAAAGAGTTGTATAGACAGAGTTGAATTAATATCTTATTTTTTAAAGAACGTGTATAAATTAAGTATGAATCTTATTAAAGTAAATATGATTCTAGTTAAAAAAATAAACTTTTTCGTATTTAAATTAATATTTCAACATTTTAAATTTTATTTGCCATTTAAAACGAAATAATAGATACACATCTAATTGAAAAATAAAACAAACTTAGTTTGATTTGAAAGCTGTTTCTATACAATTTAATGTTGTTTCTGCTTGATTTAATTTTTTTTCTTCTGAGTATTTCTGTGAATTTGAGTTACATGTTTTTTCATGAACCGCTTTTAAACAGATAATTGTTGCACTCTTTGGAACAGTTTTGAAAAAACAAAAAACATTTCGAGGTAAAAAACTTTTGTGGTAAATGGAAAAAAACCTTTCTTATGCCAAACAAAATTTTTGTTTGATAAATTAATATTCGATCAACCAATATTTGAGGAAACCAACATTTTGCTTAAAAACACATATTTTAATATAATTTTGTATATTATATTCTGAATTGTGTATATTATATTCTGAATTTCACTGAAGTTCACGCAAATTAAAAATTTTAAATTTCGAGAATTTTGTTTTTGAAGTTAATGTTTGAGTTGGTTTGCATGTTTGAGTTGGTTAAAGTTTTAATGCATTAAATGTCAGGACTTGTAAAAGAAAATATTTAAATAAAAACTTGTAGATTTATATCCAATTATTTTAACACTTTGACGACCGACCACAGGCAGCAATGCTTGTTTAAGAAGCACTTAAAAAAAATCTATACGTATATTACAAAATTTTTCGTACATTGTACGAAATATTTGGTTATTTCACACCACGAAAATCTATCCTTAAATATAAGAAGCCTGCGAACTGTTTCGTAATTTTAAATTTACTGTATTAAATTCATTGCAAAAATACTTTACTTCAAAATTTTATATACACTTCACAATTCTTCGAACGGTTTTTTTTTATATATAAATAAATAATTTTTTTATATAAAAAAGCCAACCTTAATCTCGAAGAATTTTAAAGTTATAAATAAAAGAAAAGGTTGAATAATAGATGAAAATTAAAATAATTTTATATTTAAAATATTGGCCCGTTCTCATAGTCCCGCACTAAAGTCGGCTTTTTTTAAAAACGACTTTATATTAAAAACTAGTTATTATCTATTTTGCTCTTATAGTCAGAATTAAAGCCAGTTTTAAGTTGAACCGGCTTCAAATGGGTATCACATCAAATGTACCAAATGCCCGCGTACATTTGGTACTAAAAAAGAAGCAGGTGGCAACATTGATCAGCTGATTTTATATTTGCCGAAAAAAATGAAGTATGTAAATAAAAGATTTGCAATTGCAAAATGTAAAAAGGAAAAAACTTTATAAAAAAGGATTGAAAAGTGTATTTTTATTAATAAAAATTTATTAACTTAATAAATGTTATGCAAAATATCTTATTTATTGATATAATTTTCCTTTTAATAATTTGCAATTCAAACATTTTTTTTTCACAAAAATTTTCTTGGCAGAAAACAGCTGTTGTGTGTTGTTTAATTTGATAAAGTCAACTTCAGGTAGACTTTAACGATTAAAGTATACTTTTACTTGTCTATAGTATGCCTAAAGTATACTTTTAAGAAAAGTCATCTTTAGAACTCTTAAAGTATACTTTATTTTAACTATGATTATGCGCCATTATTGTTTTTAAATATTTTAAAGCTTTGTTAGTTTTTAACAATCTAAAAAAATTTTTTTAGTTAAAAAAAACAAAACAAAAATACGAAATATTTTGTTAGTTTTGTAAATTTAGTCAATTCTTGACAAAACTAAATTGCGTAAAATAGATAAATTTGTTGTATATTCTATCAAAGAGTATGCAGTTAAAAAGGCGATAAAAGTATTTTCCTTTAAAAAAAATGTAGTTATTTTTAACTTTAAACAAGCAACAAAAATAACTAACAATGTCGTAAAAATATCAGACATATTTTTTTTTACAATCATTTTGAAACAACTAACAAAATCGGTAAAAATGCTGTTTTTTACAGTTAATTTTTACTACAAAATAAAAAACTGTATTCTTCCTTCTTTCGAGAGCAAAAACAATTTTAATTACTTTATTTTACTTGAAGTTTAAAGTAAAAAAAAAACGGTTTTCCAGTTGTTCTTGAATTTAAGAACTAAAAAAACAAAATTTTGTGTTTTCCAAAAAAAAAAAAAGAGAAAAAATACATGGTTCAAAAATGAATTTTTGGGCAAAAATTTTACCTTTAAATTAATTAAAAATGTAATTATTTTTAACTGTTGAAAGCCAACTAACAATTGCTGTTAAAGATAATTAACAATGACGTAAAATAAACTGATAAACTTTTAATATAAAATTGTTGAAACAGCTGGCAAAATTTTTAAAAACTACTGTATTACAGTTTAGATTTAATAGAATATATAAAATTAAAACTATAGCAAATTATTGCACTTTTCGTTAGTTTAAAAATAACTGTTACAAAAGTTGTTTTATTTATTTCAATAGCTTAAAATAACAACTAATAATAAAGACACAAACAATTTTCATTAACTAAATGAGAACATTTTTTGAGTGCATATTTCTAACTGTTTAGTCACGCCTCTTCAACCATGCTAGCAAAATTTTTAAAACCGGTTTTATTGATGATTATGAATCGTTTGGCTAAAAAAAAATAAATAAAAATAGCGGTTTTATAAACATTTTGCAAAAAATGTTTTTAGTATTCCGCCCTGTTTGTGGATGCTCTGTTAATTTTCAAAATTGCATTAAGTAATTAAAAAGCACTGCATTGAACTATTTCTTCACAAAATGTTATCGTGCTATAAACAAAACTATAAGTTTTATAAAAGAATTGGTTATAATGCCTATCGACGTTTGTAATCTTGAGTTAGGATAGAAAAAACATTTGCTTTTAAATCAGAAGATTTGAAAAAAATATTCTTTATTTTAATAACTAATTTATTTATGTATAAAATGTATTAAAATACTACCATATATGATTTATTTTTATTGTAACAAAATCCCTATAGTGCTGGCGCCTTTATTGATAAAAAAAAGAGGTCATATTTTTTAAAAAAATAAAAAATATTGATCAAAATAGAAATTATAAGTATTTTAAAAAAAGGAAACAATAACAAAATAAACAATACATCAAATATATTTATGATTATTTTATTACCCGCCGGCGGGTTCCTTGCACATACTACATACATGAAAGAAACAAAATAGTTCTATGGCCCAGATTCTTGCGATGCTGGTTAAAATTGGTTTATTGATCTGTGAAGTTTTTATGTAATTTAAATGGACTTTTTTTATTTTAAACTTAAAAAAAATGACTAGTAGTGGCAAATTGATTTCTTTTTTAATTAAAAACTGACTGCTGCTCAAATTAAAAATTAGCTAAAACACATCTTAAGAACATCAATTCAATAAAAACCAATAAACAGAAATTAATTTTATACCAGAAACTGGTTTAGACCCAGTTTCTTTAAAAGAAAAATATAAGAAAAACTTCCAGGCTAAAAATTTTAGTAATGCTGCGTTTACATTACGTTTAAAATCGGATTTAAACAAAATTTCGAAACCTAGAAAATAAAGGGTGTCCCAAGAAGAACGTAATTTTTAAATTTTAAATAAAACACAGATATTTAAAAAAAAATCGTGAAACTTTATTATATCGTAAAGTAACAGAATGAGGTTATGTATGGAACAATATATCATGCAGATGGCCGCCGCGGCTTTGCTGGCATGCACGCGATCTTTTAATGTAATTTTCAATGACCGTTTTGCATGAATGCTGCGGTATTTCATTAATGCAGCGTCCAATTTCCTCTTTTAAGGCTTGAGTCGTCGTCGGCTTGTTCGCGTAAGCCATCGACTTCAAAAAACCCCAAAGAAAAAAATCTAATGGTGTTAAATCGCACGATCTAGGCGGCCAATTCTGATCTCCAAAACGCGAAATAACACGACCGGGAAATGACTGATGCAGCAATTGAATTGTTTCTCTGGCTGTATGACATGTGGCGCCGTCTTGTTGGAACCACATGCCCTCCACATTCATTTCTTCAATTCTAGGCAAGAAAAAACTGGTTATCATTTCACGATACCGAACACCATTGACTGTTTGCGCTTGACCTGCTTCATTTTCATAAAAAAAGGTCCAATGATTCCTCCAGCCCAAAAACCACACCACACAGTGACACGTTGAGGATGCATTTGCTTCTCGTGAATCACTCGAGGATTTTCCTCACCCCAAATGCGACAATTCTGCCTATTGACGAAGCCATCAAGATGAAAATGGGCCTCGTCACTGAAAATGATTTTATCGGCAAAATCAGCATTTTCATGTTGTCTCTCCAATACCCAATTAACGAACTCCCTTCGCTGTCCATGGTCAGCTGGCTTCAGTTCCTGAGTCAATTGAACTTTGTATGCATGAAGATGCAAATCTTTCGTCAAAATTCGCTGCAAAGTGGATTTGGAGACACCAATTTGCTGAGCTCGGTGTCGAATTGAGGTGGATGGAGTTTGAGCGACATCATCACGTACAGCTGCGACATTTTCGGTCGATCGACCTGGTCGATGGCGCGTTGTTGTCTTTACATCACTAACCAGTTTCGGCAAATTTATCCATTAAGCTCTTTACAGTTGACTCTTTTGGAGCATTATTGTGACCCCAAATTGATCGCAATTTGCGAACTGTAGCCGCAAAACTTTCACCATTTTGGTAAAACAATTTCACAATGAGAATGCGTTGTTCATTCGTGTAGCGCTCCATTTTTACTAACCTCGTACCTTCTACTAGCAAACAATAACAATTGTTCAAATGTCAAACAATGACACTTCGAATGCTGCCAGATTTAAAAATTGCGTTCTTCTTGGGACACCCTTTAGTATACTGTAGCATAAGATCGAAATCTAGTTTAGACTAGATTTCGAGCGTAATGTAAACGCAACCTAAATATACATATATTACGTTTACATTATAGCTCAAATCTATAAAGGAATTTTTAAAGTTTGCTATACACATGCAAATCAAATGAAATCTGCTAGATTTCTATGGGATTGCATTAAAAATTGACGTACAATAAAATAACATAAAAAAGTTTTCCAATAAATTGGATAAAATAGCTCTATTCAAGCCTGTTTGTATATGTTGCATAAGTTTTTACTTCTTTTTGCCCAAATATTTCGGATATTTTATCAAGTTTTGTCTCAAAAAATTAAAAACATATAACATTAACAAATTTGGATGTAATGATTTTACCCAATTAATTAGCAAACATTTTTTTGTATGAATGTATGTTCAATAAAATTTAATTCAATTTCAAAATATAAAATTTTAAAAAGCAATTAATACAAATGAAATTTAATATTGCGTTTACATCTGCATCTAAATTCCGACATTTACTAATTTAATGCATATTTTGCAAAAATCGGGTCAGGTCAATAAATTTGTAGTGGAATTCTATGCTGGGTGATAGTTTAATAACATTTTAAAAATTATTAATCATAATAGGCTGTATACAAATTGTCTGTAAAGATAGAATTGTTCAAATGCAAAATGGGTTATCTGCTATAATAACGCGAAAAACATGAAATTTTAACACATAAAAATACTCGTATTATGTAGGAATTAGTAGAAATTTTTTATTAATATTTTAGTAGATTACTTAAGCGAAATCATAAGACGTGAAATAAATGTGTATTTTGTAGATAGTCCTTTTTTAATAAAGGTAAGGTTAGATATGTAGGTTAGGTTGGAGTGGCAACCAATGAACCACATTTATACTTTGAGATCCATTGTGATGCAACCAGTAAGATGAATCACTGCCAATCAGACTCCAATGCAAAACCAGTTGATGATCCATACAAAGCTTAAGAGGGTTAGCACCCGAGAGATCACTGAGGCCGATCCCAATGAATGCATACCACGCCCCTCCAGCCAACCAAGCCGTTATACTGCGACACTGAGCGAAAAAGCTTCATCATATTTATGATAATCTTTAAAGATTTTCGTCCAAAACACTTCATTATTATAATGAAGATGTTTCATAAAAATATTATTTACATGATCAGGCTCGGAATTTCACTCGGATCTGAACCAATTTTATTATTCAAGTGTGTTAGTAGTCCATGTTGGTTTTGTCCCATTTCTCTCAGTTTTCAAGATATAAGCCATTAAAAAAATATATTAATACCCAGATTCTATAAAGTGAGCGACGGTAATCGTCCACTTTTGATGTAAATATACTACTTACCAAACTGTTGAACTACAGTTTAACATTTTTATATTATGTTGTAGATAACTTCGAAAGTGGACTTTAAACGATAATCGACTTATGGAATCTGGGCACAGATTGTTGAGGAGTAGTTTAGTAGCAGTTGAATGTCTGGTAAACACGTCCATTTTTTGTATACAGCATAGACACACACAGAGTGGGTACTACACTTCATACAACTCTCTTGAGTGTTTCTTAAACTCGGCTGTTAAAATAACATTTTGCAAAAACAAAAGTTTGCTGCGATTTCGTTATGAGGAAAAAATATGAATGTTTTGTTAAATTTTAACTTTTACTTTAAAATTTTAAAATGTTTCCATCACTATCAACGAATGTTATTGCACAAGCTATGCTGTCATTTTAGTAATGCTTATTAGCATATTTCGTCTGTTAAAAGCAGGTTTTTGAAAAAGGATTGAATTTTCACAGTATTTTTAAGGAATAATCTTATAACTTTTTCGCATGTTAAAAAACAGGCAAAAAAACGTTTATTTACTGCAGATATATAACAAATGAACGCAGCTTTTTGCAGTAAAAATTTCTATAATTTTTTACGCAGCAGATTTTTAACATATTTTTAACAAATATTACAGCACTTATTACATTTTTTTGGTTGGCAGATTTTTAACATTTTAACATATTTTGAAAGAAAGCATCTGGCAACACTGTGTACAAGCAAATTTGTATTATTTCCTCCTACCCGCGTTCATAAACAATAAAATGATGGAAACCCTTGATAATAATATGAACAGGACTGAAACAAATAACATAATTGGGAATTTTTAAAATTTTATCTTATTGAACAGCTATGTTCGTTTTAGTACTGAAATGATTTTCAAAAAAGAAAAAAGATCTCAAATAAAATTTGCATAGATTTTGCATTGATGTAAACCTATTAATAAACTCATTAAATTAAATACATGCGCTATATCCGCCTTTGAAAATATAGAATATTTATACATATATCGAAAATATAATAAGGAAGTTATAATTTCTTGTTTCGAAATTTACGTAATAAGAAAAAATAATGGAAAATTTTATAAATTTCTTTGTTTTATAAAAAAATTATTTTCTTTTCATTTAATTTTATTTTAAAATTTATTTTGTCTTTTAATTTTCGCGGTTTGTACGTAGTAAGTTGGAGAATAGCAATGCCATCAACTAGATATTGATTTTTAAAACTTCTTAATAATAAAAATTCCTTTTCAAATTTGTATCCTTCTTAAAAAAAAAGGAATTTTTCAGCAAAACCTATTAAAACCGAACTAACTAATAAAATATATGTGTATTTTATATAAAATCTATGTATATGTTTAATTCGATTGAAAATGTAACAAATCAAAATTATAAAAACAAAGAAGAATTTGTATGAAAAACCACAAAAAAATGCTTTGCTAAAAATTGTCTGATTTGAGAGAAAAGATTATAATAAAGGCTTGGTTTAAGAACAATTTTAAAAACTGAATAAACAAATTTTGTTTTATTTCATTAAATCTTGCTTCATTTTTTTAATAAGAAATACAATTAATATCTTGGAAAAATTCACTACATGATTAATGAGCTATTAATACCAAATCTTATAACTTTTTCGATATAGAGGGTTAGTGTTGATGTTTGAGAAATTTAACAACATCTTTAAGTAAAATTCGAGATGGGCACGTGAGCGATTTTTGACTCACGCTCACGTGAGTAATTTAAAGTTCCGCTCTCGAAATACTCACGCTCAAGAAAAAGCAGTTTTGCTACATTACATGTTTTTACATAATCGAAAAAAAAAATTGTTTTTTGAGGTGTAAATATTTGAGTGGAATATAAAACATTAGTCAATTCTAAAAAAAATTGTATTGAAATAAATCCCAATTTGTATGAAAAATTAAGAGGTACCTTCACATTTTCACTTTTGCTTAATTTCAATACCAAACTGCTCGGGATGATGTACATTTATTTAGGTAAAAATGAGCACCCCCACTTGCGTCTTCGCGCCCTGATCGCCATTTTAACACACAGTTGAACGTTAGAGATGGGATTCGCATGCATCAGGTAAATACCGGGTAAAAAAAGATAAATACCTTTTTTGGAATATATTTAGGTGTTTATAAAAAGCATTTGGAATCTCGCCAATAAAGACATACGACAAAAATAGTACCGGCTGAGCATGCAATGAATTTTGCAAATTCATTTGAGGAGTCACCTTCCACTTCCATTCACCCATTGTTCGTTTAATTATTTTCGGAGTGAGTCACGATGAAACTTTCAGCGACAGTGATTTCGATTGGATAATGTAAAGTTGCAAAAAAAAAATATGTAAGGGTGGGTCGATTTAGCAATCAATATTGTGCCATCCTTACAAATCGGCCCACCCTAATATATATATAATATAGTAATTGCTTTAAGTTCTTATTTTCCAACTACTTTGTAAGAATTTTTATTTTTATTAATAAAATTTAGTATAAAATTCATTAAATTTTGCTGCAAAATTTTTTTGTTCATCAAATTTTCTACAACATAGATAATACCCACCTTTTTGGTAAATACCCGGGTATTTACCCATTTTTACCCAATATACCTATTTTACCGGGTATTTACCATGTGGGTATTTACCCTTTGCCCATCTCTAGCGGACACCGCTATATCGGCTTAAAATTTCATAAGGATTACGAATATATATACTTTATGGGGTCTTAAACCTACACATATACGCCCACAATATATGGCGAAGGGTATAAAAATAAAAACCTTAATTTGAAGACTAGTCCGTGGTTTTAATATTTGCTTACCTCAGGTCTTAGGGTGGTTTAAAAATACTTGTTTTAAATAATTTATTTTTTACAATTAAAAAATTTGCATCAAAGAATTACATTTTAAATATTCTTTGTAAATATGTTGCTTATGTGATAGATTTTAGAATTGAAAATTGTTTTAATGTTCCGTGAGTGCTTTAATTTCATTGGACTTATACATCACTGTAAAGAGGGCATAATATACCAATTTCGGTTTTTAATGAAATCTGCAAAAAAAATTTCATTTCGGCAATTTTTTTTTAAGCATATATAAAAAGCTTAAATTTAAAAAAATATATGCAATCCAACCTAAGATCTCAGCCAAACCTCTACAGCCGTATGCATAGACATTTAGTTGGTTCTTATAAAGAAAATTTGTTGTTGTTTTGCATGTTAATTTGTTTTATACGTGTGTTGCAAAAATCAACAAAATGTTTATGCATACGGCTGCTAGACTTTAAAGCAAGGTTTTTATTTTTTGTTTAGCAACAGCTGCTTTCAAGAAATTGAAGGAAGATAAAATAGCCTAGAAGGATGCTTTTACAGTTTTATGATTTTTGAAACAATTTTTGAAAATATGTCTGTTTGAAAGTTCTTGGTTGAAACACTTTCGAAAATATAAACTTTTTTCGCTATGTTTTCATATAAATTTGTAATGTATTTTTAGATTTTGCTGAGCCGCTTTTTTATTTCTTACACGAACTAATAATTCAGATTTGATTTTTTACTTATGCACAACCAATTTTTTGTTTTGGAAAATTAAATGTAAAATCCGCAAAAACAGTAAAATATAGTAAAATCTGAGAAAAGCTGTGTATTTATTAACGAAATTGTATACCCAATTCTTGCTAAATGTCTTATCTGTACTTACCATAACAATGATTAAATCTCTCAATTTTAAAATTCTATAATTAAAATACTGCGCTAAATACTGCCAAATTTAAATCAAATTTTGCGAAAAAAATCTGACCCATAAAAAACTGTGCATACCCGAGTAAAAAAGTTTATATTTAATTATATATAGTTTTATATAATTATATATAATTGTATATAAGGCCATATATAATTAGATATAATTATGTCTGTTGAATTGTTAAATATGGTGTCATATATTATTATATATAATTATATATGGTCCAATATATAATTATATATCCCTTATATAGTTCAGCTTTTGCGATTCTGCTTTGAATAACAACAATTTTAACAAAATTGCAACTTACTTCCAAATAACTTTTGCAAATTGGGAAATAATCTTTGGGAATATGCCAATTCCAGTGTTTCCATATTTGAATTAAACTGAGTGTAGCTTCTCCTTAGAAAAAATATGTATTGAAATACAATTGAAATATATTGAGTCATCCATGATTTAGCATTGACAGTAACATTCAGTTTACTTAAACTTTAATTTATTCTTTTTAAATCTATTTAGAAACTTATACCTGAGAAGTCGTATTAGGCTATAAACCTTATGTGCTCGGTCGAAAGATGTCAGAGCGAAAGCATCTAATCGCTTCTAGCTTAGCTTCGCTTGTAGCGGCCACTCTGACATTAGCCTTACATTGTGGAAACTACTTTATAGTCTGAAAGGAAATAGTGAAACTTAGCAACCTGCTCACAGTTTATCTACATATATAAGTGGCTTATCATGGATACACTTACAAAATATAAGATTTGTCTATTAATTATAACTTTTATGTTTTTTTTTTTTTTAATTTTTATATATAACTATATATTATTTAATATGGGACTATATATAATTATATATGGGACTATATATTATTATGTATAGTACCATATTATTTATTTTTAATCAGGTAGGTAAAATTATATAGGGTCCATTTGTATAAAATTATATCAAATTATATATGATTGTATATAACTAGATATACCCATTTTTCGGATATAATTATATATAATTATATCTAGTTATATCTAAGTTTATATTATTATATCCACCAATTTCCGCATAAAATTAAATATAATTTAATATAGGACTATATATAATTTTTTTAATCGTTTAGGTACTGTAAGACGTTTATCGTCCACTTTCGAAGTTAAATGTCTGCCAAATTACATAAAAATTTTGAACTGTTGTTACAAATTTGTTAAAAGACAGTCATTTCGATCTCATAGTTTAACAGTTTGGTAACTAGTATATTTAAAACAATTGAATTTTAACATCGAAAGTAGACAATTATCGTCGAGCGTTATATAGAATCTGGGGACTGTTTTTTTTTTTATTGAAAAACTGTATTTTGGGAATGGAAATTCCGGTATTCCGAAACATCCGAAAAAATTGAATTCCAAAATCCCAATTTTCGCAATCTCGATATTTAAATAAATAAAAACAATTTTTTGCCTGAACATAATGACCCATTCCATTTCATACATGGGACTTATGAATAAATAGGACCAATTAATTGATGATTTCAGTACCATTGTTTTAAATAATAAAATGATTTAAGAATCTGATTTCATTGATTAATGAAAATTTCTTTGATTTTCATTACCATTATTAATGAATCACTCAAAACAAAAAAAAAAAAACATGAACATTATTAATCGTCATTTTATGTAACAATTTTATGGTCAACATTTTTGCTTTAGTATTAATTATTATTAGTATTAATATACTGCGATAATAAAACTAGTCCAGGTCCAGCAGACATCCGAGGGTTTTTTTTTATAAAATAGCTACAGGGTGACCCATTCTTATACGAACGGAATCGAACGGAGGACCTATTTTGTATTATCGGCTTGTTTTTATTTATATTATTATATAAATTGGCAAAAAAAATAGTCACTCTGTTGCTGTTTTTTTATAAAAATCCAAAGGTACGAACAAGGTATACTACTCTTAACTAAAATCTAAAAAAAAATTTTAAATAGTGGCATCAAAAGAATCCTAACTCGAAACTTCAGCGCATTTGGTGCGGAATCTTTTTTAACGATCCCTAAAAAGTAAAAACGTAATTATTCATATTTTTCATGGACTATTCAGCTTTGCCAGGCAAATTTTGATATTTGCAAAAAATGCATAAAGTTATCCTTAATGTACATCAAATCATCGAAAATAAGCTAAAATCTAAAACGTTTTTGCTTTAAACATAATTAATTAATGGATTAAGATGGTGGTTAACTGTTTTACTTTTTTGCGAACTGAAGTATATTTATAGCTGGCAGAAAACTTTGAAAAAGTCTTTGTTTTTATTTGAAACGACAATTTATTACACTTTAAAAAGCATGCACTCAAAAAAAAAAGAACTATATCTTAGAAAAATTAACTTATTAGAGAAAAAATTGAAATGAAAACGGCGCCAAAGACATTTTTTTTTCCAATATTTAATAAAATTTTTCTTGAAATTAAGGAACAAATTTTACTTAAAATTTGGTAAAAATTTCTAAATTATAGAAAAATTTTACTACTGAGAACTAAATTTTTCTTAGAAAATAGTAAAATTTCCTCCTAATTTGTTCATACATTATCTAAAATTTTACTGTTAGTTAGGAAATGTTTGCTTGGTTTTAAGAAAAAATTTATTTTATTTAAGCTGATAAGATATTTTTTTTTACTAAAAACTAGGACTTAACTCCCTAAAAATAAGAAAATATTTTCTAACATCAAGGTTAATAGCACTTCTTTTAAGTGAAAATTATCATTAAAATTAATAAAAATTCTCTAATAATTATGAAACTGTATCTATGGTAAAGGTAATATATTTTACCATTGTGTAGGAATTTTACCACTTTCGGAGGTCTTCCACTTTGTAAGGACACTGCTCTTAACAAGCTTTTTGCTATACAATTTTCTCTTTAAATTAAATTGAGTTATACTTAAGTCATGTATTTAAAATATAAATTAAATTTCATTAGCAAAAAGGTAATCAAATTAAAACAATGTACTATAAAGTCAGATCCTTTTTGCTTGAGATAACTGCAAAAAGCGTCGCCCCAAGTGACACACGGCATCTATAAACTAATTTAAGGAAATTTAAAAAAATATAACAGTTACATTTCATGTTATTATTGAAAAATGGAAAAATGTCATAAGAGTATTTTATGACTTTTTTTTAGCTTAAACTTTAATTGACATATGCAAATTTTAACTTTTTTTATTATTAAGTGAAAAAAAAATTGTTTTAGTGCTTTCAATTAATATAAAGTTTAGTAGGCGCAACGTCAATTATAGGAAAGTGTAAACTGTAAAATGGGCTTGCGATAATTACATAAAAGCGCAAATTCAAAATTTTTACCTTTTGCTAACAAAATTTTAAAATATATTTTAAGCTAATTTTAGTTCAATATTTAGACTGTGAAGATTAAAGATGGGCAAATGAGCCATTTTTGAACCACGCTCACGAACGATCACGAACTTTTACTTGTGAAAAAAAAAATATTTTATTAATTTTTTAAATTTATCTCAACTAAGTTGCATGCAAATTTTCCTTAGAAATAGTTCATCAGTTTCTAAAACTAAAAAAAATTTTATTATTACATAAGAAAAAATTTATTACTTTTTGTTTTTAATTGCCAAACTAATTCATAAAAAGCAGAAAGTGGTAGACTTAAAAACTGAATTTAGAAATGGCTTTCTTAAATTTGGTTAATTTTACTACTCGCGAAAAAAATACAACATACATTATGTTCAAATATTTTCTCATTTTTCGAACTATATCAGAGTAAATTATGTTTTAAATTTTTTTTAACTAAACTTAATTTTATTGCATTTTAGTAAGCAAATTTTTTAAAACTGAGATGTTTTTCTAAAAAATTGATCAATTTTTATTTAAAATACTTGTTTTTTTTTCCTAAAATCAAGAACTTTTACTTAAGAAAGGTATGAGCTATTTCTGAGTATATAAACTATTTCGTTTTTACTCAAACATAAGATTTTTTTTTCATTGTAAGAAAATTTTTCAAAGTTTCAATAAAATTTTACTTAAATTGAGGAAAATTTTTAAAGTAAATTTTGAATTTATTTTTAGTTCATGTCTTTTTTTTTTGAGTGTGGCATAACAATACCAGGTAGACATAATATTATAAAACATGTTCTCTCGAATATAACAAAACATTTCAAGAAATTCATACAAAAAGTAAACAAATAAAAACCCAAAATTCTACCTAATGACCTTGCCTGGTATTGTTTTGCCATGTTTAAAAAGCAAATATAAACATAATAAAACTATAAAAAAATTGGAAAAATAACAAAATGTGTTGTATGCATTATTAGAAGTGTAATGTTGTCTTTTGTCTGCCGTACAATAGGTATGTTCGATATATTTTTCTTGAACAAACTCTTTACACTAACAATTTTTTAATGTACAAAAGTTATATCTATAGCGGTTTTTGGATAATTATTTTATGTTTAAAAAATTCAGCGTTAGAACATTAAGATGAAGTTTATTGAGGCATATGTATTTCACATTTTTCAATACAATTTTTAGTTTTTCTATTTGTGTACATTTGACTTTTTGTAATATTAAGGAATAACAAATAAAAGCATGTCAATTTTAAAAATTTTAAAATTCGATTCTTTTACTCAAATATATTTGTTTCAAACTAAAACAGTTCTGAAAAAAAAAATACTTTAAAAAAGGCAAAAAAGCCTCCCACAAGTAAGAAATTAAAAAAAAAAATTCTTGAAAAATGACCAGCTTATCTATGACGTGCCATGAATATTATATGGCAATCCAGGATAAATAATATATTAATCTTCAATTTTAGTAATAATAAATGGTAAATGGATCAAATATGCAACATGAATATGAATTAAAAAAACATACTGCACTTACGCGAAAAAACTGAATTTCTGCGATGTAATTATAAAGTCAACCAAAAAGTATATAATTTACTTTTTGAGTCAACTACCTCTAAATTTTCTATACAAATTGGTGTATTTTAGTACAATTTAATAGCAGCGACTGACAATTAAAATGTTTTCTCGTTTTTTAACCAGTGCCGTATAATTGAATATTTTATATTCACCTCAAAAATTTTTTTCACCACTAAAATTTTTTCACTACAAAAAAATTTTTTTCACCTCAAGAAATTTTTTTTCCTCAAAAAATTTTTTTCACCTCAAAATTTTTTTACAAACATAAAATTTGTTTCAACTTCCAAAAAAAGTTCTTCACCCCAAAAAAATTTTTTTCACCTGCATATTTTTACTTCTAAAGTTTTTTACATTATTTGTATCAAAAACAGTGAGAAACATTCTTTTTAGGACATTGGTCGGGGGTATTAAAAATTTTGGCACAGCCGAATTTAAGCCTCTTTTGCTCTTTTTTTTTTTTTTGTTATCGCGTCGCGCAGTGCAAAAGCTTTAACATCCGTGATATGCGAGTGCTGGCATATTCGTTAAGGTGGGTGTAAGTACGATATTTTTGATAGTTACAAACATCAGCACAAACTCGTAAAAATAGACACAGTATTTGTTCAACTTTTTAAATTTCTACACTTAAACATTTTTCATTTACTGCACAACAGTTATTTGTGTAGTAATCGCTGGTAGTTATTTTACGGTAACTACTGTTGTTTTACTATGGAAATACACTACATATGTACTTCCCGTTTGCAATCAGGTTTTTACAACGTTAAGAAAATTACACAATTTAGTTACCATTCTTTATACAAATGTGGTGTGAACCGACAGATTATTGCAGATATGTTACAGTAAACATATGACAAAAATATTTCATATACAAATTGTAGTTAAAAGTGGAATAGAATAAAAAATCTCCATATAGGCTGTATGATAAGTTGTTGATGTATCTGTCTCTTTCACTAAACTTTTATGATTTTGATTCCTATGTACAAGGTGTCCGCCGGGAAGGTATACTACTTTGTTTTGCCGACATTTTGGTAAACATTAGTCTTAACAGTTCATATTTGGCAGTCGTGAAGTAGACACGTGGCAAATTTATTATGGAAAAATATTTGATAAACCAACTGTTTTAATTGTGAAAACAGCTCGCCCATGTCAACCCCTATTTTCATGAAAAAATCATAATGAGTGAAAACCATCAAATTATTCATCAGTCACCTTTGCATCCAGTAAAAGTGACAGTCTGGTGTGCAATTTGGTCAGAAGGTATTATTGGACCTTACTTCTTTGAACATTAAAACGGCGTAACGGTGAATGGGGAGCGATATCGTGATATGATTGAAAACTATTTAACGCCACGACTGCATGGTTTGGGCTTGATTAACATGTGGTATCAACAAGACGGTGCCACATCGCATACAGCCAGGATTACAATGGAATTACTGCGAGACCTCTTTCCACAACAAGTTATTTCAAGAAATGGTGATGTTAATTGGCCTCCACGGTCGCGTGATTTGACTGCTCCTGGTTTATGCAAACAAACCAAAAACGCTTGAGCAACACAAACAAAACATTCGTGATGAAATACCGCGTGAATGTGTGAGAATGTAATGAAAAATGAGCTCAAAAGGGCTCGCATTTGTGCATTTGTGAGGGTAACAGGGGCGGACATTTATCTGATATTGTATTCCATACATAATTGCCGACATTAAATAAAATATTTGTCAATATAAGATTCATTCTTTTTCATTTAATCAAAAATTATAAACAAAGTAGTATACCTTCCCGGCAGACACCCTGTACTTAACCTGTTGTAGAAACGACTATGTAGTAAAAATATTAAAGTGGGACATGGCGACTATATGATACCCTACACCAAGTATAATTTGGGTCAAATTTCGGGAAGCGCTCCAATCTCCGGGAAGGGTCCTGCTGCTATTTTATGAGCAGTTCGAAATATATAAATAAATTTGAACGAAATTTCCGAAAAAGTTTATTTAAGCAAATAACGGAAGAGGAGTTCAAATTGTAAGGTATAATTTTTGGTCCCATAAAACATTCAAAACCCAAATATCACCAATACATCTACGGTGTCTCAATACCATTTATGACCAATTCAGATATAACCTCAATATGGAGGTAGGTCTGAATATCAACCAATTCTAACCAAATTCTATTGTCCTTAACCTGAAGCAGGTTTATATGATCCGATTAGCTTCAAATTTGAATGTGTGATTTATGGTACCATATAAAAACTGTGACCCAAATTTCAGCCAGATATCTACGATTTTGCATTTCTATATAAAAATTAAGCCCAATTCAGACAGATAGGTCTGAATAATTATTAACCAATTTAAGTCGGATACGTCCTTGGATAAATAAAAACTCATGTACTAAATTTCATCCAAATATATTTATATTTGCGACCTCTAGTTTGATTACCTGGTTTACATGGACAGACGGACGGACTGACATATTTAAATTGATTCAGAAAGTTACAAACATCTGCACAAATTCATAATACCCTAACCACTTTAGTGGTCTAGGGTATAACAAGCGATAACAGAGAATGATAGAGAATAAAGGAGAACGTTTTAACCATAAGGGAAACGAGTAAATTTTAATTCTTAAATTTGTACTTTGTCTACAAATGTGAGTAACGGTGTTGTTCAGTAATATTTGAGAGATACTAAACGTAACAACGCTTGAGCGGATTCAATTTATCGAAAATAATAACTGTATTATAATATACAATAATATATAATATTTATTATTTATTATAAAAAAAAAACAACAACACATAAAATTGTGTGTGCTTTGATATATTAATTAAAATATATTGACATAGAAAAATTCCAAAAACCGGATAAACAAAAATACAAGAATTTTAAAAAAACTGAAAATTTAATAATAAATATAAATAAAAACAAAATGTTTAATTCTTTGCTGTATATACCCAATATATTGGCGTACATCTTTGTATCACTGTTGGCGGTCATATTGGGATTTATAGTGATATATGTTACACACAAAATATACACCTCAATCTATGACAATCTGCCGGTGGTTCAACTATCATCTAAGTCGTCATTATCGAATAAAATTAAAACACTGGCACAGCCTAGTTCAATATTGGATACAGGTGTCAGATCTCATGGACAAATTGCTGGTCGAAAATCTACAACAGGTTAAGTTTAAGACAGGTTTAGTTTAAGATATTAATAACTACACTAATAGAACAAAGAATTCAAAAATGTTTAATAAAGCTACTAAAATTTAGTTAAAAATTACCTTTCTAAAATTAGCTGATTTCTTTTGCTAAATTTTAGTAAGAGCGCCAAAAATAATACTGTAAAATATAAAAAAATTTTAGTTATATGTATTTTAGTTAAAAGGTTTAGTTAATTAGAAATAACAATTTACAATCCCAAAAATTTTCATTAAAAAATTTTAATTTTCATTACAAAAAAATTTTCATTAAAAAAATTTTAATTTTCATTACAAAAAAATTAAAAATTTTTAAAATGTAGCCTTCTGAAATCGATAGTGTTTTTTTATTGCAAATATTTATGTTGATTTTACAATAGCAAATGCATTCTCTTTAATTAAATATGTAACGCGTTGGCGTATTTAGTGAGAACACCTCCATAAAAATCGAATTTTTTAAAACCAAAACAAACTAAAATTTTCTTGGCAAATCTAATGAAATTTTGATGAATTAAACAAAGTCGTACTTGACTGTTAAATATTGTAAAAGTAGAGGTTTTAACGAACTTACTCTAAATACGCCTATAAACATCTACGCATACGCTTTACATAATCAGGGCGAATATTTTGTTGATTTTAGCCGGGCCTTTTCATTTAACCAAAATATACTAAAATTTTGTGTATTTAGCAGTTTTATTTCTGCTGTTCTAAATTCTTTGCAATTTTACAGGTTTATTTCTATTAGTGTATATGTATACTAAATTACATCTTAAGATCTAAATTTTAATTATTTTAGTTGTTATAAAGGCAGTGGGCAAAATCATTCAATGAAAAATTACAAAAAAAAAAAAAAAAAATCTATAAAAAATCGACCAATTAAAAAATCGGCCAAAAAGCAAAATACGAGAAATCACAAAAAGCTAACCAAAAATAAAATGAAAAATTATCCAAAAATCAAATGTTTAACAACAACAAATCACATATTTTTCCTACAAAAAAAAAAAAGGAAATTGAAAAAAATATAATATTCTTTAATTATTGTAAGGTATCATCAATAATTGATGTACAGCATATACTGGGTCATCCATTTTTCGGTTTCAAAAGTAAGGTCAAATAAAATACATGACTAAAATAACATGTTTTGAGGAAAACATTTCAAACTGTTTCCACTAGCAAAAATGTGTTTTGAGTTTTTGAATTTTCGAAATTCATTTGACGTTAAATATTCATAACATATAAAATTAATTTAACTTTTTGTAGCCATTATTTCGCTCGTTTTAACTTTTTTATATTTATTACTACCACCTTGAATGACGCTTAAATTTTTTTTTCGAACTTGTCAAATGCAAATGCATTTTTTTCGAATTCACTGTTCTCAATGAATGGATAACACAGAGTTGTATAGACACAATTCAGTGTTGATCAGACTATTTTCGATAAGTTTTGAAATTGAACACGTTGTTTGAGATGTTTTGCACATGTTTTGCAAAATATGTACCGAAACACGTTTTTTTGTAATTTCGCTCAAAATACGTATGTATATGGAAATGCAATACAAGGGGATGAAACTTTTATTTTATTATAATGCTTGGACCTTGCCATTACGTACAAAATACAATGTCTTTTCAATGACCGCCACTAGATTAGAAGCAGCAGTCGATCCTTTTGAGGTAGTTTGCGATCCCTTTCATATTTAAAGAGAAAAAATGGTTTGAGAGAATTATTTTATGATTAAGAATACGAAATAATTCTTAGTATAATCCTTGTTATCATGATATCATGAAGACCAGGTAATCATATTTTAATTTTTTAGGATGTTTTTTTTTTTTATTTATACCTGCTAACTTATCTCAGAATAACCAAAGCCTATGCCTAACCATAGTTATGAATGTCAAATCTGGATATTTATTAGAAAAGTGACCTTCCCTTAGGTTCATTTTATAATCATTCATTTCGTATTCAGAATTCCCTTTAGGAAATGTCGATAGTGAAACTCTACTGATTCACTATTGACTTTGTCACCACTAATACTGACTAATTTTGCCAACGCTTTCTACTGTAGATATTTAACATGTATGTGTCATTGCGAATCTACACAACTATTGACCAGGTGTTGACATTGGAACTAGAGATTCACAAAAACATTTTAATAATTCTAGCCTACACTTTTGAAACTTTTTACTAGATTTCCTCACTAGGAAGGAAATAAGCTGCATTTATTTTGTTAAATTTGATATTTTATTAATAAATTTTTATACCCTCCACCATATATGGTGAGGGTATATATCAGTTTGTCATTCCGTTTGTAATATGTCGAAATATAGGTTTAAGTATATATATTCGTGATCCTTATGCAATTTTAAGTCGATTTAGCGATGTCTGTCTGTCTGTCCGTCTGTCTGTTGATATCACGATTACGACGCGAAGACGCAAGCGGGGGTGCCTATTTTTACCCAGATTATTGAACATCCTCCCGAGCAGTTTGGTATTTAAAATGAGCCAAATCGGTCAAGCGGTTCAAAAGTTATGAGTGAAAATGTGAAGGTACCTCTAAATTTTCCATACAAATTTGTACAATTTTTCTGTATCTACTTTTTTTTTCTGTTAAGTAAGTAAAAATGTTATTAAGTCTTCTTATTGTTCGATTGCATTTATTGTCTTACATACTATGATAACTAAGTTAACGCAAAAATGAACAATGTTAAAGTCGCTAACAGAGCAGACCTCTGTAAATAACATTGCTAAAACTAAATAACAAAAGTTCGTTACATAAATTGACAAAACATATTCATATTACAGTTCATGCAAAATTTAGTATATACGTATATCATCCTCATCCCCTTTGGTGGAGGGTTTCAAAGATTCGGCACAGCCGAATTTAGCCCTTTTTTACTTGTTTTTTATACATTTCATTAAAGTAAAAAGAAATTTCTTGCAAATTTAATTTTGGAGTAGACAAATCTTCGTTATTTTTATTTTTCTTGTTATTTTTATTTTTATTTTTATACAAAATTGATTGTTTTCTTCAAAAGTTTTTTGTAATTTCTTTTGCTCATTATATATTTTGTTCAAATTTGTATATTTAACTTTTAAATTTATTTTTCTTTATATTTTTATTAAAAACTTTAATTTTGCATGCAGCGTAGCACATGTATTTTCAAAAAAAAAAAAAAACAATGAAAAAATCACGGAGTATTATAAATTTAATTTGACGGGGATTGCAATTTGCACCCATTCCAGAACATACAAGAACATTATTAAAAACATTAGATTTTCTTAAAAATAATTCAGCACAAATATCTCAACGTCCCAAAGAAAATTCAAACAACTTATTAAAAAAAATTTAGCTTTTCCTTAAACTAATCAATACAAATAAGCGAAAGTTGTTTAAAAACTCACTTTACAACAGTTCTGAATATTTCGTTTATCAAATACTTCCGCAGCTAAGAAAGCAATATATATATAAATTATACTATTATTTCTGCAAAATTAAGAAAATTTTAAACCCTTCGGCATTGGGCATTTTTCGTATTATATTTTATGTTATTTTTCATACAAAAAAATAACCCAATTTGTATTAACGTAATTAAACCCAAAAAAAAAAAATGCGAATTATCATCCAAATTTTGAAAAACTATTGGGCAATTTTTTTACTTTTGGGACATTTTTCTTTAATCGATTTTCCTACAGCCGTTATTAACAACAAGTACTGTTAAAAAAAATTTGTTAGTTTATAAGTGTTATGTTTTGATTATCTCATTTATAACTTTAAATATTCATATCTATAGCTTTAAGAATTATTGTTACTATGGAGCCTTGTTATTTGGCCTATATGGTGTTTGAATCCAATTTAATATCTAAGAGTATTACCAATAAAAAATCATCATTATCATCATCTTTATTGTCACGTTCAAGATCATCTATTTCATTTAATAATAATTGTATTGGTAATTTAATTAAATATTATGATAGTTTATCCCAAATACCAACTGTAAGGGATTTGCAATATTCTGCCTTAATTAAATAAAATAATTTAAAACTTAAAACTTGTGGTGTGTACTTTTTAATGAAAATGTATAAAAGAAACAAATGTTTTCTAAAAATAATATTCAAATACAACTTCCAAAGTGTATTCAACTTTAAATGCGTGACTGCAATTTTGTATTTCTTTATTTAGATTTGAACTTTGTTTTATACAGGTAGACCACAACTAACAAGTTTAGTACAAAGAATGATATAAAACAAATTTAATAAATAATTTTATAATGCTAATCTTTTGTTAAATAAAGTTTCCAGAAATAGAATTTAATTTGTGTCTAAAGTGAAGGAACACTTTAACAAAATCAAGTGAAGTTATTCCATTAAACGCATTCAAATAAAATAATGATTTTGGAATTCATTTAATTGTATCAGTTCTGTTTACGAAATAATTTAAATTAATCCACTGACGAACGCGTACAGCGAAAAAAAGAATTCATAAGAACGAAAAACTTCCCGACTTAATTGTTTGCATTAACTACCTTATATAAGAAATATTTCTGAAATTTATACTTGATATAACGAATAATTAGCAATTAAATATAGCAAAAAGTTAAAAAAAATTAAATAAGAAAATTATTGTATTTTTTTTTTTTTTTGTGTTTCTAAAGCTTCTACTTTAAGTGCTTATCATTATTGCAGTCCTTTTTTTAAATTTTTAGCGATCTCAAAAATTTTATAAATGCTAAAGATAAAGTAAAATTCATGCAAAAATGTGTTGCGATATAACGAATAATTCGGTATAACAAATGTGCCTGACAATATATCATTTGTTATACCGGGCTTTGACTGTATTTAAATCTGAGGAGTTTATAAAAATCTTCTTAAAATGTTTTCAATTAAACAAAAAATTAATATATATTAAACAAATTTTTTTTATAATTGTAAAAAAGTTGACAAACATTTTGTCATAAAAATATTTAACATTTAAATACAAATTAAATTTTTTAAAAAATTAAATTAACTATTAAACAAATAGAAGTGGTAATTTAATAAACAACATTTTCCTGTTAAAGCTCGTAAAAAATATTTTCATATTGGTTTAATACTTTTGATTATAAAATTCAACATAATAAATGTTGTTTATAAAATAAAATAACATTATGAAATTATATTATTATAATTATTTAAACATTTAAGCTTCCTAATTTTTTACTAATTAAATATCTATAATTCTGAACTAAATTTTCTCTGTCTGCTTTGAAGTTCATTCTCTGTGTTAAAGGTGTATTAATGATTTCTAACTTCTCTAACATGTAATGTTTTTTATAAATATTTTCTGTTCTTAATATTGAAACATTTATTTTCAAGGTTAGGATAGTGATTTAATATAGAACAATAAGATAACAATGCGTTTTTTTTTCTGAATTAATATTTATATGTTTTTGGTCTGATTTATGTCCTGAAATTCTGGTCCTTCATTTATTCTTTGTCGAGCCTATATACATATATATACCTTATTAAAATTTTCTTGATTATTTCCCTGACAAGGTATTTTGTAAACTAAATTTGACATATCCCACTTATCAATCCTATCTTTAGTTTTACTAAATAATTTACCTAATATATTAACATTACGATAAGCCATTCCATATTTCCCTTTATCAAAGATGTTAGATCCCGCCAATCTTTCCGATAATCCAGGAATATATTAAAGATTTAAAAATTCGTGGTTAAGTTATGTATGTTCTATTTTGTGTCATCCTATTTCTATATTAACCTACTAATCTATAAGATAACTCAGTTGGAAAACCATTATCTCGTTATATATCCCTGATTCTTATAGTGTTTTTTCTATGAAATCCTACATCACTTATTGTCAGTACTCTCTCTATAAAATTCTTAGCTGTGGGACAAAATCATTGTATGAAATTGTTAAGTTTTTGGAAGTTACTTTAAAGGAGAATTAAAAAAAGTCGTGATTTTAAAATCGTTTTGTGAATTGGGTGTTACTCTCTGCAATTTTAGTGGAAAAGTACACAAACGGACCTTATATTGTAACTTATTTTTTTTTTTTACTTTTTTATTAAATCCGTTAGCACTTTCAGATTTAAAACAAAAGGTGTTGAAACGTGTCGCATATTTACCTTACATATGTAAAAAACAATTCTAAAACAATAAATTATAAATAAGTGGACCCAAAAGATATCAATTAACGGCTAAAAATCAAAACTAAAAACAATACTAAAATTGTCAGAAAAGTAAAGAGTGGTCCAAATACAAGTACATATTTGAAAAATTTAATAAAAGAAACTAAACTTAATTTCTTTTTGTATATTATGGCTTTATTAGAAATAGCATCATTCATGTGGTTGCACCTGTAGCTGGCTTTGCAGTAGCTCAAGTCAAAATATGTTAGACTTCAGTCGCTACTATGAAATTTGTACTAAAATACATTAATTTGTACGGAAAATTTAGAAATACCTTAACATTTTCACTCATAACATTTTAACCGCTGGACCGATTTTGCTCGTTTTCAATTAATGAACATTAACCTAGGTAAAAATGAGCACTCCCGCTTGAGTATTCGCGTCGTGATCGCCACTTCAACAGACAGACAGACGGACATCTCTAAATCGACTTAAAATTCCATAAGAATCACGAATATACTCGTATATATAGTTACCCTTGCCTATGGTCGGAGTCGGTGACAAACAAAGGTGGTGTTTCCAGATCACTTTTTGCTTTAGATGAACGAAAATACAATAACAAAATACATGCAACAAAAACACAGTCATTCATTTGTATAACGACGAACGTCTTATGCTTTATTTAAAATACCCAGGAAAACTTTGATAATGGGTGCGATAAAATCATGCCTTGTACCTTGTAATGTGTACTCCTTACCATTATAATTTTTTTTTAATATTAAGCAATGAGTTACCAATAATTGGATACATAATGCATTACTTTGTAATGTATACTCCTTACCTATATCATTATAATTCAACAAATATTGAATAAATGACATAGTTTAGGTAAGCATTCATTCAACTTTTAATGATTGGTTTACATCTTATTTGCAAAATAGAAAATGTATAGTTAAGATAGAAGACTATGAATTGTCTCCATGAATTGTCAAACTTCTGGTGTACCTCAAGGGAATATATTGGCGCCTTTGTTGTTTAATATCTTTATATACATTTTTATGGAATTTACAGTTTCTTTTTTATGCTGATGATTTGAAAGTATTTTCTAAAATTGAAAGCTTGGATGATGCTTTTAAGTTACAAAGTGATCTTAATAATCTTAATATATGGTGTGCTAACAATCAATTGCATTTTAATATGAATAAATGTTTTCATATGTCATATACAAGAATACGTAATTCTATACATACCCAGCAAAAAAATGGTAGTCATTCTGTGACTATAACTTCTTTCATTTCTTCCTAAACTTCAGTTGACATTCTTTTATGATTTTTTAGTGTTATTCTAAGGCATTTCCAAAAGCATTCATGTGTTCATATTTCAAATGCAGTGATCTGGATATAAACCCGATGCATATCTTAAAAAATCACTCTTCATTACTTCTAAAGCATAAGTTATAGTATATCGTATATTTTTTGAATCTAAAGCATTTATTCAAATTGAAAAAAATAGTTCTGATGAACTTTTTTTATTAAATCATTTCTTATATTTTAGTTCAAAATTTCATGAGGGCTAGAATTTATGCAGTCTTGCAGTTTTTATAAAATTTCTGAAAAATCAAGAAAAACAGATTTTTTAGCCTTTAATTGAAACTAGCTGGCCTGTCATTTCCATTCTTCAGCCTCAAATATTTATGACCACGCAATCTGTGCATTTTTGCATTATGTATTTTATTTAACACTACACCATTTCCAGTTTTAATTCAGAATTTATCAAAATAATTTTAAAATTGTCCCAAAAATGTTTTAAAATTGTGCAAAAATTATTTAAAATTGTTCAAAAATATTTTAAAATTATCTAAAAATGTTTCAAATTGTACAACTAGTTTTTTAATTATCCAAAAATATTTTAAAATTTGTCTAAAAATTTATTAAAATATTTGAAAAATGTTTTAAAAATGCTTTTTTACTAATGCAGTATTATTTATTTGTTTTAATAATAAGTTTTTGTATATCAATGCATAACTTTCGCTTCTTTCAACTTATTTTTCTGCATTCTTATGAATTACATTTTCATCAAAGCTTAAATACCACAAAGTATATAAACATTTTCCACTCATGCATCAGAATATCTAATCATTGCATCGTCATTGCTTCCTTAGAGTAAAGTATGAGTAATGCTAGTAGCTACAATTGAATACTTCCATTCTATGACACGCTAATGTTAAATTCATCGATGAAACCATTGGAAAAGAAGTGATGCCTTTGCCATAGTAGTGATGCTTTTATTGCTTCTTTGGCAGCTTTATTTTTGCTGGGTACTTCATACAGAATTGGTATTGAGTTAGTTAATAATGTTGATGAAGTTGAGGATATGGGAATTGTATTCGACTTTTTTTCCTTATTTGGAAAAAATGATTCCAAATGTTTACTCGCATTTATTAAAAGAAATTGTAGTGATTTTTCTGATCCCCATACATTAAAATTATTATAAACATCATATGTCAGATCTAAATTAGAGTATGGTGCAATAATTTTGAGCCCTCAAGCTGATATTCATATTAGACGTATTGAAAGAATACAAAGGGAATTTATTAAGTATTCGTTACCTTATTTGAATTATGTTTTTCCTATTCCTACATATGAAGTCCGTTGTATGCATTTAGGATTAGAAATGTTGAAAACTCGACGCAAAATACAATCAATGTAATTTGTATTTGATTTAATTAATGGCAAGATTGATTGCTCGAGTCTTTTGGAGCAATGTACCTTGTAGAAATGTTCTTAATAATGATTTGTTTTTTGAAAAATGTCATCGTTTTAATTATATTTTAAAAAGTCCCCTAATAAGGACATTTAAAGATTAAAATTTATTAAATTTAAATCATGTTATTGAATTTAATACATCAAAATCTAGTTTTAAAAAGTTTTTGTTATACAATTCTTTTGAATCATAGTTGTTATTTTAGAAATAAATTAAATTTTCATGTATTTGTAGTCTGTAAGGAATATTGTTCTATAGACTTTATGAAGTAAATAAATAAATAAAAAAAAGTAATTAATTACCGACATTTGGATACATAATGCATTACTCTGTAATGTATACTTCCTATCTTCAGCATTATTATTATATATCTTCAGCATTATTATTATATAAGGTAATGAGTTAACAATAGTTGGTTAAATTGTGCATTACTTTGTATTGTATACTTCTTACATTCAGCATTATTTTGAAACATAAAGTAATAAGTATTATATAGGGTCCGCCAAATAACTTTTTTTTTTGAAAATGCTATAAAAAAAACTACTGAATATTTTCGCAAATTTCTTGTTTTATTTGAAAGTACATTCCTTCCGGTTAATAATGGAAAATTATTTCATTCAAATGGCTGCCTCGGCTGGCCATGCAGTAGCCTGCACGATCGGTCCAATTTTTAAGCACATTATCGATTGTGTGCAGCTGTATTTCACCAATGGCTTCACGAATATTGTCCTTTAAAGCGTCAATTGTCTCTGGCTTGTCGGCGTAACACAAATAATAGTCCAACGGTGTCAAATCGCAGCTCCGAGGTGGCAACGACATCAGCTCTGCGGCTGATAATGCGATCTTCAAAAACAGGGCGCAAAACATCGAGTGTAGCTTTTGCTGTGTGGCACGTAGCGCCGTCCTGTTGAAACCAGATGTTGCCAATATCCTCCTCTTCAATTTTTGTAAACAAAAATTCGTTCAACATGGCCCGATAACGATCGCCATTGACTGTAACGGCCACTCCTTGCTCATTTTCGAAGAAAAATGGCCCAATTATGCCTCTGGACCAAAATATGCACCAAACAGTGACTCGTTTTGGGTGCATCGGCTTTTCAATGCATGCGTGCGGGTTTTCTGTGCCCCAAATGCGACAATTTTGCTTGTTTACGTACCCGCCAAGATCAAAATGAGCTTCATCTGAAAAGATGACATTGAAAAGATGACATTCTGCAGCATTGCCATGATTTTAAAAGTAATGTCGCGAAATTTCCCAGCGTTGTTCAAGCGTATACACAACCATATTCGTTCAGCGGAAGGATAAAACTTATTATCTGTCAAATCAGACATGAGCTAAGTGTTACCATTCACGAAATAAGCACTAGTTAAAAAAAAAAAAACTTTAGATGGCGGACCCTATATAGTATTTGTATTTATTAAATTGGTTTTCTAGTAAAACAAGACATACTATCTTATAAATTATCTTACAAGTTACCGACATTTGGTTACGTAATTTATTACAATTTAACATAAAATAATGGCGCTTAAAACAGATAAAATAATTTAAATCATACGTAGCATAAAAATCAATATTTAATAAAAATTTTTTTCCTATCCCATCTATATTAGAGAAAAAAATATTAGCAATAAGTTCAGAATAACGGCACAAAATTGCTTATCGCCGAGCTTATATTAATTTCTTTTGGTTTTTCGCATAATTTGTTAAAATTTATTTAATTCTTTTAAATGTTATCATGTTCTGTTTGATTTTTTATGTCGCCTTTTTTATAAATGTCAAACGAAAATGACAGCTAAGTTTTACGTAATAGCAATAATTGATAACGAATATTACCGGATAATTATTGCAACATAAATTGCCGGCAATAAATATTTACGAAATCGAGTCATCCATACAGAAGATAAGACGTTTGCTGCAACATATGTTCACATATTTATCTCCATTCTAGACTGCGGGATATGCATTTATTTATATTGCACACTACTGTAAAATCGAAAAGCTACTGCCATCATCTATTCATAACAAGCATTTTTAGTTTCAGAAACTCTAGCATTCGTGTTTTTATTAGTTTGTATTTTTGTAGAAAAGCCTTAATTGGTTTGGAAAATTAAAGATTTTAAGTGGAAAGTTAAAGTTAAAAAATGAAAAGTCAAAGTAACCAATTATTGTTAACCGTTTCGTAATCATTTAGGTAACCAATTATTTTTTTACCCCCTATCTGCAAAAAGGTAACCCATTACTATTAATTTTTTTAAAAAAGCATAATTGTAAGAATGAACCCATTACTTTGAGGCTCATCGCCTGTAAAATTCATTAATGAAGTAAGGTGTAAAGTAATCCATTGGCCCATATTGCTGTACTTTACTTTACTCATTATTTGGTAATGTGTGGTTTTGCTGGGTACTTCAGCTAGAGCATAACTAAATATTTTGTATATAGAGCATTTTCGGTCTTCAAATTTTAGTAACATCATTGCGTCTATAAAGACTTCTGAAGGAGTCTTCTTATATATAAAGTTTTTATTATAATTAACTATTTGTTTTTTTATTTGAAACCCATCTTTCGCAATTGTTTCCTTGCTTTAACGTACCAAGGTTGTCTAAAACAAGTAAAAAAGGGCTAAATTCGGCTGTGCCGAATCTTTGAATACCCTCCACCAATATCCTTAAAAGATGTTCTCTACTGTTTTTGATACAAATAATATAAGAAAACTTTTGAAGTAAAATTATGTAGGTGGAAAAATTTTTTGAGGTGAAAAACTTTTTTAGATGTGAAAAGAACTTTTTTGGAAGAAAAAAAAATTTAGAGGTGAAAAAAAATTTTAGGGGTAAAAAAATGTTTGAGGTGAATACAAAATATTTACTGCTAAGCGACTGGTGAAAAAAATATTAGAAAATATGTTATGTACCAGTCGCTACTATGAAATTGTACTAAATTGGTATGGGTGCCTCTAACCTTTACACTTTCACTAGTTTTTTTAACCATGGACTGCACAAAAAAAACATTTTAAAGCATAGTTTTTGTCAAATACTCAATTTTGTTCCGGCTAATGGGGACTAGCTCTGCAGCTGAATATGCCTAATGGAGAGAATGTACTTTCTGATGCGCCACGCATTGATAAATATTTGCAACGAATATTCTTTCTTTGAAAAATTGAAGTGTGTTTGTCCAATGGAGAGAATACAGCAAAGAAATTAATTTGTTAAAGAAAGAAGATGAGTTGTAACTATTTGTCAATAGATGGCCCATCAGAAGGTGCATATTTTGCTGCAGAGCTAGTCTCCATTAGCCATATTGTGCTACAATATGCAGTAGAGTATTATTGATTTTCTATTTTCTTCGTAACATAAATGAATATTTGCCAAAAACTATGAAAAATATATATTTTATGATCATATTATACCTTAATTTTTTAAATCATTATCCATTTAGATGTTTAAAAGCACAATATTGCACTTTATTCATGTGTATTTTTTATGAAAGAAAACATTAACATAAATATACATTTGCCAATCCCTCAACTCTCAAAAATACAAATGGAACAAAAAAAAATACTATTTTATTACGTCAAACATTTGAAAATTTGACTTTAACAGTAACATCTTAATGCATTAGAATTTGACGGTTGTAGTTAATTTAATATTTTTGGTAAATAAATTAATTGAAAGCCTAATCCAAGGCTATATCGCCATGGGGTGCCACCTATTAAAAAGTAGCGGCACTAAAGCAATTATGCATTTTGCTCTTTCTTTATATATCGATTTCTTTGGACCTAGCCATGGGGCAGGGTATTGTTTTAGTTAATTCAGCGATACCTATTCAAAAGTAGCGGCACTAAAGCAATTATGTATTTTGCTCTTTCTTTAGATATAAATGTCTTTGGTTACAAAAACAAAAAGTACATTTTATGGAATGAAACGAAAAACCAACAAAGCTTAACAAAAAAACCCAATCTGGTTTACTACATCTCCTATAGTAGTCAAAGAATTGGAGATATTTTAAATGGAAAATCCTAAGAAAATGCATCGGGAAAAATTATGAAAATTTCATAAAACGATTTTTAAATACCCAGCAAAAATGAAGCTGCCAAAGAAGCAATAAAAGCATCACTACTATGGCAAAGGCATCGCTTCTTTTCTGATGGTTTCATCGATGAATTTAACATTAGCGTGTCATAGGATGGAAGTATTCAAATGTAGCTGCTAGCATTACTCATACTTTACTCTAAGGATAAGAATAAGGATGCATGAGTGGAAAATGTTCATATACTTTGTGGTATTTAAGCTCTGATGAAAATTTAATTCATAAGAATGCAGAAAAATAAGTTTAAAGAAGCGAAATTTATGCATTGATATACAAATACTATTTATTAAAACAAATAAAAAATTCTGCATTAGTGAAAAAGCATTTTTGAAACATTTTTCAAAAATTTTAATGAATTTTTAGACAAATTTTAAAATATTTTGGATAATTTAAAAACTGGTTGTACAATTTTGAAACATTTTTAGACAATTTTAAAATATTTTTGAACAATTTTAAATAATTTTTGCACAATTTTAAAACATTTTTGGGCAATTTGAAATAATTTTTACACAATTTTAAAATGATTTTGGTAAATTCTGAATTAAAACTGGAAATGATGTAGTGTTAAATAAAATACATAATGCAAAAATACAGAGATTGCGTCGTCATAAATATTTGAGGCTGAAAAATGAAAATGACAGGCCAGCTATTTTCAATTAAAGATCAAAAAAAATCTCTTTTTCTTGATTTTTCAAAACTTTTATAAAAATTGCAAAACTTCATAAATTGTAACCCTCATGAAATTTCAAACTAAAATATAAAAAATGATTTAATAAAAAAATTAAAAAAGTTCATCAGAACTATTTTCTCAATTTGGATAAACGCTTAAGATCAAAAAAATATACGATACTATAACTTATGCTTCAGAAGTAATGAAGAGTGATATTTTAAGATATGCATCGGGTTTATATCCAGATCACTGCATTTGAAATATGAACACATGAATGCTTTTGGAAATGCCTTAGAATAACACCAAAAAATCATAAAAGCATGTCAACTAAAGTTTAGGAAGCATTGAAAGAAGTTATAGTCACAGAATGACCACCATTTTTTTTTTGCTGGGTAGTTACGTCTATGAAAATGCCGATGTTCTACCCTTCTGTAGGTACGCCATGTCGTTGCAAGCCAGATTTGTTGAAAAACTTGAGCTACACTATAATTTGCTTGTCAGCCAAATATACGAAAACGAGAAAAACATCATCAATGGACGTATTAACGACAATCCAGCTCCTCTGGACCTTACCTCACTCTATATGAGCCCAGCCTCCAGCAATCAAAGGGGCTGAATATGATAAACGTATATATTAACTTTTGGATGAACTGTTATATAAATATGTTTTGTCAATTTATGTAACAGAACTTTTGTTATTTAGTTTTAGTAATGTTATTTGTATAGTTTAAGTAATGTTATTTACAGAGGTCTGCTCTGTTAGCGTCTTTAACAATGTTGCTTTTTACGTTAACTTAGTTATTACAGTAACACACATATAGCTCTAAGAATGTTATTATTTTCGTAGTATGAAAGACAATAAATGTAGCCGAACAGAAGAAGACTTAATAACATTTTTACTTACTTAACAGAAAATTAAAATAGATACAGAAAAATTGTACAAATTTGTATGGAAAATTTAGAGGTACCTTCACATTTTCACTCATAACTTTTGAACCGCTTGACCGATTTCGCTCATTTTAAATACCAAACTGCTCGGGAGGATGTTCAATAATCTGGCTAAAAATTGGCACCCCCGCTTGCGTCTTCGCCTCGTGATCGCCATTTCAACAGACAGACAGACGGACAGACAGACGGACATCGCTAAATCGACTTAAAATTGCATAAGGATCACGAATATATATACTTTATGGGGTCTTAAACCTTATTTTTCGACATATTACAAACGGAATGACAAACTGATATATACCCTCACCATATATGGTGGAGGGTATAAAAACAATCAACTTATATTTCATTATTGTTCATAACGATTTCTAACGGCCAGTTTTATAATCAGCACTTAGTGAGATTTTCTACTAAACATTTACCTAAATAGAAAATTTTGTTTGAAAATTTCTTAATTAAGTAAAATTTAAAAACCAAAAATCATGATCAGTTTTTAATTGCTACCATCAAATTAGAATTATTTAAAAATCAACACAAAATATCACGGTTAAACAAACATTTATGAAAAATAATAACAAAGACATTTCTTCACTATTTGGGATGCGAATAAAATTTCTTATCATGTATTTGTTTACTCCAACATCATACTATAGACTCTATAGTATAGAGCTTCTTACATTACATTATGCTGCGTTCATACCTATTCCAAAACACGTGTTTACCTAAATAGAATAAATTGCTTTTTTTTGAAAAGAGGAGCAACACTCAGGAAATTCTTCCCACTAATTAATGTGTTGCTTTCTTTGCATAGGGGATAAAGAAAAGTCCTCCGACATATATGGTGAGGGTATATATCAGTTTGTCATTTTGTTTGTAACATGTCGAAATATAGGTTTAAGACCCCATAAGGTATATATATTCTTGATACTTATAAAATGCCGTCAGTCTGTCCGTATATCTGTTGAAATAGCGATCACGGCGCGAAGACACAAGCGGGGGTGCTCATTTTACATCCTTCCGAGCAGTTTGGTATTGAAAATGAGCAAAATCGGTCCAGCGGTTAAAATGTTATAATGGTTCTGGGCAATGGAAAACGCTCAAATTATTCATCAGTCACCTTCGCATCCATTAAAAGTGAAAGTGTGGTGTGCAATTTGGTCAGGAGGAATCATTGGATCTTACTTCTTTGAAAATGAAAACGGCGTAACGGTAACTGTGAATGGGGAGCGATATCGTGATATGATTGAAAACTTTTTAACGCCACAACTGCATGCTTTGGGCTTGATTAACATGTGGCGCCACATCGCATACAGCCAGGATTACAATGGAATTACTGCGAGACGTCTTTCCACAACAAGTTATTTCAAGAAATGGTGATGTTGATTTGCCTCCACGGTCGCCTGATTTGACTGCTCCGGACTTCTCTTTGTGGAGATATTTAAAAAGCAAGGCTTATGCAAACAAACCAGAAACGCTTAATAGACTCAAAATATTCGTGATTAAATTAATGAAATACCGCGTGAAATGTGTGAGAATGTAATGAAAAATGTGCTCAAAAGGGCTCGCATTTGTGAGGCTAACAGAGGCGGACATTTATCTGATATTGTATTCCATACATAATTGCCGACAATAAATAACAAATTTATCAATATAAGATCCATTCTCTTTCATTTAATCAAAAATTATAAACGAACAAAGTAGTATACCTTCCCGGCGGACACCCTGTACAATTACATAGCCAAGTAAAATATTTTCTGTTGTTCTTTTACCAGTGCCTTAGATTTAAATAATATTTTATATTCACCTCAAAGAATTTTTTCACCACAAATTTTTTTCACCTCAAATTTTTTTCCAACCATAAATTTTTTTTTTCACATCCAAAAAAGTTTTTCACCTCAAAAAGTTTTTTTCACCCCCTTTCACTTCTAAAATTTTTTACGCTGAGAACATTTTTTTAGAACATTGGAATTTAAGCCTTTTTTACTTGTATTTTTTTTAATTTCAAAATACATACTACCGGGCCCAAAAGTTTGCATAAGTTTCGATATGTGTATGTTGAAAATTTTAGCGCACTAAAAAATTATACAGCTAGTGCAGGCGTATTGAAGTTTTCAAGATTTTTGAGAACAAATTTCGCTTTATGTCTCATTAAAGATGTTTCTATTTTGGGGTAAACAAATATTTGATTAAATTTCATTCATAACGCAAAAAATCTTAAGAAAATTACATTGTTTACCTACATGCCAAATATAACTACTATCATAATATTATATAATATATAAAAGATAATATAATTTTATTAAGATTTTTGCGTTATAAATGAAATTTAATCAAATATTTGTTTACCCCAAAATCATAAGACACAATAGCTGTGTTCCCTTACTTTCTGGGTAAAGTTCGGTAAAATGAGAGTAAGCACAAAATACTCTCATAAAATCACAAAATTACCCAAAAGTACGGGAACGCAAAAAAACACTTTTCTAGCCCAAAAAAAAATGTCAAAATGCATCAGTGATGCCAAATTATTAGGTGCAATAAGTGTAACACGACAAGTGAAAACGCGCTAATGGAGAAATGCGAAAATTGAAATAAAAGACTCAAAAAAATATATTAAAATTGCCCGCCGTTTACAGTGGCACGAAATTTTGAGATTTTGATATTTTCCTCTTTGAAAAAACACACATAGTTATTTCTAATAAATATATTTTTCTCATAATTTAATGTCTATGAGCTTTTTTTCATTGTTTTTTCAAAGTGGTGTATATAAAAATCCCCAGATTTCGTGCCAATGTAAAAGAGGGGGTTACAATTTTCAAAAAAAGCGGTAAGAAAAATTAAAATTTGCCGATCTGTCCCTTTTTATAAACAGAAAATATTTGCAGTTTTTATAAAGTAAAAAACCGCTAATTGTAACACGAAAACGGCTAAATTAGCATCGCTGAAGTTCCTTAATTTTATTTTTACAATTAAAAACAGCTGTTTTTGTTTATCAACTGTTCTTTTGACAATTTACCCAAAGAAAAAGTCTGGGTAACTTTCGGTAAAAAGAGAAACACTAATACACTCTCATAAACGCTCTCATTTACCCAATTTTCGAGTACGGGAACGCTTTTGGGTAAGTTTGGGAACCTGCGGTAACGTACGGGAACAGACTTAATACTGCAATGAAGAAATATGTTAAAAATAAGAACGCTAAAATAAATGTAATCTTTTTTATTTTCATTCTTTTGTTTTATTTGTGTTCCTTTTTCCAAGCTTGGCAACCGATAGCTTGTTAATACTGTTATCCGTTTCAAACCCCGATACCAATACTCATAATTTCAAAAATATCAGTATTCCAAAATCTTTGTCCTAAATACTACTGGTATCGTACCGGTATTGAACGTTTTTAAAAAAATATTATTATTTTTTTTAATAAAAAATATTGAAAATTGTCAAATAATTTTACTTTATCGATTTTTGTTAATGTATTGCTAACTTGATTTGCGGTTATCAATTTTTGGTTTTCTACAACACATAATTTATTGAGAAACGCATTTTCTAATAACACAGTTACGTACCGGTATTGATGCTTCGGTTATCCCGATACCGATACAAATGAAATACCAATACCGTTATTCGTTTCGGTTGCCAAAAATGTTTTTTTCTCACTGAAACACAGTAAATTGCTTTTCCTTGAAAAAAAATACACAAATCGATATTGAAATTGTAAAAATTATTTTTTTTATAAGCAATACACAATCACAATAAACAAAAATGACAGTCTTGTAAATTTAATTTGCGTACAAATTGTACTAAATTTTCACGTTAAACTTATTATGGTGACAAACAGTTTTTTTCAGGTGAAACCCGAACAACTTGCTGTGCTTAAACTGTGCTCAAACACCATATAAAAAAATGATTTTCTACTTGTGTGGAATTATTGCAAAATTGCGATGGAATTTTTTTCGAATCAATTCTATAGGCAAGACCATTTAAAAATGTAACGAAAAAATGACATTTGTTATGATTGTGGCTTTTAAATGACAGATTTTGGGCTTCAAACACGAAATTTTCTTAGGTGAAAAAATTTCATTCTAACTTTAATAGCCTCAAATCGTAATTTAAATTATGAAAAATTATATTGGAATTGTAAAAATTTATAATTTTATAAGAGTTTTATAGAGAATTGCACCTAAGCTCAAAATGTTGCAAATTATTAATTTTTATAATTTAACTTTTGTTCCCTTTAAGTTTTGTTTTACTTAAAAATCCGTTCGAATAAAAACAAGTAAAAAAGGGCTAAATTCGGCTGTGCCGAATCTTTGAATACCCTCCACCAATATCCTAAAAATATGTTCTCTTCTGTTTTTGATACAAATACTATATAAAAACTTTAAAAGTAAAATGTTTTTTAAACATGGACTGCACAAAAAACACATTTTAAAGCATAGTTTTTGTCAAATACTCGATTTTTTTCCGGCTAATGGGAACTAGCTCTGCAGCTGAATATGCCTAATGGAGAGAATGCACTTTCTGATGCGCCACGTATTGATAAATAGTTGCAACGAATGTTCTTTCTTTAAAAAATTGAAGTGTGTTTGTCTAATGGAGAGAATACAGCAAAGAAATTTATTTGTTAAAAAAGAACATGAGTTAACTATTTGTCAATAGATGGCTAATGGAGAGAATGGTGCATTCTCTCCATTAGCCATATTGTGCTACAATATGCAGTAGAATATTATTGATTTTCTATTTTCTTTGTAACATAAATGAATATTTGTCAAAAACTATAAAAATATATGTTTTATGTGCATATTATACCTTAATTTTTTAAATCAATATTCATATAGATGTTTAAAAGCACAATATCGCACTTTATTCATCTGTATTTTTTTATAAGAGAAAAAATTAACATAAATATACATTTGTCAATCCCTCAATTCTCAAAAATACAAATGGAATTTAAAAAGTACTATTTTCCTCTATGAAAATTTCTTTTTTGACATAAAAATGTGAAACAAATGCTTTTATTACGTCAAATATATGAAAAATTGACTTTAAAATTATGTAATAAGTCTACTAGCAACATCTGAATGCATTATAATTTTTAAGTATGTAGTTAATTTAATATTTTTGGTAAATAAATTGATTGAAATCCTAATCCAAGGCTATATGGCCATGGGGCATGATATAGTTTTAATGTGATTTTGCGCCAACTATTCAAAAGTAGCGGCACTAAACCAATTATGCATTTTGCTCTTTCTTTATATCTAAATTTCTTTGGACCTAGCCATGGGGCCAAAGACATTTATACATAAATATAGAGCTAAATGCATAATTGCTTTAGTGTCTATACTTAGCAGTAGATGGCGCTTAAGTAAATAGATAACAATAACCACAGATATGAGATATAATACATATTTAAAATTCTAGTACACTAAGCTGTCACTAGCAGACTTATTTCAAAATACTAAAGTCAATTTTTGAAATGTTCGACGTGATGAAAGCATTTGTTTCACATTTTCTGTAATAAAAACACAAATTTTCATCGATCAAAATGGTATTTTTTCGTTAAATTTGTATAATTTTGAAGTATTGAGGCATTGGAAAATCCATATTTAGGTTAATTCTTTCTTTCAAAAAAATAAATACACATTCGAAAAATTGCAATACTGTGCTCTTACACATCTAAATGAATATTGATTTAGAAAATTAAAGTATAATATACACATAAAACATATATTTTGCATAGCTTTTGGCAAACATTATTTTATGTTACGAACGAAATAGAAAATCAATAATACCCTGTTATATATTGTAGCAGAAAAAAAATTATCTCTATAAGGCATTAGAGATAATTTTTTTTTTCAGATGCGCCACCTATTGGAAAATAGTTTTAACTAACGTTCTTTCTTTAACAAATTAATGTCTTTGATTTATGTAACAGAACTTTTGTTATTTAGTTTTAGTAATGTTATTTACAGAGGTCTGCTCTGTTAGCGACTCTAACATTTCTACTTACTTAACAGAAAAAAAATAGATACAGAAAAATTGTACCAATTTGTATGGAAAATTTAGAGGTATCTTCACATTTTCACTCATAACTTTTGAACCGCTTGACCGATTTTGCTCATTTTAAATACCAAACTGCTCGGGAGGATGTTTAATAATCTGGGTAAAAATAGGTAACCCCGCTTGCGTCTTCGCGTCGTGATCGCCATTTCAACAGACAGACAGACAGATAGACAGACGGACATCGCTAAATCGACTTAAAATTGCATAAGGATCACGAATATATATACTTTAAACGGAATGACAAACTGATATATACCCTCACCATATATGGTGGAGGGTATAAAAAAAGAGTAAAAACTAGTACCAAATTTGAGGGGAATTTGACTAGTTTTTACTTGAAAAATTTCTTACAGCAAAAACTAAATAGGAACATGTTTTTTGGTTAACAAATGATAAAATTGATCACATTTTAAAACCAATCATTATTAAATTAATAAATTTGAATGATTAGTTTTAAAACTAGTCAGTGTGTATTTTTTTAGAAATTAAAATATTTTTTTCAACAAAAAAAAAATACTTTTAAATTTTTAAAAATTAAAACACTTAAAAATTTACCTTTTCAAAAAAAAAAATACATTTTACCAAAAAATTCTATTTCGCCAAAAAAAGGTTCTTTTTGTAAAAATAAGTACTGTTTTGCAAAAAAAGAACTTTTTGTAAAACAAGTAATTTGTTCAAAAAAGTACTTTTTAAAAGTATATTTTAAAGAAGTATCTTTTCCAAAAAAGTGCTTTTTCAAAAAAAAAAAAAATCCGAAAAAGAATTGTTTTACATGACTTTTTTTTTAATACAAAAAAACTACTATATTCCGTTTGGAGCTACTGTGTAAAAACGCCGAATTACTATCCAAAAAAGACCGCGGCATTTTCATGTAATATATGGAGAACGCACACACAGAAAAATTAATTGCCAAACGAATTGAAAAGTGTATTTTCGTGGCGACAACCAATAAATTCCAATTTGGCGTTGCAACCAAAATTCAATTGTATCAACCGAATTTTGTTGCGGAAGCCAACATTCAATGGTACCAACCAATTTCAGTTGTAGAAACCGAATTGCAGTTGGAAGTTGATCAAATTTTTTTCTGTGTGCAGTACTTTCTGAATTCTAGTCTGCTTAAAATTAATTTGGACATGCTCCACTGTAGCCAAGCATACCCAAAAATATGGGTAAATCTAAAATTACTAGAAAATAGCTAAATTATTTAAAATACAAAAAAAAAATTATGCAATAAATTTTTAAATATTTTAATTTCTGTTGGAAAATTATAAAAAAATTTATTTAAAATATTCCGAAAAATTTGTAAATTTTAGGATTGCTAGATTTTCCGCTAAATCATAGTAAGTTGTACAGGTTTAACGAGAAAATACTGTTATACTACATATAAAAAAAGCTTTTTCACGATAATAGATTTTAGTGAAAATTTATTACTATTTGATTTCAGGCAAATTTAATATACAACACTTTTATTTTTCTAGTGAAAAAGTGACATTTTGGGTTAATTGTGACCGTGTTTTTCTTATTAAAAAAGCTTTGAATATTTGGAATTTACGATTTGACTTCATTACAGTTCTAAGTCCCATTATCTCTATGAGCCATTAGCCACTAATTGAACTTGAACAGACACCCTTGTTGTTGTTTAACTAGAGGTTAAATTTAAACGGATCTAATCAAACATTTCGGCTAAAAAACGACAATTGGTCGGTTTTGTTTTTCTTCTTAAATTTTACATTTATAGTCGAATCAAATCGTCTTAACGAACATTTTTGTTAGCAAAATTTGTACATAATACTTTAAAATACCGAATACAGACCAAATAAAATGTTATTAAAAATCTCTACTAAAAATCGCTGGATTTCAAAAATGATACAGGTTGGTTGAAAAGTTCCTGCGCTTACCAAGAGATGGCACTGCTAGCTCCAATATTTTTTTTTTCTCAAGTTGGTATAACTGTCCTGAGAACACATGCAAAGTTGCAAGTCATTCTGTCAATTGTTTCTTTGTTTACAAGCCATTTGAAGTTGACGTGTCATTGATTTTTTTTAATATGGACAAAATTGAATATCGTGTAGTCATTATAGTCTTTGTTTTGAAGGGAAATTTATGAACAATTGTTAGAAGTGTATAAGGAGTCCTCACCTTCAAAACGCACCGTTGAATTTTTGGGCTGGTGAATTTAAACGTGGTCGTACCAGCCTTTAAGACGATCCACGCGAAGGACGATCAAAAACTGCAACCACAGCAGAAATCATTGAGCAGGTACATAATATGGTTAGTGAAGATCCAAGTTTGACTAAGCGTGAAATTGCTAATGTCATAGGCATCTCAGACGAACGAGTACTCCATATTTTACGTGAAGAATTACGTATGAAAAAACTGTTTGGAAAGTTAGTGCCGCACACATTAACAATTCAACAAAAACTGGATCGAAAACAAATTTCTCAGCGTAATTTAAAGCGTTTTAAGCCGAATAAAACCGACTTCTTGCGTCGTTTTATAACTATGGATGAGACTTGGATCTGCCACCATGATCCTTAATTGAAACAAGAACGTTTACAGTGGACTGAAGCTGGTTGTTCTTGGGATGCAAAAGGAATTTTGTTGATTAATTATTTTCAGAAAGGTAAAACAATCAACTCTGAATATTATTGCAGCCTTTTGGATCAGCTGGATGAAAAAATTCGTGAGAAAAGACCTGGTTTAAAGAAGAAAAAAATCATTTTTCATCAAGACAATGCACTTGCTCATAAAAGTGTTTTGACGATGGCTAAATACAAAGAATTAAAGTACGAATTGCTTGAGCATCCACCGTATTCACCAGATTTGGATACTTGTGACTACTATCTCTTTAGAAATCTCAAACAATTCCTTCGTGGAAAGAATTTTTCGTCGAATGAAGAGGCCATAGCAGCCGTAGACGGTTGTTTTGCAGAGCTTCCGGAAAACCATTATAAGGATGGGATACAATTATTGGAAGATCATTGGAACAAGTGTATTGAGCTTCTAGGAGATTATATTGAATAAAAAAATATATTTCGTAACAAAAACAGCGCAGGAACTTTTCAACGAACCTGTAGTTTAAATAAAAATTTCTAGTTATGACAGGGAAAAAACATTTTTTGCTGCTCCTACACACACAAATATTTAGTGCCAACCAAAATGTTAAGCATATTTTGGATACTGCAACAAATAAATTCAGTTATTACAAACATGTTCAAATGTGATTCCTTTTAATTTTGGGTGTTGCAACTACAAGTCAGTTTGTTTAACCGAATTTTGTTGTTAAAATTAATTTTCAGTTAAAGTAACCGAATGAAAAAAGTTTATACAAAAATTAAAAAAGGTAAGTCAGCTTTCATTGTAGATGCGACGATGATAAGTATATATTACAACTTTTCTAAATATGATGCGGCCCTTTATGATTTATGGAAAACCTCAATGTAGGGCCCTTGGTGCTAAATACGTGCCCACATCTTATATATAAAATCAAAGTAAAACAAGTTGCACAATCTAGACAATTTAAAAAGTATTTTCAGAAAAATGCCTTGATCGAATTGTTTTAATTTTGATTATTTTCAAGTATGTACTTAACCCTTTAACCACTGGAGTCGAAATACGAGGAAATTTTGGTTCTAGTATCATTTTGGACTAAAAAGCACGAATGTGAAGTCCATTTGTCAAAAAAATTTAACCTGAAAGCGCCAGGTAGAAAAAATGAAGGACAACCTGAAGACAAAAAGCTCGACCCAAACAAAAATATTTGTTTCACAAATCAAACACCCAACAAATTATCATTATACAGCTTAAAGCTACTTTCCAAAAAAAAATTTAAGTCGATTGAGCTGTTGGAAACTATGTTTTTTTTTAGTTTTAATTTTGCACCAAAATCATAAATAATTTTCGTGTCTGTTTTGACAAAAATCTTGACAGAAATGGGTGTATCTATCAAACTATTCAACTGAGCGTGTTCAAACCGGCACTGTTCGAAAGGTAAATTCAAGCATACAAAAATGTCGTTGGCACCAAACATATTGCTTTGGATATAATTGGACTTTAGTGATGAACTTCTGTAAACGGTCTTAGTGGTTAAAGGGTTAAGTACACCCAGAGAAAAGCTTCTTCATGTTCCACCAATGTATGTATGAAACATTTCATAAACAACACCAATAACATTGACTATACAACTTTATATATTTATTTATTTATTTATTTATTTATTTATTTATTTATTTATTTATTTATCTTATTAAACATATAATTACAAATTATATCTTAATACCCTAACCGAGCACTAGCAACAAAGGCTATCGGCTCGTTGTAGCGAAAATAGACCAGAGCCATTTTTCACAAAAAATATGAAATCGTTATTAAAAAATTAAATTCATTTTATTTTTAACGTTTGGACGAAAATCTATTAAAAATTTCATAAATATGGTGACAAATTTTTTTTTTTTGTGTACTAACAAAAATAATGTGTTGTGTATGGAATGTACTGTATGCGGATATCGTGAACAATCTCTCTTCAATAAAATCGCGATAAAGTTTTAAAATTAAAAAAAAAAAAACATAACAAAAAGTGGTATGATTTTCAGTCAATTGCATTAACACCTAAGTTGTTTTAAAGTTTACCCAAAAGCCAATTGTTTTTTTTATAAAAATTCATTGGGAGTTTTGTATGCAATTAACTCAATATTGCTTTATCAGGGAGGTGACAATTAAAAATTTTGTTTTTATTGACTAGTCCCACCCGGTGTTGGTGCGGCAGTCGTTGAAATTTACAATTCCTCTATTTGTTACAATTGAAGGGCTTAGTGCAAAAATATGATAAGACATATGATTTCGAAAAATAGTTTTATGGGTTTATTCTACCACCTAGCACTGTAACAACATTCCCTGAAATTATTTTAGCTATTTTCCGATTAATTTCTGATCTTGAGCAAAAGCTATTGTACTTTTTACAATTCGGTATTATTGTAAAAATTTTAAGCAAAAACGCGATAAACCACATTCAAAAATTTCACCTTTGTGAAAACGATAAATTCTAACAAGAATTAAAACGTAAGTGATTTTTTGGGAAATATTAAAGACAATTTGGTGAACTAAGACTTTTTGCCAAATAATGACGAAGTAATGTCAGACCGCAGCAATGTGTGATTTATTTTCAATTTTTGGCTTATCAAATTATTACAAAAATTTATTATACTTTTATTTTGAAAAAAGTAGCTGTTTTCAGATCTATCATAATTGTAGAAAGGTTTTAAGCAAAAGTAATACGAGTAACAGTTACTTTAAATTTTTGCAGAAATTTTAGTAAAAATTTTTTATTTTGAAGAAATGATAGATGTTTTGCAGACCTTTCGTACTCTTGATACTAGTAATAAGTACTGACCTATAACTTCTATCACATATCCGTCGCTGGAAGAACAGAAGAGTGTGAAAACCATGAATCAAGCTTTTGCCTAATTTCCTTAAAAATATTTTTTTTTATTTTGAAGAAATGATAACTATTTTGCAGGGCTTTCAATTAGTGCTAAAATAAGACTTCCATCACATATCCGTCTCTAGAATACTGAAAGTCTGTGAAAACCATAATTTAAAACAAGTAAAAAGGCTTAAATTCGGCTTTGCCTAAAAAAATTTTCGCACTGTTTTAATACAACATTTCAGAAGTGAAATTATGAAGGTGAAAAAATTTTTCGAGGTGAAAAACTTATTTGGATGTGAAAACAAATTTTCTGGTTGGAAAAATAATTTTGAGGTAAAAAAAATGTTTTGAGATGAAAAAAATTTTTTGTGGTGAAAAAACTTTTAGTGGTGAACAATTTTTTTTAAGGTAAATATAAAATATTATGCAATTCTAAGGGACTGGTTAAAAAACAAGAGAAAATATTTTACTTGCCAGTCGCTACTATAAAACTGTACTAAAATACATACCATTTGTATGGAATATTTAGAGGTACCTATACACTCATAACTTTTTAACCGCTGGACAGATTTTGCTCATTTTCAATACCAAACTGCTCGGATGTACTTAAATCTAGGTACACCCCCGCTTGAGTCTTCGCAGCGTGACCACCATTTCAACAGACAGACGGACATCGCTAGATTGGCTTCAAATTTCATATGTTGCTGGAATATTTATACTAGTGACAATTCATCAGCAGACGACCAATGTCTGGAGCAGACGACCAATTTCGAAAAATGGAGCAGACGACCAATTTCAAAAAATTTTGGTCACAGTAGAGATATTCTTTTGCAAACTCTAGACCCTGCAAAATATTTATTTTTTTGACACATTCGGCTTTCGTCTTTCTTTGCGACAATAAAAAATTATTTTTGACCAAACGCTTTCTTACAGTTCTTGTTGATTGATATTTTAACATTGAATTCTGACTCCATGCTAGACCTTATTTGCGCATATGTAAAGAAAATATAGTATTAACTCATTCTGGACATTAACCTTTCTGCCGAAGAAGACGTTTGAACATTTTGACATCAAGCGCTCAATTATTTTTTTGTTTAAAATGCAAACTAACAGGTCTATATATTTGGAATGTAGAAAAAGCCAAGAAACCGCTATAAATGTATTTAGAAAAAATGTTGGTACAATGACTTAATTGTGTGACCACAGCTGTATATACTTTATGGGGTCTTTTAAACCTATACTTCGACATGTTACAAACGGAATGACAAAGTGATATATACCCTCATCATATATGTTAGAGGGTATAAAAAATGTGGGCTATCGCGTTTTTGCAGTAACTTATTATTTTTTTTAAGAAAATAAAGATAATTTGCAGAACTAAAGTACTCTAGATTGACACGATTTTTGAGTTAATAATGCATTAATGTGGGTCACACCGTAATCTAAAACATATCAAAAAAATGGTATTGATATCTCTTTTCTCATTAAATGGCGACCAAAAGTGTTTTGTATTTTACTCAGCAGTTAGGCTAAATTAAAAACTTTAAATGCAATTATTTTGAAATCTCTTTTTTCAGTTATGCCAGTCTTCTCGCAAATGAGCAAAACGTATATGTATTTATGTGCTTGGGTAAGACATTTACCACATATAAATTAATGGAAGAATATAATTTTTCACTTTTTCTTATAATTATTTTCGTCCTGTTGATCAACATATTTATTCCGTATATGAAAACAGACGCATCTGAAAAAAAATTCTATGCAAAAAAAAAAAGTTTTCCAAACGCGGCATATATTAAAAACTTCTATGATAGATTATACAAGGGTTTAAGGTGGTGTTTCCAGATGACGTTTTCCTTCAGACGAACGAATATACAATAACAAAATACATGCAATATAAAAATAAAATAGATGTAGTCACTCATTCGTCTCACGACGAACGTCTTAAGGAAACACACACACTGCAAAAGAATACTTTTTCTTCTTAATAAAAAAAATCTTTAATAGAATTTCTCAAAAACTCGATAAGCCACATTATTTTTTTAAATTATGGTTCCTAATCCCTTCTGGTCATCAAGCCTGGGATATGCGAACTAGTGTCTAAAGTAAAAAAGTCCAAAATATAAAGACTTTAAGCAATAACATGGTAAGCTACACTTTTTTTTAAAGAAAGAACGATGGTTTGCGCTGTGCTCCTGGAATCCATATGATATGAGATAGAAGACATCTTTATACACCCATTGCGACTATCAAGAGTCTAATTTTATTAAAGGCTTATTTTAAATTTTTTTAAAACTTTAAAGACGATTATTTAAATATTTTTATTTTGTGACTTATCATGTTTTGCACTATGCCCTTCAATTGTGTTTTCTCAACCTAGTGTAGGTTGTAGGTCTAGCTAAGTGTATTATATAACCGGTTTTATAAGTGCAATATACTCTCAAAATTTCGAGATATGGGGAAAAGAGTATTTTTTGATCTTGACTTCCATTTGACATCGCCACCACGTGAGATAACACGGCAATTAAATTTGTCGCGCAAAAGAGCCATTGTTTCGTTAGCTTTGTGGCAAGTGGCACCGACCGTCCTGTTGAAACCAGATATCGTGCACATCCATATCTTTCAATTCGGGCCATTCACCATTCACAGTAACTGCCTGACCGACCTCATTTTGGAAAAAATACGGCCCGATGATGCCGCCAGCCCATAAACCGCACCAAACAGTCACTCTTTGTTAGTGCATTGGTTTTTCGACAATCACTCTTGGATTATTATTCGTCCAAATGCGGCAATTCTGCTTATTGCCGAATCCAAATGAAATGCAGAATAAAACTTGTCGTTTAAGTGTGGTTCACATTCAACATCGGCCCTTAAAATTTAACCACCCTTTATGTGGACATCGACAATATTGGTATCAAAACTGTCAAAAACCAAGTATTTTTCGACTTCATTTCTTAACTTTGCTATCGCATATCGGCATTTTATTAAGATAATTTATAAAACAAAAAAACTTAAAATATAATTTAAACAATATTGACAAAAACTGTAGATTTTCCACTACAAAATAGTCAAATCATATTGTTTTATTTAGAACACAGCATATTTTTTATAGCAAAACATTGGTTTAAGAACAACTTCTATTCTAACATAAGCCGTTTCACTATATCTTCTACAACCGATCTCTTAGAACCTATTTTGGAACAATGTATTTCTCGCCCAGTTAGCTTACAATTAATTTCCACTCAGGGGATGCCCTCTACTAATGCAGTGCATTGTGTTGGAATGGGGAAAAGAGGTTATGAGAAGAAGGGAAAAGAAGTGTTTATGGATATTTGACTTGAATTTCTCTATAGTGTAGGTAACAGGAAAGACCTCCAAGGGGAGCTTATTTCAAACTTACGACTAATAAACGAATTTTCACTGTAATGTGCTCTACCAGAAAGGCGAGTATTCCGAATATAAACCCGGACTCTAAGGGTCAGTTTACTTATCTGGGCAGAACAATTCCCATGGTAATATCCATAGAACAATGATATACAACCCACATTCCGACAATGCTTCAATGAGTCTATAGACGGCCTCCTTTTTACACGTTCCAAAGGCACCAAACTAGACTTTAAAGCTCCTGCCCATATATGGGAGTTGTATTCCATATTCGGACGGATACAAGTGGTGTAAATAGTAAGGAGATCAGATGGAGTAAAATATTTCTTACACCATTTTAGGAAACCAAAACTCTTGAATGCTTCTTTCGACTTTCGTGCCCAGAACATCAAGAGAATCCGATTCTTCGATACCGACACCACCCAAATTTACTGATGACCCCGAATGGTCACCATTGAGTCTGTTATTCGTAACCAGCCTTTTGCCCCAACATCCAAGAGGCTTTACCTACACCAAAGGAAAACGAATGGCAAATGTTTCTGTCATCAGCGAAATAGTTATTGGGGTTAAAGTTTGATCAAGTACATTATTAATAAAGTTGAGAAAAAGAGATGGAGAAAGAATCGAACCTTGAGGTATCCCTGAATAAAGCTGAAACTTGTTGGATAAAATCTCATCTATAACAACACGTATCTATGAGAAAGCTCGGAATAAATCGAGAGGTCATTACCGATACCAAAAGCAATAAGCTTTGATAGCAGTGAGCTGGAACACTCACAGTCGCATGTGGCTTTATAATCGATGAAAAACAACCTTATGGGCCTCGATGAGAAATGCGTGCCCATCCCTGGACTAGACTATATAAAATTGATAAGAATTTTTCATTGTTGTATATTCTGGCATTTATCTTTAAAAACACACCATTTAGAATTATCTATATGATAAATATAATTTTGAAAACAAGTATCACTATTATGTTAATGCTCACAAAAGTTCTGCAGTTACTAAATTACAGTTGTTTGCGTAGTTATCAGTGGTAGTTATTTTTTACTGTTATTGCAATTTAACGGTAAAAAACTAGTTAAAACTAATGTATTTTGATACCATTTGAAATATGTAGTTATTTAAACATTTTTGCAGGCACCCAAAAAAAAGATTTATTTTTTGGGTATGAAAATTCAAAAAAAAAAATTATTCAAGTTCAAACCCATTAAACATGCCAATACGAAAACGATTGTTGCCGCTTAGAGAATCGTATTCGGAAGATACCCCATTTGGTAGAAAACGTGTCCCGAATGCAATACTTCCAGGCAATATAAAAGCAATTCTTCTGGAAGACAAATATGTGATATTACTCTAGAAGATATAAAAAGAATTACCAAATATCTGAGAACAAAAAGATGACTTCGACATGTAACCCCGGAAGATAAAAATGTTTTTATATATTTTAGTAAGAACTAACAACTATGCATAATTGTGTCTTACAGTAGGTTTAATTATACTTACAAATTTTCGGTCAGCCTCTAAATTTCCTTTCATAGAATATAGATTTGATCCTCCACGTGACACATACATTATGAATTTTTTTTATATTTTTTAATATAATTTGCAATAGTTTTTAATTCTTTTAAAGCATTTTCATTTACCTAAATATTTGCAATGTAATTGAAAATACAGTGAACTCGCGAAAACGTGAACACTCGAAAGTGTGAACGTCTCGGGAACGTGAACAAATTTATTTTTTCACAGAGTGTTCTAAAACGTGAACAAAATCTGAAAGCTCTAAAACGTGAACACTTTCTTATTTATTGTTTGATCTGTTTTTAAATTGGGAAATCCCCGAATTAATTGTTATTTGTTTGTTTACTTATGCTTAAACATTTTTTCGTTTATGTATGGGTAGACCTGTTAGTTGCTCTTTGACATTGCTACGTAGATGTTGCAAGTGATTAAAAAATATTAATTCGTGAAAGTGAAAAATGTCATTAAACAAGTAAAAAAGGGCTAAATTCGGCTGTTCCGAATCTTTGAATGTTCTCTACTGTTTTTGATACAAATAATATAAAAAAAAAACTTTTGAAGTAAAATTATGGAGGTGAAAAAATTTTTTGAGGTGAAAAGAAATTTTTTGGTCGAAAAAAAAATTCGAGGTGAAAAAAAATTTTGAGGTGAAAAAATTTTTTGTTGTGAAAAAAATTTATTGGTGAAAAAATTTTTGAGATGAATACAAAATATTTACTGCTAAGCGACTGGTGAAAAAAATATGAGAAAATATGTTATGTACCAGTCGCTACTTTGAAATTGTACTAGATTTTTTAGCCATGGACTGCACAAAAAAACATTTTAAAGCATACTTTTTGTCAATAATCAATTTTGTTCCGGCTAATGGGGACTAGCTCTGCAGCTGAATATGCCTAATGGAGAGAATGCACTTTCTTATGCGCCACGTATTGATAAATAGTTGCAACGAATATTCTTTCTTTAAACAATTGAAGTGTGTTTGTCTAATGGAGAGAATACAGCAAAGAAATTAATTTATTAAAGAATGAACATGAGTTGTAACTATTTGTCAATAGATGGCCCATCAGAAGGTGCATTCTCCATTAGGCATATTTTGCTGCAGAACTAGTCTCCATTAGCCATATGGTGCTACAATATGCAGTAGAGTATTATTGATTTTCTATTTTCTTCGTAACATAAATGAATATTTGCCAAAAACTATGAAAAATATATGTTTTATGTGCATATTTTACCTTAATTTTTTAAATCAATATTCATTTAGATGTTTAAGAGCACAATATTGCACTTTATTCATGTGTATTTTTTTATAAAAGAAAAAATTAACATGAATATACATTTGCCAATCCCTCAGTCCTCAAAAATACAAATGGAATAAAAAAAAATACTATTTTCCTTTATGAAAATTTCTTTTTTTGTCATAAAAATGTGAAACAAATGCTATTATTACGTCAAACATTTGAAAAGTTGACTTTAAAATTATGTAATAAGTCTACTAGTAACATCTGAACGCATTATAATTTAAAGTATGTAGTTAATTTAATATTTTATTAATTAATTGAAAGCCTAACCCCAGGCTATATCGCCATGGGGCAGGATATAGTTTTAATGTGATTCTGCGCCACCTATTCAAAAGTAGCGGCACTAAAGCAATTATGCATTTTGCTCTTTCTTTATATATAAATGTCTTTGGTTACAAAAACAAAAAATGCATTTTATGGAATGAAACGAAACAGATAACGGGCTTTGTTTAAATGCTAAAAAATCTAAAGCTATGGTAATAGGAAAATCATACTTTATTCCCTCCGCTCTTCCACCAATCCAAATAAATAACGCTGTTCTTGAAATAGTAGACACCGCTTAAAATCTAGGAGTAATTTTTAACAAAAACCTTGAATGGAATGACCACATCAACATTATCTGCGGAAGAACATATGGAATTCTAAGAAATTTATGGAAGACTCAATATTATACCCCAATGGATGTAAAGATGCTACTGGCAAAAACGTATTTACTACCAACACTTCTTTACGGCTGTGAACTCTTTTCCAGTTGTGATTCCGTCTCCTTACGTAGACTTAATGTTACATTTAACAATATTTCTAGGTATGTGTTTCCAATTTAACGTTATGATCGGATATCACAGTTCTCAAAGAGAATTTGCACTGTATAGTTTGACAACCTCCTGAAATGTCGTACCTTAATATTTTTACACAAAATAATCTACACCAACAACCACAATATCTGTATGACAGGTTGAATTTTTCAAGGTCGGAAAGAGGCTAAATGCCATTCGTTATCGTGTTCTTTTATCAACGAGACACTTTTATATACATTCAATCCGTCTTTGGACCAAACTACCTTCCAATATTCAAACAATTAGCAATGCAATTTAAAACTGCAATTTTTGAAATTTTAATTAATTCATATTAATAACTTGTATTATGTATAATTATACCCTTCACCACAGGTGGAAGGGTATATATAAGTTTGTCATTCCGTTTGTAATTTCTACAATATTGATCTTAGACCCTATAAAGTATATATATTCTGGGTCCTTATGAAGAGCGAAGTTGATTTAACGATGTCCGTCTGTCCGTCTGTCCGTCTGTGTGTTGAAATGGGTTTTCCGAAGAACCCAGACGTGATGAGGACTTGATTCTTTTTTATTTCTGTTACATGTGATCCATTTCTGTTTGCTATTAAAAATCAGACAGATCGGTTAATAAATGGCTGAGATATTAGCAAAAAACCAGGACCACCTCTAATTTTTCCAGTAAAATCCCTTTGTTTAATATGTATGTAGAATTTTGAGCATAACAACACATCCATGTGTTAAAATTTTTTTTTTATACCCTTCACCATAGGTGGAAGGGTATATATAAGTTTTTTTTTACTAACTTTGTTGTTTTTTTTTCTATCATCTCCACCATTTATACACAAACAACACACATACAAAGATTTGTCATTTAAATAAAAATAAACAAATCCCTAATGACGAAGACTTTTATATATGTACATCTATTGACGATGATTTTGTGTAAGCTTCAATAGCTCAGTTGTCTAGACGCCATGTCACAAATACTTTTTTTCTCTAAGCCCGCGGAGTTCTAGGTTCAAATCTCGGTAAGGTCAATTCACTTTTTTTTTGTACATTTTTTTTTTATTATTTTCTTAATATTTTTTTTTTTGCTTATTTTTGGTTTTTTTTTTAACATTTAATAATTAATTTATATAAAATTTTATATTAATAATTAAAATTATTTTCTTTCATCTCCACCTTTTATACACAAACAACACACATACAAAGATTTGTCATTTAAATAAAAACTAAACAAATCCCTAATGAACGAAGACTTTTATATATGTACATCTATTGACGATGATTTTGTGTGAGCTTCAATAGCTCAGTTGTCTAGACGCCATGTCACAAATACGTTTTTTCTCTAAGCACGCGGAGTTCGAGGTTCAAATCTCGATGAGGTCAATTCACTTTTTTTTTAAATTTTTTTTTATTATTTTCTTAAGACTTTTTTTTTTTTGCTTATTTTTGGTTTTTTTTAACATTTAATAATTAATTTATATAAAATTTTATATTAATAATTAAATAATCCATAAATAGGCTAAAAACATCAACATTTTTATAAAAACCCTCTGATACAAACAAAATACAAACGTTTTTATACCTTTCACCACAGGTGAAAGGGTCGCGGGTTCGTTAAGATTTTTTTTTGTTTATTTTTTGTTTTTTTTTTACATTTAATAATTAATTTAAATAAAATTTTATATTAATAATTAAATAATCCATAAATAGGCTAAAAACATCAAAATTTGTATAAAAACCCTCTGATACTAACAAAATACAAACGGTTTTTTTTCTATTTTTTGCTCCGATTTAAAAGAATTTATAAAAAGATTTTTAAACCATTTTATTTCTCACATATTAAGAAAATTTTATACATAATTTACCTTTGAGTGAAACTATTTTAGGTCATAACTTATAATAATTTATAAAAAAAATTATAAACTATTTTCCTTCAAATTTTTAAAATTAAGCTAAAAAAATTACAAATATTTCTAATAAAAAAGCGAAATAAAATCCTAAATGCAAATTTGCCAGCTAAATCAAACTATTTTGTAGAAATAAAACACATGCAGTTCTAGTGATTTCTTTTAACGATTTGTTGAAATTCTTTTCTTTCACCTCTTAACCTTTTATACACAAACAACAAACACTATTCTAGAGCTGTATTATGACCTATGGATACGTCTTATATAGCAAAAGATCGAAAATCTTTAGTATAACATATTTGCTGAAAAACTCGGAAATATCGGTTCAGATACAAAAAAGTTATGCCCAAAACATACATTTTTTTAAAATACATATTTTCTGGAACCATAAATCTTCCCGAGTCCAAGTTTTATCTCCAAACTAAATGGTTAATTTCCTCTTAAAGGCGTCCGTATATAAATCTGTCCATTTCATATATGTCCATATATAAACTTCAGTTTTTTCCCAACCATGGTGAAGGGTATATAAGATTCGGCATAGCCGAATTTAGCCGCTCTTACTTGTTTTTTTTTCTTGTTTTTACTTTTTATTGATGTACCGATACATGTCATTTTGACATTTATTTTTATGCTAAAATGTTTTTGCAATCATATTACCCTTTTATTATATTATAAATTATTTTAAATCTTTTGTGATGAAAATATGTAATGCCATTAATTGTCCCAGTCCTATAATATAAGAACTGTTCTTGTTGTACTGGCTTGTCAAATCAGAATAAATAAATAAATAAATAAATAAATAAAATAAATAAATAAAAAACCAACAAAGCTTTACAGAAAAACCCTATCTGGTTTACTATATCTCCTATAGTAGACAAAGAATTGGAGATATTTGAACGAAAAATCCTAAGAAAATGCATCGGAAAAAATTATGAAAATTTCATAAAACGATTTTTAAATAGTTACGTCTATGGAAATGCCGATGTTCTACCCTTATGTAGGTACGCCATGCCGTTGCAAGCCAGATTTGTTGAGAAACTTGCGCTACACGATAATATGCCAAATACACGAAAGCGAGAAAATACCAGTAATGGACGTATTGATGACGATCCAGCTCCTCTAGACCTTACCTCATTCTATATGATCCCAGCCTCCGGCAATCATAGGGGCTGAAGATGATATACGTAGTATATACTAAATTTTGCATGAACTGTAATATGAATATGTTTTGTCAATTTATGTAACAGAACTTTTATTATTTAGTTTTAGTAATGCTATTTATTAAGTTTTAGCAATGTTATTTACAGAGGTCTGCTCTGTTAGCGACTTTAACAATGTTGCTTTTTACGTTAACTTAGTTATTACAGTAACACACATATAGCTCTAAGAATGTTATTATTCTCGTAGTATGAAAGACAATAAATGTAATCGAACAAGAAGAAGACTTAATAACATTTTTACTTACTTAACAGAAAATAAAAATAGATACAGAAAAATTGTAAAAATTTGTATAGAAAATTTAGAGGTACCTTCACATTTTCACTCATAACTTTTGAACCGCTTGACCGATTTTGCTCATTTTAAATACCAAACTGCTCGGGAGGATGTTCAATAATCTGCATAAAAATAGGCACCCCCGCTTGCGTCTTCGCGTCGTGATCGCCATTTCAACAGACAGACGGACAGACAGACGGACATCGCTAAATCGACTTAAAATTGCATAAGGATCACGAATATATATACTTTATGGGGTCTTAAACCTATATTTCGACATATTACAAACGGAATGACAAACTGATATATACCCTCACCATATATGGTGTAAATAATACACTTTATGGCACTGAAAAGCGTAAGACATTAAGTGCTTCTGAACTCCCGAGAATGGAAAAGTCTTTATAAATGGTTCCTTCACATGCGAAATAAAAAAACGCCGGTAAGTGGACTGATGTTAAAGCCAAAGCTTTAGAAATTCACTATAAAATTAAAGAAAATGATCGTGGCTTTAACGCCAGTGACAGATGGCTCCAAAAATTTAAACAAAGGTTCGGTGTTCGCCTTTTAAAAATTTTCGGAGAAAAGCTTTCTGCGCAGCCACAACTTATTGACCCATTTAAGGAAAAGTTAAGAGCAAAAATGGAAGAACTCTCTCCTTTTTGAGATCAGCTTTATAATGCTGACAAATCCGGGTTATATTGGAAGCAGTTGCCAGATAAAACATATGTGTCATCATTGGAGAAAAGTGCTCCAGGCGCAAAGATGGAGAAACAACGATTAACTTTCATGGGCTGTTCAAATACGTCGGGAGCACACAAACTTAAACTATTAGTAATTGGAAAATCTAAAAATCCACGAAGCTTCAAAAACTTTACTGGTCCAGTCAATTACAAATTTTCCAAGTCAGCATGGATGGCATGTACAATTTTTCATGACTGGTTTCATCAATGTTTTGTAAAAGAGGTAGATTTCAAATGACAAATTAAAAACTGAAAACTTTGTAATTATTTTTTGCTTTAGGTTACTGAGTTCTTGACTAAAAAGGGGCTACCAGTTAAAGCCCTTCTGTTAATAAACAATGCTCCTTCACATCCACCTGAATCCCAATTGATTTCTGATGACGGATCCATTTGTGCAATGTTTTTGCCACCTAATGTCACATCGTTAATTCAGCCCATGGATCAGAATGTATTTAAAATAACAAAACTGTATTATAGAAACAGTCTCTTAGCATTAATGGCTCGAAAACAAACAGAATTGTTAGATTCTATTAAGATGTTAACTATAAAAGATGCAATTAATCTTTTGGACTCAGCATGGAGTAGAATTTCGTAACAAATTTTAAACAAATGCTGGAAAAATATTTTTAATTTAGTTTCGGAACAAGATGATCCCGATGATAATATTCTCTTAAGTGTTTTAAGAGAGAGAATATTTCCTCCAGAAATAAGACAGCTAGAAAATAGTGTGGTTCTACTTCTTCAGGCGCTGAATTCTCAGGTTTGTTTTATTATAGGTTTCAGTGTTTTTAGAGAATGTAATTAAAATTTAATTACAGATCGATGTTACTCTTTCCACGATCAAAAATTGGAACAACAATCCTGAAGAAAATTTCACAGAAGTAGGAAGTATTGAAATTCAGGATGATACCGACGATGATGATTCGATTATATTCCAGCCAGAAGTTACAATTAAATCCAAGAAGCTGTAAAAGCTTTGGATAAGGTTTTGATATGGGCTGAAAACGAGATGGTAGACCAAAGTGCAATTAGAGTGCTGAGAAATCTTAAAGAAAAAGCTCTTTTAAAAATGGCAAAGCAAAGAACTTACCAAAAAAATGACTGATTTTTTCCTTTGAAATTTATTTAACTAATTCTTAATTATCCAACCAAAAAAATGTTCCTATTAGCTTTGATTATTTTTTGTAGTTTTTGTTAATTAAATATGAATTTCTTGTATCCTTTATTTAATATTATTTTTTTTTTGTTATTTATCAAATGCAAAGTGAACTGAATGCATTTTATTTTTTTGTTATTAAAAATTAATAAAATAATTAATTTAAAATAGTTTTTACCATTTTTACTTATTAATATGTAATTTTTTATATTAAATAGGGAAATTTTTCGTTTAAAATTTTGGTACTCGATAACGTGAACAAACTCGAAAATGTGAACTGCCTTGGTAAAAATTTGTTTACGTTATCGCGAGTTCACTGTATTTATGGTTAATTTTATCTGTTTTTGGGGCTTTTTTTATTATTTTAATTAGAATAAGTTTTTTTGTATTTTCATTCTCAAATTTCACTTTGACATTTTGCTTTTAATATCGCCGCTATATCTTCTAGCTGATAAACATAAGATATTTAAAAAAACTACTGGATTGTCTTCAGAACGAGAAATGGATGATATTGCTGTAATATCTTTAGGGTGATATTTCTTCCAATTGTTTATTGGAAATATTATTTTCTTTTTTACGACATATGTATATCAAAGAAAACAAAATATTTCCAAATAACCATTTTTTAAAACTGTTCTTTTGGATCTTTTAAATATTGCTTACAGTTAAATTAAAATTTTATATGAGAAACAAAAACATGAGTCAGTTAAAGTCCCATTTAACAGCTAACGGGATATTGTGAAATTGAAACTAAGAAAAACAATAACTAGGATAACTCTGATTGCCCCATAATTTGTATCATAAATACATATGTTTTTTATATGATTTTGGTAGTATAAACATTTATCTCCCATCACATTTACTTTCGGATTACACTGTACAACAGTATTTTTGGGAGTCGACGAATCCTATGTCAGATGAATGTTTTATGTTAGTATAGTAAAACCCCCGAAGGGTTTGGGGATGTGTGGGTACAGTCAAGTTTTATGGCCGTTTAAAGTTTTAATTTTTTTTAACCACCACTGTACAATATAAGACGCAAAAACCAGAATAAGCGTTCTTCTGAGCTTAATTCTGAGTTCGGATGTATTCAATGAAATTTCATGAGGATTTTTTTTGTAGAACATTGGCCAGTTTTATGGATCATTTAAGACCTATTTTGACTATACTAAAAAAAAGTCCCCTAAAACTGTCGTTCAGAGAGTTAAAATGTTCGGCGAATATGTTTAGCTGAAAATTTCACTATGGATTACAGAAGACGAAATTTTCATTCAATGATGGTAAATCGTGAAAATGGTGAATTTTATTTTATCACTTTTAGTATAATTTTAAATGTTAAATAGAATTCCCAAAGGGATATGGGCTGTGTTGGCACAGTAAAGCTTTATGGCCGTTTACATTTTTTTGCTATACTGTATAAAATAACTCTGTGTTCGGATAAATTTAATAATATTTTATGAGGATATTTGCAGCAATTTTAAGAAGAATAATTAAATTTCAGATGGGTTTTACATTAATTATTTTTCATGTTTATTTAGTTATTCTGTTTTTTGTATATACAAAACCAACATAAAATTAATTATGTTTAATAGGAATAAGGCGTTCAAAATTTGTATTAAATAAATTAATAAGTATGTAGATATATATTTAATATTTTCAAGTTATTCCTCACTATAATCAGTATCTGCATCACAATCCATATCCACCTGTGGTTCTATGTATTCTTCGTTATTATCATCATAATCTTTTTCCACAAATATATGTTTACTCCACCAACATATTTCTCTAAGCACTGCCCCTGGCGACTTTTTTTCCCTATATCTGAAATTTATTACTGTTAAAAAATTCTAACATTTATACTATATCAAAGGACAACAAAATTACCTTTTTTCAAATGGCATAGCGACTTGATGATACCTTTCGCCTTGTTCATATGATTCAGTTGAATAGTTGCTTACTTAAATAGTCCATGTGGTAATGTAAATAGTGGATTTTCAATGACATATTTGCACCAATTTTAGATAATGCTGGTAACATTGCTGTAATAGAAACTTCGTAGTTTTGGGAACGATATTTGCACAAAAAACACTCAATCATCCAATTCTTCTTTATTTAAAGTATTGTCGAAAAACGAAGTGTTTCATCAGTTTTCTAATGTTAGGACCATTGAACACTCTTCAAATAAAAATTACAACTATTTTATCAATCATGTGTTATAACATACCATTTCTAAATTGTTCTTCGCTTATTCTTGGAAAGATTAGTTTTAAACTCATACGCACTTCATCTCTTTTGGCAACGGTTTTGATAAAACTTTTAACCACTTCGAGACTTATATGATGTGGCGGCAGCAAAATTTTTTCTTTTGGTACCAAATCATGTTCCAGTTTTTAGCGCACTATCTTAATCGTGGCATAAATACTGATCTCCAGCATATCTTGTATCCCAGTCACAAATAAAGCACGTCCGTTTCATGTACCCACTTTGGAGACCGGTCACATCAAATGCGCCACTTATGTTTATTATGGTCAACCATATTCAAAATTGTTTCCAATGCTTCATACGTTTCCTTTGTTTCAGTGCTATAAGCAATTGGAACGGATGATTGTGAATAAGTTTTATGGAGCAACACTGCTTTTAAACTACATTTGAACTGTCAATAAAAATTCTCCAGTCATCTGATCGATAGTTGATTTCCATAGCATCCATTAATCTTTCAACATCAGTACAATATGCTGAAGTATTTTCTTCATTGTATACTACAAATTGCATCACGGTTTCGATATCCTGTATCTTTTACACCAGATTCCAATAGGTTCTCAGAGTTCAAAAATGACGCCAGCTCTTCAGATTTATGTTTTGATAGATTCAATTTTGCAACAATGAAATCCAGCTCGTTTTGGTTAATGAGAATAGGATTTAATTCAGGTAAATCTGGATCATAAGATATATCACTTATTTCAGAGTATGTTGGGGCAACGGTGTACTAAATATTCAGTCTTCAGAATTTCAGTACGGGACGATCTTACGAATGTGGCAATGGAGTAAGGGCATTAAAACCCTCACTGTATTCATAAGATTTACGTTTTTTTTTTTCTTCGTTATAGACCCTTTGTTTATACATGCGTAACAGTTTAATGGATTATGTTCTCCAGCGTTAGTCCAAATCATTAGAACCGCAAAACTCATGCAACCGTTATTATTCCTCCATTCCATGAAATATTGTAACAATGTTTGCAAACAATATTTGGTAGCCAATTTACATTAATGATGACTTGTTGGTTGAAATATGCCTCGTAAGCTTCCAATAAATCGGCAGTAAAAAGTCCTTTTTTCTCCTTCTTTTATACAAACTTACCACAAACATACGTAACAAAATCTGTTTACAACGGTAATGCATGCTGCCATTTTTTTTTTTTTTTTAATTTTCACTTTCATTGATTTTAAAATTTGAATGAAACGCAATAAACGTTTCTTCTCGAAAAATACGAATTAATAAAAAAAATAATTTACTTTAGCAATGTTCTACTTTGCTCGAGCAAAAAAAAATATATTTTTGTTAAAATTTAAATTATATGTTTTGTATATTTACAAGTAATAAATAAACCAAAATAAAGTTGCACAGTAGTGATAAAATAAAATTCACTATTTACCATCATTGAATGAATTTTTCGTCTTCTGTAACCCATAGTGAAATTTTCAGCTGAACATATTCGCCGAACATTTTTACCCTCTAAACGCTAGTTTTAGGGGACTTTTTTTAGTATATATATTAACACATACAAAATTTATTAAAATCTGCAAAACACCTGAATTAAAGGTATCACATTATAAAATTGGTTCACACCAAAAAACAAAAGCGAAATATAAATAAGTTATCAGGTTACAAAATTATTTCACACCAGACTGCAGGTGCAGCGGAATATTAACACATACAAAATTTATTAGAATCTGCAATTAAAAGTATCACATTATAAAATTGGTTCACACCAAAAAACAAGAACGAAATATGAATAAGTTATCAGCATTTTAAAATTATTTCACATCAAACTGAAAATGCAGTGGAAATACAACCAGACACGTGCACCACCTCAGCATTTTTGTTAAGTTAAATATTAAGAAATTAAATGATTGTCAGTCAGTAATTATTGAGCGGTTAAACCGACAACTTGAATAAAGATTAAAAAAATAATAAATAAAAAAAAATATAATTTTTTTTTTAATGAAAAAAACAATGAAATAAATTAACTGGCGCCCGAGCGAGCAGGGACCCAATATCGGCAAAAGTGAAAAGTGACTCAAACAAAAATTAAAAGTAAAGTTAAATAAAAAATTTTTATTTTGAAAATTTTTTAAAAAAATACTTGAAAAAACAAAAACTTTGAACACTTGACTTCGGGTTTTAAAAAGTGAAAAGTGACTCAAACAAAAATTAAAAGTAAAGTTAAATAAAAAATTTTTTGAAAATTTAAAAAAAAAAAAACTTGAAAAACAAAAACTTTGAACACTTGACTTCGGTTTTTAAAGGGATCAGCAGTGCGAGTGTTCCTGAGTAACGAAAAGGAGAAAAGGAATAAACAACACTCCACCCATCTACCTACAATCAACAACCCACCGATGTTTGGGCTAGTCTTAAGTATAGTGTAAGTGAATTAATCTATAAATAAATAGTGGATGAAAATAAATGATCATAAAAGTTTTAGTAAAAAGAAATGTTATAAAAAAGTATTGTTTTGAAAAATTTTAATAGAGAAAATAAAATAAATAAATCATAGTAATGTAATTAAAGAAAAAATTTAAAAAGGTTTCTAGAAAAAAATAATATAAAGTTTGTAAAATAAATTGTCATTAAGAAAAATATTTATGAAATTTTTAGTGATGAAAGATTAAGAAAAAAATTGTTATAAAGAAAAGTATTTATAAAAATTTTCAGTGAAAAGAAAAATATTTAAGCTGAAAAATTGAGAAAAAAATTGTCATAAAGAAGAAAATTTATGATATTTTTAGTGATGAAAGATTAAGAAAAAAATTGTTATAAAGAAAAGTATTTATAAAAATTTTCAGTGAAAAGGAAAATATTTAAGCTGAAAAATTAAGGAAAAATTTGGTGTAAAGAAAAATATTTGTGAAATTTTTAGTGTAAAAGAAAAGATTTAACGTTTGCAAGTAATGAAAAGATAAACCAAATTTATTAAAAAAAGGTGCATGATAGAAAAATTTAGCTTTTAAAAATCGTTTTAAACATCTTTTTGTAAACTCCAAGTAAGTTGAAAATTTTATATTTTATTTTTAAAGCCAACATTAAAACATGACAGAAAACACCATGGATGCGATAAAGGACACTCTGTCCAGATTATCAATCACGACAAATACTTCAAGTACGCCTACAACCACAGCAACTGCTGCTACAAGGAGTAATGATATCATTACCCTAAACCGAGGAGACTTGGAAAACATTATTACTGCCAGAGTGCAGGAAATTTTAAATCCTTTCAGGGAATTAGAGGCACAAAGTGCGGACGATAGTTTCCCAAGCGGGTCGATACGGGATGTGGATAAAATCCCCGACCTCGTTAATTCCCTTAGAGAATTCTCAGGGAAAAATGGTGATTTTAATTCATGGCGAAAATCCGTCGAACGGATTCTTGAAATTTATAGCTCCTTACGGGGCACCCCAAAATATTATGCTATATTGCATACAATTCGACATAAAATCATTGGGGAAGCGGATACCGCTTTGGAATCCTACAGAACCCCACTTAACTGGAGTAAGATAAAAAAGGTGCTAATGATGCACTACGCGGATAAGAGAGATATTGGTACTTTAGAGTACCAAATGACAACCCTACTGCAGAAGAATTTGGGAATAACCGAATTCTACAAAAAGGTGTACGAACATCTGTCCTTACTTTTGGACAAAGTATCATGTTTGGAGATATCCGAAGAGGCAAAATGTGCCATGATAAATTCATATCGAGAGAAAGCTCTCGATACATTTATAAGGGGCCTTAACGGCGACTTACCCAGATTACTGAGTATTAGGGAACCTACTTCCCTGCCACAGGCACTTAACTTGTGTCAGAAACTTGACAATATGAACTTTCGAACTAACTATGCTCACACTCATTTACGCGTCAATACACATAGACCCCCACTACCGGTATCGCAACGGCCACATAATTTCTCAAGACCATTTTATCCAGAGCTGGCGCATATGCCACCTCATTTCAGGCAATATCAACCCAGGCCACATTTCCAAAATTCACAGCGACCATTCCCTTCTCAACAATATGGACAACAACAATATAGACAGCAAATTCAAAGGCCAAACTTTCCATCGGGGTTTAATAATTGGCAAAATCTTCCGCCGATACCTCCTCAACCAATGGAAGTTGACCAGTCAATAGGATCGAAAAATGTCAATTACCAAAACTTTCAAAGAAATAACCAATTTTCACAAAAACGGCCACATTCAACCACTGGTGGGAACCCACCTAAGATACAACGGAATTACTTTATGAGCGGTAACGACCACGCTCAATATGATACCCAATATTATGACCAATATGATTACTATGATCCTTGTTATCCAGTGGACAACCCTGATCAATCTGAGGTTACTGATCCTGATCCAAATGGATTATATGGGGATAAGCATCCAAATGATGAAAAGGAAGTGGATAGCGTCTATTTTTTAGACTAACCCCGTCTTCACTCCCGTATTACGAACTTAGAAAAGGTGAGGACATATTAGAATTTTTGATTGACACCGGGTCGAACAAAAATTATATCCAATCCACTCGAATACGTAATCCCATTCCAAACAAGAAACCGTTCCCCATAAATACAGTTGCCGGAAATATCGAAATAACACATCATACTTTTGTAAATGTTTTCGGTCCAGATACACCAAAAATAAAATGTTACATTCTTCCATCTTTGGAAACGTTCCATGGAATAATTGGAAATGATACATTACGGGAAATTAAGGCAATAATTCACACGGATAAAAATTTTATGACTATAAATGACACTATGAAAATCCCATTGAAACAGAAACGATCGCAATCGGTTAATAATATTGAGTTAAGGCTCTCCCATCTTTCAGATTTACAGAGAAACAGAATTTATGAAATTATTGTAGAAAGTCCCATTAATGTTTTCAAAAACCAAATATTTCTAAAAATAGGGGAAATATCAACCTATCAATTTGAAATTATTTTTCCAACCGTTCACCGTCATACTATTGTTGAGCCGGAATTTACTAGGGAAAATTTAATACAACATCTGAAAAGAAGGCTTAACCCTTCTGTGATAAATGGAATTTGCACAGGGGAGAGAATTATGGGTATAATACAAACTTTTTATCCTGAATATTTTCGTAATTATAAAACAAGATACACGCAAAAACTTGTGGAAGATATAACTAATGAACAGCAACAGGAGGAAATTATATTAGAAGTTCACTGTAGAGCTCATAGGAATGCAGTTGAGAATAAAGTTCAGATAATAGAAAAATATTATTTCCCGGGAATGTCAAGCAAAATTAAACGATTAGTTCAAAATTGTACCATATGTAAAGAAAACAAATACGAAAGACATCCGAACAAACCTAAACTGACCGAGACACCACTACCAACACACGCAGGCGAAATGTTACACATTGACATATACCTGACTGAAGGAAAAGCAGTACTGACGGCACTGGACAAATTTTCTAAGTACGCGCAAGCTAGAATGCTGAAAAGTCGTTCTATAGAGGACATACGGAGACCATTGAGGGACATCTTATTTTCTTTTGGCGTTCCAACAAGATTGGTGATGGATAACGAACCATCACTAAATTCACGTTCAATAAAATTCATGGTGGAAAATGAACTAAGAATAGAAACTTACGTTACACCTCCATATACTAGCCGAGCGAATGGCCAAGTGGAAAAATTTCATTGCACTTTATCTGAAATAATGAGGTGCTTAAAGAATAACGGAGGTCACCGTAATTTTGAAGAGCTATTGGAAAGAGCAGTAGCTGAATATAATCACTCAATACACTCTGTGACGAGGAAGAAACCTGTGGACATATTTTTTGGACGATCAGTAAATTTTACAGCAGAAGACGTAGAACGAACTAGACAAACCAATATAGAAAGACTTACTAAAAAACAACAGAAAGACTTGGAATATCACAATAAAGACAGAACTGACTTCAAATCGTATTTGCCTGGTCAGATTATTTTTGTAAAGAACAATAGAAGATTGGGAACAAAACTTTCAAAACAATATAAGAGGGAAATAGTGAAAGAAAATAGGAATAGTACAGTCCTCACTGAGAAAAATAGAATAGTCCATAAAAATTTAATTAGAAATTAATATTCCAACCTAAAATATTTTTTTTTCCATAGGATGGTCGTATCACTATCACTAGCTGAAGTACAAATACTTGATTACTCAAATTCGCAATTGGTAACCATAAGTGCTGGAACGGCGAAAATCCAGACGGGAACATTCAAAATTGTCCATGTTATCGAAATGGAAAAATACGAAGAGGTTTTGGAGAATATTAACGGAGCAATCCGAACAGAAGTGAATATTGATAGCCCACTTCATATAATATTAACAAGTTCAGTGAACGAGATTAAGAGCACAATCGCTCGACTCAAAGTAACAAAACACAAAAGATCGTTAGATTTTATCGGAACTGCATGGAAGTGGATAGCAGGTAGCCCTGACCACCATGACCATGAAATTGTTGTTAACAAATTAAACGGTTTACTGACAAATAATGACAACCAAGTGATTATCAACAAACTTACCACGGACCGGATGAACGAGATAACAAATGTCACTAATAAAATACTTAGACAAATGAAAGACGACAGTACAATAGAAACTGAAATGGCTTTAAAGATTAAATATAAATTAGAAATTTTAAAAGAAGAAATTAAAAATATTGCTTATGCACTACATTGGGCCAAGGCCAACATAATTAACTCTTTTATATTATCTGACAAAGAATTAAACATTATAAAGAATCTTTTAAATGTAGAAAAATTTCCTTTTATTAATGTTGATGAAGCTCTAGAGTTTGCAGATACAAAAATAGCTTCAGACGGTAATTCTCTTATTTATATTGTAAGTCTTCCTACTACAGAAATAGAAACATGCAATTTGCTCGAAATAAGATCAGTAAAGAAAGGAAACAAAGTTAATAAAATTGATTTTAATGAATTATTAGAATGTAAAGATAAAAATTTTGCTCTAAAAGATAAATGTAAACAATTCAATGACATACTAATTTGTCCTAGTAATAAGCTCATAGATTTAAGCAACGACACTTGCGTTACAAATTTGCTGAAAAGCCTGTCACCAAATTGCACGGTCATCAACAATCAACACTTGCCTACCATAGAAGAAATTTCCAGCGGGTTAATATTCGTGAACCAATATCAAGGAACGATGACAATAGAAAACAACACAATGCTACTAAATGGAACCTTTTTAATCCGACATCATAATACAACAATAACAATTGGAAACAACAAATACGCATCTGAAGAAATAACAGACAAGAAACCTCTTCCAGCGATTCTACAACCAAATGTCGAAGCTATGGAAACTGAAGAAATATTATCATTGGAAATGATGAAACAATTAAGTTTGAATAATACAATCCATATTGACACAATAGAAACAAAAAACAAAACCATTACTATCACAAATATTGTACTTGGTTCAACTCTGATTATTTTTTTGGCAATATTTACGATAAGAAACTATGTAAAGAAGCCTATTATACCACAAAAAGAGGAAAACGAAATCAAATTATCCAGCCTAGCAATCGATGGACTTAATAAAATTTTTCACCCACAGCCCCCTTCAAACGAGGACGTTTGAAATTTAAACGGGGAGGTATTAACACATACAAAATTTATTAAAATCTGCAAAACACCTGAATTAAAGGTATCACATTATAAAATTGGTTCACACCAAAAAACAAAAGCGAAATATAAATAAGTTATCAGGTTACAAAATTATTTCACACCAGACTGCAGGTGCAGCGGAATATTAACACATACAAAATTTATTAGAATCTGCAATTAAAAGTATCACATTATAAAATTGGTTCACACCAAAAAACAAGAACGAAATATGAATAAGTTATCAGCATTTTAAAATTATTTCACATCAAACTGAAAATGCAGTGGAAATACAACCAGACACGTGCACCACCTCAGCATTTTTGTTAAGTTAAATATTAAGAAATTAAATGATTGTCAGTCAGTAATTATTGAGCGGTTACACCGACAACTTGAATAAAGATTAAAAAAATAATAAATAAAAAAAAATATAATTTTTTTTTTAATGAAAAAAACAATGAAATAAATTAACTTATATTCAAAAATTGGTCTTAAATGACCCCTAAAACGGGCCAATATAGGGTTAAAACGCCTTAACATTTCTATAAATATGAGTAATATATTCAAATAATTTACTGCAAATATCGTGTTATTAAATTTTTCTTGTAGACAACTCTTAATCACATCTGCCTCAAAAAATTTTGCAAGTAGAAATGATAAATTTGGTTCTTGTTTTGAATAAAAATTGCATTAAAACGGTTTTTGTATCATAAGTTTTTTAGTTTTATTTAATTTTTTCCTTGTCCTGTTAAGTATCGAAAAATCGAGATACGCCTTTTCTATTTAAGCCATCGACATGTAACATCTTTTTATTTTTTTTTTTTTACTAAAAGGCATATGTTTTTTATTTTCATTTAAAGATTAGCTTACTTAATTTTCTGCGTGGAATTGACTTAATTTTTGTTGAGTTTTTGTTTTTGTATACTAATTTTTTAATTTAAACAAATTAAATTTAAATTATTTATTTAATACAAAATTTTGTTTTGAACATATGTACAATTGCGGATTAAATGTTGAACAAAAATTACAAATCAGTTAAAAATATAAGTTAAAAAAATCTGTTAATGGGTTTTGCAGCGCAAAAGGTTAAAATTTTGGAATGTTGACGAATTTAAAATTTGTTTTTAAATAGTTATAATTATTGACGATTCTGAAATGAAATAGATCAGACAATCTAATATTTAGACAAAGGATGTCAACTTTTTGTGGATTTAGCACATTTTACTTTTTTTATTTTACGCATTTTTCTATACAGAATTAAAAAAAAAAATCTTAAAATGCTTGGTTTAACACAATCAAAAGTTGAATTAGTTAAGCTTTAATTCAAATAATGACGTTGAGAATGTTCAAGGACCCATGATGAGATTATGTAATGAAAGAAGTAAAAATGGTGATGCTTCATCTAAAATTCGCTTGACCGATAACAAATTTATTTTCAGAATGGAAATCAAAATTAGTTATGAAAAACAATGTATCTTTTAATCTTACTCAATTATGACAATTTTATTTCTTTTAAATTTTTATTTTTTTAACTTTTATTTTATACTAATTTGGAATATTTTTCAAAACTTTTATGCAACTTCTTTATGTAAAATCTAATTTATTTAAACTGTTGTGTTTTTGTTTTTTATATTAATTTTTTAAAGAACAATTCAAAATAAATTATTAATTTAATAATTTTAATTTTTTTGTAAAAACTAAATAATTGAAATTGTTCTTAAATTGTTCTTAATTTTTTCCGTTTGTTACATGTCAAAATATAGGTCTAAGACACCCTTATGCGATTTTAAGTCGATTTAGCAATGTCCGTCTGTCTATCAGTTTGTTGAAATATTGATCACAACGCAAAGAGGCAAAAGGGATTGCTCAGTAATTGTATTGGTAGCAAAATCAGTTCAGCGGTCAAAAAGTTATGAGTGAAAATATGAAGGTACCTCTAAATTTTCAATACAAAGTGGTGTATTTTAGTACAATATCATAGTAGCGACTGGCAAAATTTTCACCTGTTTTTCACCAGTCGCTTAGAATTAAACAATATCTTTTATTCACCTCAAATATTTTTCAACTCAAAAAATTTTTTCACCTCAAAAATTTTTTTCACCTTAATTTTTTTTTCAACACAAAATTTATTTCTACATCCAAAAAAGTTTTTCTCAAAAATTTTTTCCACTTCCATAATTTTACATCTAAAGTTGTTTGCATTATTATTATCAACAGTAGAGAACATTTACATAAATTTTGTTGGAACATTTTTATAAATATTGGTGGAGGGATTTTAAAGATTCGGCACAGCCTAATTTAAGACTTATTTTTACATGTATTTTATAAATAAACTGTTTAAGCAAATTTTTTAGTTTTTCGTTTCATTTAAAATTTTGCCATAAAGCATAACATGGATCCTTATTAAAATACATATTTACCTTACATATTTAGAGACCGATTCTGAAGAAATACAAAGCTTTCTAAAAAACAAACGTAACCCCATGTGTGCGATGGGAGTTAGTGAACCCAAAATTAATCCGCTTAAAACTGAAACTATAAAAAAATAAAAATACTTTTTTTCTGTTAAGTACATATTGAAACAAACTTTTGGGACTGGTACACATATTCTCAAAGCCTTCCCTATAGTGTGCGAAAGTACATTAAAACCCACAAATGTCTAAATATCTACGAAATGAACCATATTATAGAAATTAAAAACTTTAATATGGTATTAGAAATGACATACATTTATATCTTTAATTCTTTTAGGAATAAAAGTACATTTAAGGTTCTAATTGTGTGGTACAAAATGTATTATAGTACTCGTACAAATTATATCATCCCCAAAAAATAATTTTCTATCCAACAGCCTTTAAAAGAAATTAGATCACAAAAGGGAACATTTCCAAATGCTTCAAAGGAATACCATAGCACTTTTAAGGTTTTAACAGTTCAAAAGGTACTTAAGTACAAACTTTATCAATCCTGTCCTCCAGTGTTTTGATACAAATAATGTAAAAAAAATTACAGGTTGGTTGAAAAGTTCCTGCGCTCACCAAGAGATGGCACTGCTAGCTCCAAACATTTTTTCTCAAGTTGGTATAACTGTCCTGAGAACACATGCAAAGTTGCAAGTCATTCTGTCAATTCTTTCTTTGTTTAGATGCCATTTGAAGTTGACGTGTCATTGATTTTTTTTAATATGGAAAAAATGAAATATCATGTCATTCATTAGATTCTTTGTTTTGAAGGGAAATTTATGAACAATTGTTAGAAGTGTATAAGGAGTCCTCACCTTTAAAACGCACCGTTGAATTTTGGGCTGGAGAATTTAAACGTGGTCGTACCAGCCTTGAAGACGATCCACGCGAAGGACGACCAAAAACTGCAACCACAGCAGAAATCATTGAGCAGGTACATAATATGGTTAGTTAAGATCCAAGTTTGACTGTTTGGAAAGTTAGTGCCGCACAAATTAACAATTCAACAAAAACTGGATCGAAAACAAATTTTTTCAGCGTAATTTGGAGCGTTTTAAGCCGAATAGAACCGACTTTTTGCGTCGTTTTATAACTATAGATGGGACTTGGATCTACCATGATGATTCTAAATTAAAACAAGAACGTTTACAGTGGACTGGAGCTGGTTGTTCAGCTCCAAAGCAGGTGAAGTCACAACGATCAGCAAAGAAGGTTATGGCATCAGTTTTTTGGGATTCAAAAGGAATTTTGTTGATTGATTATCTTCAGAAAGGTAAAACAATAAACTCTGAATATTATTGCAGCCTTTTGGATCAGCTGGATGAAAAAATTCGTGAGAAAAGACCTGGTTTAAAGAAGAAAAAATCATTTTTTATCAAGACAATGCACCTGCTCACAAAAGTGTTTTGACGATGGCTAAATTCAAAGAATTAAAGTACGAATTGCTTGAACATCCACCGTATTCACCAGATTTGGCTCCCAGTGACTACTATCTCTTCAGAAATCTCAAACAATTCCTTCGTGGAAAGAATTTTTATCGAATGAAGAGGCCATAGCAGCCGTAGACGGTTATTTTGCAGGGCTTCCGGAAAACCATTATAAGGATGGGATAAAATTATTGGAAGATCATTGGAACAAGTGTATTGAGCTTTTAGGAGATTATATTGAATAAAAAAATATATTTCGTAACAAAAACAGTATTCTTTCATTTCGAGCGCAGGAACTTTTCAACCAAACTGTAGATGTGAAATTATGGAGGTGAAAAAAAATTGTTTGCAGTGAAAAACTTTTTTTGATGTGAAAACAATTTTTAAAGTAAAAACAAATGTTTGCGATGAAAAAAAATGTAGTGGTGAAAAAAATTTTAGAGGTTTATTTTTGAGGTGAAAAATATTTGAGGTGAACACAAAAATATTATTCACTTTTAAGCCACTGGTGAAAAAATATATTATTTACCGGTCGCTATCGTATTATGATTTAGAGATACCTTTACATTTTCACTCATAGCAACTTTTTAACCACTGGACCGATTTTGCAGCCCCGTTTGCGTCTTCAAGCCGTGATCGCCATTTCAGACAGACGGACGGACATCACTAACACGACTTAAAATCACATAAGGATTACGAATATATTTAGTTTATGGGGGTCTTAGATCTATATTTCGACATGTCACAAACGGAATGACAAATTGATATATACCCTCACCATATATAGTGGAGGTTATAAAAAAAATCAAAAAAGTTCCCTCCCCCCCCAAGAGCTTGAGCTGGATCCGCCCCTGGTTCTAATTTAGGCTTAAGTCTTTCTGGTAATCATTTTTTTTTTATATTCAACATTTTGTAATTTGAAAGCCTATAGACCAATTAATAAATAACAATATTCCACTCACTTAAGCTTACCTTAAAATTTAGAAATTAAAACCCTGATAACTATTTATTTGATACTGTATAAATAAAATATATAATATTTTGATATCCCAAATTGAAACGAGAAAAAGAATTATGTTGTAATAAAAAATTATCAAAAAGATAAGAAAATTGTTGTAATTATTGAAAGTTATTTAAAAGTTTTCTTTTATAAACATGATCACAATAATTGAATTGCCTTAAAGATGCTGGCAGCGCATTAAATAATAAAACCACACGCCTATGAAAAGGCCGACTTACAAAAAGGAATATTGAAAGGTGCAATTAGACAATGAGATCTAGTAAATCTAAAAAAATTTGATATAAACAAAGGACAATTTATACTAAAAACTCGATAGCAATATAATAGTAGACGTATTTTAATAAAATCACGAAACGATGTTCCAAGAAAACGAATAACATGTTCTGTAATATGTTCACGAATTCGTACTGAATATACATATCTTATAACTCTGTTAAATAGCAACTGAATGTCCCTAATGTTATAACCCCAAGTACCAGAAAATACCTCCAAACGATATAGAAAAAGAGGCATTATAGTACTGTGAACAATTCTTTCCTTGACATAAACAGGAATAATAAGATTTGTATTACAAATCTCCTCAAAATAAAAAAATACCCTTGACGTAAGATATCAAATATGATATTCAAATGTCAAATTACAGTCAACAACTACAACTAGGAGAGATAAATGGTGTACAAATTCAATATTAGTTCCATTAATAGATAAATATACATCCTGAACATAATTATGTGAGGTCAAAAATAACATTGCCTTTGTCTTCATTGTATTAATTGATAAGTAATTATTGATCATCCAATTTGAAATACAGTTTGTAGAATAATTTAACACAGACTGAAGTACATCTATAGGGTCCGCAATCTAACGTTTTTTTTTCAACTAGTGCTTATTTCGTGAATGGTAACACTTAGCTCATGTCTGATTTGAAAGATAATTAGTTTTATCCTTCCGCTGAACGGATATGGTTGTGTATACGCTTGAACAACGCTGGGAAATATTGCGACATTACTTTGAAAATCATGGAAATGTTGCAGAACGTCATCTTTTCAGATGAAGCTCATTTTGATCTTGGCGGGTATGTAAACAAACAAAATTGTAGCATTTGGGGCATAGAAAACCGGCACGCATGCATTGAAAAGCCGATGCACCCAAAATGAGTCACTTTTTTGTCCGGATTTTGGTCCAGAGGCATAATTGGGCCATTTTTCTTCGAAAATGAGCAAGGAGTGGCCGTTACAGTCAATGGCGATCGTTATCGGGCCATGTTGAACGAATTTTTGTTTACAAAAATTGAAGAGGAGGATATTGGCAACATCTGGTTTCAACAGGACGGCGCTACGTGCCACACAGCCGAAGCTACACTCGATGTTTTGCGCCCTGTTTTTGAAGATCGCATTATTAGCCGCATAGCTGATGTCGTTTGGCCACCTCGGAGCTGCGATTTGACACCGTTGGACTATTATTTGTGCTTAAAAATTGGACCGATCGTGCAGGCTACTGCATGGCCAGCCGAGGCAGCCATTTGAATGAAATTATTTTCCATTATTAACCGGAAGGATTATACATTCAAATAAAAAAAGAAATTTGAGAAAATATTCAGTAGTTTTTTTTTAATGGCATTTTCAAAAAAAAAAAAAAGTTATTTGGCGGACCCTATACCACAAAATAAATAATTGTTTAACTAAATTGTTATAATTTTTTAACTTTAAGCTGCTAGCCTGTAAGGATTTCATTTCATCTTGTCCAATATTTTTATATAATTTTATGTGGTTCTATAAAAAATTCAACCAGATCCTGTTGCATCTAAATGTAAAACTTTATAGGTTCATATTAAATACCTGAATTAAATTAATGACTGCACTGATTCAATTTTTCTAAATATCGATCATGAGAATCATAAAGAAACGTTAACATTTTTTTGAATAAAATACTCTCAAAGAGTAATAGTATTGCATAGTTATGTCTAAATAATAAAGCATAGCTTTTTTTAATGAAAAAAAAACTTTGCAATTGGTACTAATTTTTTGACCGGCACTGTATATTGCCATTGTGACAAAGCCAACCTTTAATTTAAAAACAAAATTTCTAATTTAAAGTACGATGGTGTTTCCATAAGACTTTGCCGTACTCATTTTTCTGATTGAATTATTCACTACCATGATTCAATCTTTATCTCATTAGAAGAATCAAGTTAATTCTTTTTATAAATCAAACAAAACAATTAAATTTTAAATCAAAGAATCAAATGATTTTGATTTGATTCGCGAATCGAAAAAAAGAATTATTTTGATTTTCAAATATGATTTGATTCGCGAATTAAAATATTTTTTAAATCACGATCAATTTAATTTTAAACCCGAAGGGTTCATGGAATTTTTATTAAACAGCGACAGGGTGACTATTGTTTTTTTTATCAATTTATATGATAATATAAATTAACACACTCCATTAATACAAGTATCGTTCGTATAAAATTGGATCACCCTGTGACTGTTATAAAAAAAAATACCTCGGAATGTCTTCCGGACCTGGCCTATTTATATTATCGTAGTATATTAATACTCTAATAGAACAAAAATTTTGTCCGTTTGGCCCTATCTCGCTTAGTTTTTGAGAAGCCGGGAATTTTAAAAAATTACTATTTTACAAAATGGCGAATATCTAGAAAACTAAGCAAGTCCATTTTAATGTTTTTTATTTTGTTTTAATACGCAAATCAAATTAATCCTTTTTTTCATTTCGCGAATTAAAAAAAGAATTATGTTTGAAGAGATTTGATTCAATTGAATCAAAAAAAAAAAAACAAAAATACAAATACAAATACAAATGAAATTATAAAAAATTGATTCAACTTGCTAATTAAAAAAAAATAAAAAATTTTCAGGTGAGTAGGGATAGTGGGTTTCTTTACAAGTAGTTATAGCTATAGATATAAAATTGGAAAAAAAACAAACCTACAGTGTTTGTTTTGTACACTCAAAAAATTTAGTTGGTATAATCTGTAAATAATACAGTAAATATCAGTTAAAACAAAGGTATATGCAGTCAAAAAGGTGACACATTTTAAAATAGCTTAAAATGTAGTTGTTTTTTTAACAGCTAACTAACAATGCCAATAACTAACAAATTTGTACTACAAAAAATTCGAAATTGGCAAAATAATATAATCAAATTATCTAGTTTTTATTAGCAAACAAAACATAAGAAAATGTCAATAATAACTAATATAAAATAAACAAGAATTTTTTATGTCTCGTTAACCTAAAGATTTAGAATTAAAATAAACAAAATTTCAAAACATATCATCTGTTTAAGAAGTTGAAACCGCAAAATAATACTCAATAGTTCGTTTTACTTTGAAAACAATTATATTTAATAATGTTAAATAGGCAAATTAGTTGTTGTAGTTTTGTTGTGGTTGATGTTTTTGTTGTTATTTTTAAATTTCTTATCATTAAACAATGTAGAAATGCATTTGAGCATAAAGCTAAAGATGACAAATGTGCCGCATTGTTTAGGTTTCATAAAAGAATCCAAAGCTTTGGAGCGATTGAAAGCATTTGTTAAAAATGGATATCATCAATCAACGGGATCTCTAAATTAAATAAAAAGTAAAAATAAATAAATGAACATTGTATTGAAGAGAGCGTAAAAGACATACCCCCCAACAGCTTTTATATGTTGAGTCGCTAAATCTTCGTCTGCATTACCAATCGACTTCTTAACGTACTACAAAGAACAAAGAGATCATTTATTAGTGTTAACTTACATTCAAACGGGCTTATTATAAATGGCAAAACGTATGCTAACTTTTCTTTTTACACACAAATTTCCATAAAGAAAGTTATAAGCTAAGGCTTGTACACGATGAAATTAGTTCATGCATTTGAATTTACAATTTTGTAGATATTCAAATATTTAAAATTTTGTCAATTCCATTTGACTTAGAAAATGTTACCTCTCATCTGTTCCAAATATGAAAACACGTTTATTTGGTTTTCAGTTCATACTGAACCCCAAAATGTCGAACACTTGAAAAAAAAAAACGAAAATGTGTACGTATTTCGGGGTTCAGTATAAACGTATTACTTAAGCTGCTCTGCAAAATTTGTTTAATTGTTTAAATTAACAATTTTATTTTATTTCACATATTTAAATACAATAATTTGTTATAGATATTAATTCGTTATGAAATTCTGTAACAACGCATGTTATATCTACCACATCTATATTTATTTCAATATCTTTATCTAAACTTTTTAATATTATATATTCCTATTTCTTTTAAAACCATTAATAACACTGTGCTTTTCGAAGTTAGCGCTCGTATTCGCGATTCATACTAAGGTACCATTTTTTGTTTTCGCGATATCATTTTTTTTAAAGAATTTTTTTTTTTTTTTTTCTTAACACTATTGAATATTTTTCTAAATCCTAATTTTGCTCGGTTTCAACGTGCCAGAGATGGTTTGTGCGGTTCAGAGGTGGTGATTTTGACACGGGTGACAAAGGTCCGCAAAAAAAAATTGGAAGATGATGAATTGGAGGGATTACTCGCTGAAGAATTTTGTCAAACTTAAGAACTTGCAAAATTATTGGGAGTCTTTCAAGTAGCAATTTCAAAACGTTAGCAAACAGCAGGATTCATTCAAGAGCAAGAAAATTGGTTGAAACACGATTTTGCATGTCCCAAATGCTGCTTGAATGCCGTAAAAAGAACACATTTCTGCATCGGATAATTACTAGCGATGAAAAGTGTATATATTACGATAACTCGCAGCGCAAGAAATCGTATGTAAAGCCCGGCCAACCAACCAAGTTAATGCCAAAGCCGACATCCATAGCGCCAAGGTAATGCTTTGTATTTAGTGGAACCAGTAGGGTCCCATCTATCATAAGGTGCTGAAATCGGGTTAGACGATCAAAGGGATCTGTTTAGCCTCACCCGCCTTATAGTCTAGATATAGACCCGTATATTGATGCAGAACTCTCTTACGCTTCACTTTAGACAGGGTCACAGCTAATAACAGCCAATACTTTAAATAAATTTAGATCGTCCCAATGTTTCACAATAAATGCTCAAAATTTGCCGCATTTGAGCGTTTTCGCTCAATTTCACATTTTCCGAAAATCGAAATTTCCCATATCTTTTTAATTTAGGGCACAAAAAATTTTAACTTTGTATTTATACATTGGCAAGAGGAATATTTTATAACTTAATATTCCCTTTCTTGATACATTAGCTTTCGAGATTCATACTAAACGCATTTTAATCTACATATATCGCCTCAAGTAAACTACGAAACATTTTTCTGTAGATGAACTTTAGTGACGATCACTTCATATAATTTTCATTGCAAAAAACCTTAGGCCGGTTAGAGGATTAACTATTTAAATTTCAGTAAATTTGCAGAAAATCTTCTGCATGCAGCGAGAAGTTAAACAAATTGACCATGTAATAAAAATCAAATTCGACATTTTACAAAAAATATCTCTCACAAACATATAATTTCACAAAATAAGGAAACTAAATATAAATATGTCATAAATTTTTTTAGTCAAATCGGACATTTACATTAATGCGTGCACTAATTTCATCCTGCTCAAGTCTTAACTATTTTATTTTTTTTTTATTTAAAAAAATATAATTAACTTACGATTGGATTTAATATTATATCCTCTTCCATTTTATTTAATTGTTTAATTAAATCCATTACATTATCCATATCTTGTTGAATTTTAAGGAACATTTCAGGTGAATTATGTTTTTCTGGGTCATCTTTAAAAACAACCATACCATCTTTTTGATTTATTGTTGCATAAATTTCACCAGATTTTATCTAAATAGACATATTAAAGGGAAATTTTAAACAACTTTGATTCTTTATACATTGTTTAAGTTTAATTGTTAGATTTACCATATTTAATATATATTTTTCAGCTACTGCAGCAGATGGTAATTGTACTCTATTTGCAACATCAGATAGAGATAATGTTAAAAAGGTTTTAGTCAATCTTTGAATATTTTTCTTATACAATGAAGTAGCAACCTATGTAGGGTGAAAAATGTTATCTTCATTACAATAAATAATGACACTAAAGTAATTCAATTTAAAAATTAATCAATTTCTTTGTTGGAAATTTGCTTAAATATTTAATGAGAATATGTTTACCTGTTTTACTAAACTCATGTTATTGTCACGCTGATATGTTTCAGTATATTTGCCAATGCAACTTCGTAATTCCTCACTAGATGCGGTTGCATAGGCAACGGCCAATGTATGATAAACCTGGGCAATAGGTTTCATAAAACGTGATATAACCTGAGATGAATATTTTGGTATGGGCATTATCTATAAAAATAAAAAACAAAATTCCACTATAGCAAATAGGTCTGATTTTTTTTTTTTTGTCATTTTAAAAAATGTCTCACCTTTCCATGCAATATTAATGAAACCAAAATGAATTTTTTATATGCTTCCAACATTATATAAGACATGGCCATGGCAGGAGTTGATATACAAACTTCGAAAAAGTATAGAGCTCTTTCATAATTTTTAATAGCAGTATAAATCATGCCACCATAATAATAATAAAGTAAAAAATATTTGGCATCATAATTGGTGAAATCCTAAAGCAAAAACGTACAAATTCGTATTATCGATTGTTGTTTTAAACAGATTTTGAATATTACCGTTGGATTTTGTCCTCTTGTATCCGATGATGTTGCAATTGTTGTTATATCAATATCCAAATATTTTAAAGCAACTCTAAAGCATTTCGATTTAAGACTTAACTGACAAAGATCTGCATGGATGGGCGTTAGTTGAGACTGTGAAGTCCGTATTTTATTGATGGCAGTTGCCAAAATATTTAAGCCCTGTATACAACTTGGCTGTGTAACAATTGTATTCGTGAATAGATGACATAATTCATAATCTGAAATGAATGTATAAATAGTTACGACCAGATTTATTCTTTAAAAATACTAGTCTTATGCCCATAATTAGCAGCATGGTATATTAGTGCATAGATTCCTAGTGCTTTTTATTCGTGTACACGGTGGGTGTTTCCAATTCGGTTAATCGATTAACCCAATCCTGGATTAATCGCCTCTATTTCGGTTAACGTTAATTATTCGGTCGATTAACCGGTTAAGTTTTTAATATAGATTTTTCCCATTATTTTTTCTTAAAACTTCCTAATTTTGTGTAAAAAATTAAAAAGAAAATCCGAGGAAAAAAACAAATTAAAATACAATGAAATTCTTTTAAAATCGAGTGAAAGAGATTCTTGAAGATTATATAAATTTTGGAAGCAACAAAAGCAAGTGCTGTGTAGGCTTTAGGTTATACGATAGACAAGTTTTCATTTTTGTTTCAATTCATTTAAAAATTCTAATAAATATAAATTATATTTTTATGTCGTTCACTACAGAGGTTGCGTTTGTTTCCAATCAATGTCATATAATTGACTTTTTAATTCCGTAGGAATTCTTCCTTTTCTTCTGCCAAGAAAGTTTTGTACAATCGGTTTCAACAACATATTTTACAGCATCTTCCGCTGGAACCAATTTTATAGAAACCGAACCCGTTTACATTAACATATGTACATGTAAGGTAACAAAGACTAGTTGCAGAAGTGGCAATATAACAGATTACATCTGCAATCATTCAAAACAAAAAACATCGGTGTTAAAACCGACAGCAAAACATATTATAAAGGACAAGAAGTATTTCTACAAGTCCTTCTTTGGAACAGAAAATTAAATTATTGCTCCAGATTCTCTTTCTTCTGATTCTGAAGCTACTTCAACCTTAAAATATAAGAAGAAAAAAAATGTTTTACTAGGTAGAGCTTGAACGAAAAACCTATTAAAGCATTTATTTTCCTTCTCAGCAATAAAACACGTGGCTTTTATTTCGAAAAACATTTTATAGTAGGGTGATACTTTTTGCCCCAACTGTAAGTAATAAAGGAGAATGTTAAAACACAAAGCTAGTAAGTAAATTTTATCTCAGCGCAAGGAATCAACTTGAATTTTTTTCTCCATTTCAGTTGTGAGTTAAATAAGAAATATTGAAAATTAATGACTAATGTTTTACTCATATCATTAGAATTATCGAGAATATGTACAGATTACAAAGATTCGGTATTTTTCTAATAGGTTTTTTGCAATTCCAATTGATTTTCTTTGCAATTCAAATCGATTTTTTTTGCAAGTCCAATTAGGTTTTAGCAGATTTTCCTATTGGTTTTAAAAAAGCGCTCAATCAAATCGAGGAAAATTATCCCCAGAAAGGGGATAAATTTGCTTTGAATTCGCTCCATTTTCTTCTGTATAAAATTTTATTGGAACCGGAAAATAAAACATCTCACAAAACTTCCATTTTCCAAAAAAATAGAAACAATTAAAAAATTAAAACTAAATAGAGCATTTTTCAATAAAGACGTGTAATTTAGAATAAAAAATACATGCATGTTCTGGAATTAGTGACTAATTCGAAACGCAAAAATTTTTAAATTCACCTAAATGCAAAAACGGTGTACTTGCGAATTCTATTTCCCTGATCTAAAACGAACTTCATATTTGGATTTGTGAGAAAAATAGCTTTAATTTGACACGTCACACTTATCGTGTGGATGTGTCGATTTTTTGGAACTAGCGGGGCACAGTGACCCCGGCCCCTTTAACATCATATGGAAAAAAAAATCTTTTTTTTTTTAAGGAGTGTGAAAAAGTGAACTTTTGCCAACAAATTTATATATTTTAAAGGTAGTGTAAATAAATTGTAAAAGTACGCTTAAAATTAATTAAATTATTTTCAAATTATATAAGCCAATTGTTTTTTCTGCTCATAACATATGTTTAATAACAAAAAATCCAACATACTAATTGATTTCGCCTGCTAACCATCTGACGAATTCGATTAGTAAAAAATGAACACCAAAATATTTGAATTCCTTTTTATATTTGCGTAATGGCCTTGCAGAACATACAGGATAGTTTTTCAAATTGAATTCGTTTTAATTTTTGCGTAATGGCATTGCAGAACATACAGGATAGTTTTTCAAAATAGCTTCAAATCAACCGGACGTTTCTAAACCTCGCTTCAAGATATTCGCAATTTTAAAATCTAGAAAATATCTCATTCCTTAACTCTTTAAAAGTAATTTCGCATATTCCTTTGTGTGTTTGCTATATAAGCCTGTTGAAATCATGAATTGTTGTGTATAGTGGTTTAGAATGAGACCGGTGATGACCTGGTCGCTCAGGTCGAAATTGCGGCGCTGATCCTCAGGTCTTTTTTTCCATTTTCTCTTAATTAAGATCTCGAGCCCGAATAATTATTAAATAAAATTTTAAAACTTAGACATAGAATAATGTACACCGAACTAACAAATTTACAGTTTTGATATTATAGCCAAAAATGTTCATAAACGATTTATGTATTGTATGTATGCCTCCTATTTGGAGTACGAGAGCCATTATCAGAGTATATAAAAAATTTAAATTAAACATTTTATTCGAATTTACCTAATTTTCAATATCCAGAAGCAATACTGCTCCATTTTCAATTATCTGTCGATTATTTTGATTTCTCGAAATTCTTTAGAATAAATTTGAAAATCGGTAAACAGCAAGGACTCACAATGTTCCACTTAAGACAAAATGATGCTCTCAATCCGGGAGATAGTGATAAAGTGGTCAAATAATATAACAAAAAAAATTATAAATTTTTTAAACTTACAAGCATGTGCAGCTAAACCAACTTGATAAGTATTGCATTGTTGAATAAATTCTTTAAATGAATTTAACAATGTATTAACATCAGCATTAGAGTTCTGCAAAATAATCAACAGTAAAAACCATAAAAATCTCAAACAATGACTCCCGCTTACTTTCTTCCTACTTACCGCAATGCTATTAAATTTAGCAATCAACACATATAGAACACCCAATGAATGCTGTTGAGTATCTAGTGTCTCCAGGACATTATCGAGTATACTCCAATTTCTAGTTAAAATTTCTACCGAGTCTAATAGGTGTTGAGCCAATTCTTCATAGCTACCTGGTTGGAAATACGAAAAGGATAAAATAATATATTTTTTGTCACAGTAAAATTGCTAGTGACGCAAACTTACCCGATGAACTAAGGGTTCTCACACTATTCACAAAATTTTCTAAGGCGCTGGCCATTTTAATTTTTTTGTAATTTCTTTTTTCTTACAAATCGAAATTCCAAACCAGAAATCGTTAAAATGTCTTTCTTTGCCAGATTTTAGCTTTTTAGCATAATTTTGTTTATAAAAATTAAAACAATTTACGATTTATATGCTTTTCAATTTGTTTGGAGAATTTTATTTTAGGCGAATTGTGTTTGGTTTTTTTTCAGACACAATGTTGCAATTGTAAGGACTTTTTAACAAAAAGATTCCTTTTTAATTTTCTTTGCAATTCAATAATTGAATGATATTTTCAGCAAAATTCTTAATTTGTTTAAATTAATTATGCAAATGTGATTCTATTTTAACTTGGCTTTTTTCTACATAAAAGAAAAATATAAGCAAAACCTTGCGTCAAATGACTAAACCCGCTGAGAAAAGCCGCCGCCAACTTTTAGTAACCCCGCCGTTAAAAATATTTCGGCTAGGTACCGGCTTAAAATCAGCCACCAATTTTATATTTTATTACTACTTTTAAATTAATTAGAATAATTTTAAAAATTTTTCTGGTTTCAAAATTCATTAAGATTGCTACCACTTCTCTGCTCATAAGTTCCATATCTATAGTTTCTTCTTGAATCATAATAAGATAAACATTAATTGGATTATAAGGAATTCATTTACGAAACTTTTTCCTCTTGTATATTTTTGTATTTTATCTTTTTTAATTCACTCCAGAGTCAAACATGTGTGAACTTTGTTTTATTCTCACTCTATGGTATTACTTAAACAAATTTTAAATCCTTTATTTGTTCACATCTCTAATTACAATAAATTAAAAATGAATAGTAAAAATAAAAAATATACACGGCCGCCGCAGTTTTTGAAAGTTACCGTTACTTACTATTGCTCGGTGCAGTCCTACCGTGATTGCCGCATATACCGAGACTTGCAATTTATAAGCACTTTAGGTGCTAGATCTAGCACACTTTTTTTGAAATCGTTATTTGTCAGATATAACAGTGTTGGTCAAGCATCGACTAGTACATTTTTTATGAGTTAGCACCGAAAATTTCTTATTTAGTTTAGCACTTTTTAAAATTATGTAAAAAGTTATGAAAAATATCTGGAACCCGAGAAGCGCTTAAAAGTAGAGATAAAGCTTTTTGTCGAATCGGCATAGCAATATTTATGGATTTCAAAAAATAAACAGTGGATATTTTTATTAAAATTTCTGCTTAAATTGTATTTATTTAGAAAATAAAAGAAAAGTCAGGTAAGTAGGGATAGTCTTTTTTTTACAAATAGATATAGATAAAAAATTCGTAAAAGCAAACCAATTATTGCATAAATACTATTTTTTAATATTTTTTCACATATAAAGCCTTATTAAGGCTCGGCTATGTAATAGGAAGAAATAAAAACTAAATTTTTTTCCGCTATATGTTTTTCTGACAATCATTTTTTCAAGAGCATTGACAAACTTCACTAAAATCAGTTCATATTTAAAAGACTCCTACTCTAAAGGCACATTTACGATTATGGAGTACTCCAGTCTGTATCATGCCATCTGAATGTACACTCTACTCAACGGCCTGGTGTTCTTAAGTACTTCATTGTGAATGTAGATTAATTGGCAATACTTAGCCCCTTTCTTAGTAAACGTCCTGCATGAGGACAAAAGCAGAGTATTAAGCGGCCAATAGACTAATAAGCATGCTGTACAGTATGGCTTGATGACTTCGTGTATATGTTTTTGTATGGCCATCAAACAACGCTATACATTACCCAATGCTGGACATGTTGTACAACATGCTTAATAGTCTATGGGCTGCTTTAAAAATAGCAATAACGGAATTTTCCACGTTAGTGCATTTAACAAGATACGTTATTTTAGTTAACAAGATGGTAATAAGAAGATGCACCAAAACAGCTGTTATATGCACGTGGCATTCAGAAATGTAAACAAAAGCACGTGGTACTTTGTTATCTAAGCAAAAGCACGTGCTCTTTGAAAATGTAAACATATAACTTCAAATAGTATATACATGCAATAATGTATAAAAAACATGTATTATTTCGTAAAAAAAAATATATCAATCGATACTACATTATACTGTGTTAAATAAAATAATTGTCATCCATTTTTTTTAAATTTGTCAAAAATAGGCCATAGAATGAAGAGCTCCAAAATTTTTTGCATAGGATTTTGACTACCCTTGTCAAGATTTTCAAATATAACACATGCCACAAATGATCGTACGGGTCATGTTACACACCAACAAGATTTGGTCTACTAGGTTACTATGCAAACAAAAAAAAATTGAAAAAATGGTATTTTTCCAAAGAAATAGGCCAGAGGATGAAGAGCTCCAAAAGCTTTTACATATAATTTCTACTACCCTTGCCACGATTATTAAATATACCCCATGCGCCAAATGATCGTACGGATCATGCTACACACAAACAAAAATTTGCTACACACAAAAAAATTTGGAAAAATTGTATTATTTTAAAAATTTTGAAAAATAGGCCAGAGGATGAAGAGCTCCAAAACCTTTTACATATAATTTCTAGTACCCTTGCCAATACTACAAAATATACCACATACCTCAAATGATCGTACGAATCATGCTACACACCAACAAGATTTGGTCTACTGGGTTACTATGCAAACAAAAAAATTGAAAAAAATGGTATTATTCCAAAAATTTTCAAAAATAGGCCAGAGGATAAGGAGCTCCAAAACCTATTACATATAATTTCTACTACCCTTGCCAAGACTACAAAATATACCACATGCCCCAAGTGGTCGTACGGGTCATGCTACACACCAACAAGATTTAGTCTACTGCGTTACTATGCAAACAAAAAAATTGTATTTTTCCAAAAATTTTCAAAAATAAGCCAGATGATGAAGAGCTCCAAAATCTTTTACATATAATTTCTACTACCCTTGCCAAGATTGCAAAATATACCACATGCCCCAAATGATCGTACGGGTCATGCTACATACCAACAAGATTTAGTCTACTGGGTAACTATGCAAACAAAAAAATTGTATTTTTCCAAAAATGTTCAAAAATAGGCCAGAGGATGAAGAGCTCCAAAACCTTTTGCATATAATTTTTACTACCCTTGCCAAGATTTCAAAATATACTACATGCCCCAATTGATCGTACGGGTCATGCCAAACACCAACAAGAATTAGTATACTGGGTTACTATGCATACAAAAAAATTTAAAAAAAATTGTATTTTACCAAAAATTTTCAAAAATAGGCCAGAGGATAAAGAGCTCCAAAACCTTTTACACATAATTTCTACTACCCTTGCCAAGATTACAAAATATACCACATGCCCCAAATCATCGTAGGGGTTATGCCTCACACCAACAAGGTTTGGTCTACTTTTTGGAAAAATAAAATTTTTTTCAATTTTTTCGATTGCATAGTAACCCAGTAGACCAAATCTTGTTGGTGTGACCCGTACGATCATTTAGAGCATGTGGTATATTTTATAATCTTGGCAAGGGTAGTATAAATTATATGTAAAAGGTTTTGGAGCTCTTCATTTCCTGGCCTTTTGTTAAAAATTTTTTGGAAAAATACCATTTTTTCAATTTTTTTTGTTTGCATAGTAACCTAGAGGACCAAATCTTGTTGGTGTGTAGCATGACCCTACGATCATTTAGGGCATGTGGTATATTTGGGAATCTTGGAAAGGGTAGTAAAAATTATCTGCAAAAGGTTTTGGAGCTCTTCATCCTCTGGCCTATTTTTGAAAATTTTTGGAAAAATACCATTTTTTTAAATTGTTTTTGTTTGCATAGTAACCCAGTAGACAAAATCTTGTTGGTGTGTAGCATGACCCGTACGATCATTTGGGGCATGTGGTATATTTTGGAATCTTGGCAAGGGTAGTAAAAATTATATGCAAAAGGTTTTGGAGCTCTTCATCCTCTGGGCTATTTTTAAAAATTTTTGCAAAAATACCATTTTTTTAAATTTTTTTGCTTGCATGATTACCTAGTAGACCAAATCTTGTTGTTGTGTAACATGACCCGTAAGATCATTTGGGGCATGTGGTATATTTTAAAATTTTGGGTAGTAAAAATCATATGCAAAAAATTTTGGAGCTCTTCATTCTTTGGCCTATTTTAGACAAATTCAAAAAAATGGATGACAATTATTTAATTTAATCCAATTTAATGTAGTATCGATTGATACATTTTTTACAAAATAATATGTGTTTATATGACATTATTGCATTTATATACTATTTTAACTATTATGTTTACATTTTCAAACAGCACGTGCTTTTGCTTACATATCTAAGTACCACGTGCTTTTGTTTACATTTCTGAATGACACGTGCTTTTGGATACGTTTCTATGCACCACGTGCGTTTGTTTACATATAACAGCTGTTTTTGGTGCATCTTCTTATTACCATCTTGTTAACTACAATAACGTATCTTGTTAAATTCATGGAGATCGTATCTTGTTAAATTCATGGAGATCTGGGTTACTTGGTCTCTTTTATTTTTTCCGAACACTTGTTTGGTTATGAAGATTTAGATGTAAGTCTGATAGATTCCGATGAAGAACTAACTTTGGATATTCCAAATTCAAATAGTTTAATTTCTGATCTAAATAACACAAAAAAATGAAGTTTTGAGAAAAACGCATTTAAAGTTTCATAACGCATTATCACTGTGAACACACCTTCGGTTGGGAGATGCGATTTGGTATGGTTAGTTATGATTAGGTGCCGACTTTGATGACGTCTTGCCTATGTGGTGACGTATTCTTTTTCGTTTTTAAAGTGACAATTTAAAACCAAAAAATCAAAGTAAAATTTTAATGTTTTTCTTATTTTTATCGATTTTTCCAAGTTCGTTTTGTACGTTTTTATGGGGTAAATAAATTTTTATCAGAAATCTAACTCATTTCATCTTATTCTACACCCTTTTAGGTACCAGAATCCACTCTTAAGTCTAAACCCGTTTTTTGACACACTAGGTCCCTTTTCTCGGAGAAGGTCACATATGATGATTTCATATATCTTGATAAATGCGACAAAAGAACTGAAAAGTTGGACAATTTATATAATTGTCTTTTGACTATTTGTCCAACATCTACTATTAGTAAAGGAGTATTTTCCACTTCTAGCTTTATCGACAGCAAACAAAAAAATCGTCTTAAAACGAAACATTTAATTTTCATATTATTTCAAAAATATTATTTTAGAAGTGAAACATAGATTTTCTTTTTACATATTTAAAATGTAATTAAAAAAAACTTATTTATGCATATAATAAAAACAATTAACAATTGTAATAAAAACAATTAACAAATTATATAAGATTTTTATTCAAATAAAAAAAAAAAAAACGAAAAAACTGGTTGACCGGTTTTTTCTGCAAAAACCGAAACCAGTTTTTTTAAAATTCGATTTTTCGAAGAAAACCGAAACCGGTTTTTTCAAAAGGCCGGTTTTTTGAATACTCTACATTTAATTCAATATCGATTTAAGGTTACCTAGAAAATTGGAATTTAATGATAACGATATATTAGAAGCCCTGACTGCCAACTCTGCAAGTAATTTTCAGTAATGTAAATTTAACATATTTATTTGAATAATTCAGCAAAGCAGGTGCAATTAGATAAGAATTCAGCTTAGCAAGCATTCTCGCCTTTATATTGCTATTAGTTTTACGCTAGAGCCTATATAACACTTGCTTGATCTTGTATTGACGAAAAATTATGAATTTTCTAATGAGAAAATAATGTTTATGAGAAGTTCAACTGTTTTGAATAAATCAATATTTCCTTAGCTTGTTGCCTTAGCTAGTTTGTCATATACATCAAAGTTTACATACAAAAAAAAATTTATTATTGTTTCAATGCATTTGTCGCATATGCATCAAATTTCCATACAGAGAATCTAAAATATATTTCTGAATTGTTTTGTTGCACTACCATTTTATTTAAATTGCTGTCAATATCAATCCAGGATCGTAAACACCCCAATTAAAATTAAAATGTTGTAGTTATTTTTAGTTATTAATGGGCTAATTGTGCTGGAGGTAAAAAAACATTTAATTACATATGTAAAAATAATGTTATTTTGTTAGTTTCCTTAATTTCTTTTGTAATAATTTTAAGTAAATAAAAGAACACAATTTTTTTTAATTATTTAATATAGGTTCGTAAACAGTCCGTCATTGAGGGGATTTAACGCATTCGAATCACTTTCGATGTTCCTATAATTAGTTGGCTGGCCTTCTGCGCATTTGAATTTCTGTGTTGAATTTCGTTATGATTGTTGGTTGGGCTTTGACGCAAATTTTTGTAAATTCTGCATTATTTTTTTCTGTGTATTCGAAAACTAAAATTATAATGGCATCACTGTAATTATAAACATATGGCATCATTCACAAGTTTTTGAAACAGTTATCTGACAGCACATCTGACAGTAACATTTTCAACAGCTGGTTGTATTTTGGTGTCCATTGTTATTGTTTTTATGTTAATTTTTTTTTTCGGTGAAATTAAACAAACAAGTATAAAAAGAATTAATAAATATATTAAATAAATGTGACTATGCTGCACTTTATCGGGCGTTCTTAAAAAAAAGTAAGTGGCCCCCAATAGAATTAAAGAATTTTATTCTATTTTCGGTATTATAGCTTCAAAAATTATCGTTTCTGAACTATTTTTTTTTGTAGATGTTCCAGTAACATTTTACTTTTCATAGAAAATAATAGAACGATTATCTAGAACTTCAAAACAAAAAAATAAAATGAACATGGAGGAGTCTTTGGAAAATGTGCCACCGCCTAGAATTATTTTAGTATGTATGTTATGTTATCGTCAATATGATTTAGAAGAAGATTTACGTGGTCATATGATAGAATATCATAAATGTATACCTATAAAAGCAACACCAACAATTCATAATCTTCTTGAGACAAAAGATGCAAAAAATACTTCAAATGTGCCACCAAAACTCGAAGAGACAATTGAATCACCAATAAAATATGTTTTAGATATGAAACCAGTTCCATTTAAAGATTTTCGTTTAATCTTAAGAAATTCCATGACATTAAAATGTACAAAGTATTCAAATTGTCTATATAAATTTGAAACAGAAGAGAAATTGCAAAAACATATTCAATGTCATGCTAGCACAAATTTTTCCTTTAATTGTTTAATATGTTCTATGCAATTAAATAATTGGAGACGATGTTCAGCTCATCTTTGGAAACAACATCAAATCAATGTGGATTTATTAAAATGTCCTATATGCGATTTTAAATCATACGCTTCAGGTAGGTTTGCTTTTAATTCAGAATTTTTTTATATTCAAATTTTGAATTTTTCATGTAAAAAAATGTCTTAGAATCAGACAGTTTTGCTGTCAAAAAATGTAGATTCTGGGAAATCTTCTATAAAAACAATTTTAAGATTTTAAACACTTTCTTTCATAAAAATGTACTTTATGTCTGCCTTTGGAATCAACAAATTATTTTTTTGTATGTTCTGTTTTGCATTTTTAAAATCCTGAAGAAAATTTTATTTGAGTACCCACACTTATAAATATTTTAATATGTGTACCAGATTTTGGGGCCTGGGGGCCACAAAGGCTCAGTGCCCCAAAAACCGAAGATAGAATTTTTTTCTTGAGGAACGCCCAATAAAGAGCACTTTTGCTAATTTTTCTATAGAAGATATTAAAAATATTTCAGTATCTAACAAAATAAGAATCTAAAGTTTTTATATAGAAAATGTCTTGGAAAAATATTCTATGAACAATTTTTTTCATAGAATCTAGGATTTTATCTTAAGATATAAGAAAAAAAGGCTTACAAACCACAAAATGTTCTACTTTTTGCAGCTTTAGTATGGCGTCATATGAGGGTTCATAAAAAATGGCGTCCCAGAGTTTTACGTTCCCTGAAAGCGGTCAAGCAACGACGTTTGGAGGCATTAAAGCAACCATTGGATAAGAAACCTAATGCAGAAATAGTTAAGAAAAATAAATACTATTCTGAAAAGATATGTGAAATATGTGATCGGAAATTTGTCAATGGCAAGACTCTGTCAAAGCATATAAAAACGGTGCACAATAAAATTAAACCGTTCAATTGTAATGTCTGTGGAAAGAAAACTGCTAGGAAAGCCAGTTTAATTGTAAGTTTCCCTACAAACAGACCTTGAAAAATATAAATTTTTATTGAATTAATTTGCGAACAAAATAATCCTTTTTGTGAATCAGCGAGTTGATTCAATATTTTATTAATCAATTTATCAAATCAGATTTAAGATCATAATGGATAATCAGTTTTATTTGAATCTTTTTTGATTCAATGGAATCAAATCATTTCAAACATAATTCTTTTTTTAATTCGTGAATTAAAAAAATTGATTTGATTTGCGAAAAAACATTAAAATTGACTTGTAAATCTCGCTTAGTTTTCTAGATATTCGCCATTTTGTAAAATGGCCTGTATCTCGAAAATAAAGCGAGATAGGGAAAACGGACAAAACTTTTGCTCTACTAGTGTTTTAATATACTACGTTTAAAAAAAACTAGGCCAGCACCCCGTTTCTGTATTTAATGCATGAAGTTTTTGCATCGAGAAACTCATGGTTACCCTACTTTATACGGGGTGACTTAATAGATTAAAAAAAGTTGTTTGCCTGTGACTCACTCTATGGAAAGCAAAACAAAGTTGCATTTAACATTTATCGATGCGAGAAATACAGAAACAATTCGCAGGTTCGGAAGACATCCCGAGGTATTTATTTTTATAAAACAGCCACAGGGAAACGACGAAATTTGTATTATCGGAGTGTGTTAATTTATATAATCATATAAATTGATAAAAAATAGTCCCCTTTGGCATTTTTATATAAATTGCTACGGGCTTAAAATTAAATTAATCGTCATTTAAAAAAAAATCATGTTAATTCGCTTATCAAAATAATTTTTTTTTTGATCCGCGAATAAAATTAAAATTGATTTGATTCTTTGATTTAAAATTAAACTATTTCGTTTGATTTATAAAAACAATTATTTAATTTGCCAATAATAAGATAAAGATAAGAAGATAAAGATTAAATCATGGTAGTAAATAATTCAATCAGAAAAATTAATTCGCGAATTAATTCGTCAAATTTTACATCAGATTTGTAGACTGATTAAAGGAATTATGTTTTTAATGGTCTGCCTACAAATCTATTCTTATAAAAATCCATACAATTATTTATTTAAAATTTACTATCCCTAGATACATATGCGTCAACATACTGGCGAAAAGCCCTTACAATGTAAAACATGTAAATTTTCTACTCGTGATCCTAGTGTCTTGCATAAACATCAAATGCGTCATAATCGTGTTGGAAAAATAAAATGTTCTTTATGTGATTATTCATGTATTCAGTCAATCGCCTATAAACGTCATATACGTTTAAATCATGTGGAATTTTATAAAAAGATATCATGTGATTTATGTAATTTTGTAACCATTGAAGAGGATAAACTTAAGGCTCACAAGCAAGATCATCGCAAGGGTTTAATTGATAATAATGAAGATGCAATAGGCACTGGGAATATATTGAAAAATAATGAGGTAAGATTATAATAACATTTTTTTCTTAAGTTTAACCAATTGATAAAATTAAAAAATATCCGTTGAAATTTTTACACACATTTTAGTTTGTACACGGAGAATTCACGAAGATTCAATTCTATTTTGAATGAACTCGAATGAATTCCTTTGTAAACATTCGCGAGAATTCATTCTTGGAAATTTGAATTCTCATCCCAGAAATTCAATCAATTTATCTCATTCAATTTTACAATTCATTGAATTTCCGTAATTTCATGTTTATGTATTTGTTTCTATGCACAAAAAGTATACATATAATTTTCTATAGAGTATTTTTCCCGCTCTACCAGAAATTCAACATGGTACAGAGTTCAGCGGCAACATTTTTAAATGAGAGGGCAACATTTTCAAAGTTGCTAAAGTGTTGAAAAACATTAAATTTGGTGTATGTAGTGCTGCCACATAAACAGTGTAATTTTTTAGCCCAGTTTTTGGGACTCTTAACTGTTTACCAGTTTTTTCATGAAAACAATTTTTTTTTTCAAATTATTGCATTTTTTATAGGTTTTTAGTTACATGTTGCAACAATTAATAGCATATTTATTCTCTTTATTATATATTTTTACCATAGAAATGGGGAATAATGGATATGAATATACATAGTTGGTCAATTTGTGTGTACACACTTTAATACTTTTCATGTCACAATGTTATGTTTGAATTCGTAGCTATATTTTAACACAATTGCAAATTTTTGTTGTATTTTTTTACTTTATTAGACATGTCTAATTTTAGTAAAAATAAATAGTATATTGAACAAATATTATATTTTTATATGCTCGCTGTTGGAATAGATTGCCACATTTTTTACGTATTTTCTCTAACTCAAATAACGTCTTTCGTTTAAAACTTTTAAAACATTTTTGTGATGTGGTTTGAAAGTCTAAATTGTTAAAAACCCTTAAATAGTGTGATTATTCTCTGAACATTTGATATATTCTTGGAGAAATTTTTTATTTCATATTTATATATTTTGTTTTTCATTTAATATATGCTGTTGTTAATGGGACTTGAAATCTACTTTTATTAAAACCGTAAAATTAACATTCATTACGGCTGGGGAGCCAATAAGTACATTATTTATATATTTTAATATTAATTTTTTTATATATATATATATATATATATATATATATATATATATATATATATATATATATATATATATATATATATATATATATATATATATATATATATATATTAATTTTTTCTTTTTTAAATTTAAGTTTTTTATTCAGGAATTTTGCTTTGTAATATGATTTATTGGCCTATGTGGCTTTATATTACATTATGTACAATAAATAAATAAATAAATAAATAAATAAATAAATAAATAAATAAATAAATAAATAAATAAATAAATAAATAAATAAATAAATAAATAAATAAATAAATAAATAAATAAATAAATAAATAAATAAATAAATAAATAAATCTGAAAAAATACATGAATAAAATAAAAAAACATTTTTTATGAAATAATCTGAAAAATCTCTAGCATCCCAAAAAACGGCAAAAAAAAAAATAGTAAAAATTTGTTATATGGCAGCACCGCTAAACACTACTAAAAGTTGCCGACCAAAACTCACCTTTGTTGCCGCCAAACTATGTTCGTGTTCTAAGAGAGTACTAAAAAGTTCGTGAGAGAGAAACATACTCCATAGAAAATTATATACTTTTTGCTATGCACTGATAGGTATCTACTGCTTGATATTACGGGCATTAGAGTTGTATTTTAGGTGTTACTTCTCATGTTAAACAGTCAATAGAGCAATGCTAACAAAAGAGTGAAAATAATCTGTACTCCACAGTCAAATATGTTTAACTTTGGAGTGTATTATAAAAAAGATATTAAACATGTTTTACAGAGTAAGAAAAAGAGAAAAAAGTTAATTTGCTACAGCGTGCAGTACTTCATAATTGTGAACGTACCTTAAACGTTTACAAAAATTGCTTGGAAAAAAATCATTATTGAATCGACCATCTATTTTTTTTTATGAAAAATCCAATTTAATATGCAATTTTATTTAAAATGTTTAAATCGATTTATTTTTCGAGAAAATTTAAAATCATATGTATTTTTTCGATAAAAAAAAATCTAAATCTTAACTAAGGCCGAAAGGAGCTAAATTTGGATTCATTTATTTTTGGAATAAAATCTAAAAACGTTTAAATCGATTTAATTTGAAACCATCTTTAAATCTTTAAATCGATTTATCTTCTAAACTAAGACCCGGAGGCCAAAAATAAGCCTAAACCAAAAATCGAATTTTATATGAAATTTGATTAAAAATGTTTAAACCGATTTATCTACAAAACTAAAGCCTGGATGGAAAATAGGGAGTTTAATTTGAAATAACATATTTTTCATTGCAAAAATCGAATTTTATATGAAATTTTATAAAATCGATTTATCTCATAAACAAAGGGCCGGAAGGCGAAAAGGAGTTTAATTTGAAATCATCTGTGTTTAATGGTAATTCGCAACGACTAATCGATACTTTAAAATATGACTTTCGTAGCGCACAAATTTTAGTCATAAATAAAACACTAAATGACACTAAACACTAAATGACTCAAAAATTTTTTACAAATATCACAAAAATTCTGAAAATTTTCAGAATTTTCAGAATTCATATTTTATAAATCTTTTAAAAGCAAAGAAAAACAAATTCATATAGGTATGATTCCAGAAGATTTAAGAGGTTTTTATAAGCCTTTTCAGACTCCCAATCTACACAAATAAGCAAAAAAAAAGAAATACAAAAAAAAAAAATAGAAACCGAATTCTATAGAAATTATTATGGAATAAATAATCAATTTAATATAAAGGAACTTTTGCAAATAAGAACTTTTTTGTATTAACTGTTTTATAATGTTTGAATTTTCGTATATTTTTATACCCTTCACCACCGGTGGAAAGGTATATATATATAAAGTATATATATTCTCGGTCCTTATGAAGAGCGAAGTTGATTTAACGATGTCCGTCTGACCGTCTATCCGTCTATGTGTTGAAATAGGTTTTCCGAAGAACCCAGACATGACGAGGACTTGCTTTTTATATATTTCTGACACATGTGATCCATTTCTGTTTTCTATTGAAAATCAGCCAGATCGGTTGATAAATGGCCGAGATATTAGCAAAAAACCACGACTACCTCTAATTTTTTTCGTAAAATCCCTTTGTTTAAGATGTATGTAGAATTTTACGCATAACAAACACATCCATTTGTTGTAATTATTTTCTTTCACCTCTTCACCTTTTATACACAAACAACAAACACATACAAAGATTTGTCATTTAAATAAAAACCAAACAAATCTGTTTTAAACGAAAACTGTTTATTTTTTTATTTCTATTAACGACGGTTGCATATAAGCTTCAACAGCTCAGTGGTCTAAGCGCTATGTCATAAATAGCTTTTCCCTCTTTGGCGCGGGTTCGATCCCCGTCTATTCAACTTTTTCGTACAATTTTTTTATATTTTCTTAAGACTTTTTTTTGTTTATTTTTTGTTTTTTAACATTAATTAAACGTTTTTGTAAAAATAAAACACATGCAGTTCTAGTGAAATCTTTTAACGATTTGTAAAGAAATATTTTTTTGGTCGAAAAAAGCTTTTTTTAGAACTAAAAAGATTTTTGAAAAAAAAAAATATGACAACACTGATTGGCATTATGATCGTGATTTTGTTGTTTTTATTTTATTTGAACTTTTTGTCTTTCACCTCTTCACCCTTTATACACAAACAGCAAATCCATACAAAGGTTTGTCAGTTAAATAAAACGACGTTTGCTTATGTCCTTCAATGACTCAGTGGTCTAAGCGCTTTGACACAAATACTTTTTTCTTTTAGTCGCGCGATCGTGCCCTGTCTATTCAACTTTTTTTGTACATTTTTGTTTTATTTTTTTAAGACTTTTTTTTGTTATTTTTTTTATTTTTTTAACAAAACAAATACGTCCAGCACAGTTGGCTTAACGGTGTCGGTCAGCTTTTCTGTATAATTGGAGAACGGAAAGAGGAAAAGTTTCCAAATAAGGTGCAAGCATCTTGGTTATCAATACACAACATCTGACCAAATGTGGGCGGGATCCTCGAATTGGGCGTGGCACAAAATAAATTCATTTATATCTTAAGAACGGTAAATACTCCATAAATGGGCTAAAAACATCAAAATTTTTATAAAAACTAAAATTTTAGAGCTGTAATATGACGCATGGATACGTCTTATATATCAAAAGATCGAAAATCTTTAGTAGAACATATTTGCTGAAAAAAGTTATGACCAAAACATACATTTTTTTAAATTTTCGCGAACCATAAATCTTCCCGAGTCCAAGTTTTATCACCAAACTAAATGGTAAATTTCCTCTTAAAGATGTCCGTATATAAATCTGTCCATTCCATAAATGTCCATATAGAAACTTCACTTTTTTCCCAACCATGGTGAAGGGTATATAAGATTCGGCATAGCCAAATTTAGCCGCTCTTGTTTTTTTTTTTTTTAATTTAAACATTTTGTTATTAAACTCTACAACAATCTGGTTTTAAATGTATGTATATTTTATACATAGTCGCATGATTTATTTTATACATAATCGCATAATTTTTAGTGCGGTTAACTATAATTAAAACTGCTGTACTATGTAGTTCTATGTACTATGTAGTTCTGAATATCGTCATAATATTCATGATAGTTTTTGTTTTTCTATTTTCTAAAACAAAAATGTTCTTATTTCATATTTTCAGATTTCAACAGATTGTTTTCTACCCCTGGAAAGTATTGATTCTTTGCCACATGAACCGGCAGTTGATACGGGTGGTGTAACGATACCAGCTCCTTCTGAGGATTCCCAGTTTCCAACATATTTGAATAATTAAAAGATTTTAAGTTTTAACTTTTTTTCACTATTTATTTTTGGTTTTACTGATTTTATGATATGATTTGCAACGCAATATTATTTGTTTTGAATTATGTTTTTTTTTTGTGTTTGTTTTTAAAATCTCATACATTTTTTAAGTTTATAATTTTAAATTTAACATTTTATGTTTTTAAAGTTTTTTTTTTTATTTTGTTTTACATACGATTTTCGAGTTTTTGTTTACACGGGCAATTAATGTTTTTTTTTTTTTAATTTAATTTAAGAATTTGTTCAACATTTTTGTTTTTATTAAGATAATTTTTGAATTTTAAGTTTATCTGTTTTTTTTTGTTTAATATAAACGACGCTAAATGTTAACGTACATTAATTTCAATTATTCAATTTGTTTCGTTTGTTTTTAATATGAAAATATTTTTAATTTTTTTTTAGTTTTGACGTATTTCAAATTCAATTAATTGTTCAATTTCTAATTGTTTTATTTTTAATTGAAATTCTTTTTATTTTTAACTTTTAAATAATTGCTTTCTTTCAATTTTTCTTTACAGAGTTTTTTTTTTAAATTGCTAATATTTTGTTTAATTACACTACTCATAATATATTCGAATATTTGTTTGTTTTGTTTTTGCTTGAGCAGTGTTATTACAGTTCAATTGGAAGTATTTTTTTTAATTTAATTTTCTTTTATAATTCTGGAAATTATAAATTCTGTTTATTTTAATTGCTTTTTGCACGTTATTTTTTTAATAGTTTAAATAAAATAATTTAGATTTTCTGTTACTTTAGTGTTTCAAAAATAATTTACATATTTTAGTTTATCTTTTTATTTCTTTACTTCTTTTTTTAACAAATAAATAAAATTTTAGTTTTTTATTGTCTGTATTTGATTTAAAATAGCATAGATGATTTTTGTTTTATTTTTATTTTTGTAAAATTCAATAAAAAATTATTTAAATTTAAATAAAAGCAATAAAAATAAAATAAATATTTTTAAAATTTATAAATTTAATTTTTTATGTAGGGCAGTGTTTTATTTGTTTTTTTTTATATCAAATTAATGTAAATTTAAGTCTAAAATATAAAAAAAATATTGGGTGGGTTTTTCTTTTGTTTTTATTAAGATTAGATAAGATAAGTAACAATATTTGTTTTGACATAAAAATAAATTAAGATATGTTTAATGAAAAAAATAATTTAATTAGTGCTTTAAATTATAATTAATATTTTTATATGATGATTTAAACAATTTGGATTAAAGTTGAGAATCATTTTAGATTACTAATCTTTTAAAAACACAAATGAATACAATCTTATAACAGGGTTGATTATACGGCTAAAATACGGTAATCGATTCAAAACCCTTCCAGATGACTGCTGTTATTGAAATTTCGTAACATTAGTGTTCTCTACCACAAATATGGAGATTCATTATCCTTAAAATGCCTGTCCCGTAGCCTGCGCACAGGACCGTTCTGTGAGCATTGAATATATGATCCGTTTGAAAGTACCTTCCGCGTGACTGGTAAAATAGGACCGATATAAAAGTTCCTACCCCATAACCTGTCCCTTGACGGGTCTGAAAAAACCTACACCTTGATTGGTGACAACAAATCAGATCCAGCACATATTAGTAGTGTTCGGATTCGGAGTTCGGTTAAAAAGTGCTGTTCCACAAAGTGGAAATAAAATTTAAAATTTGTTTAATTTATATAATAAATATAAATGTTCAAGCGTTGCCATTATTTAAGATAATCTTTTAAATATTTGAACTCATGGTTTCAATGTTTTTGATATCATTTTGAGTTTTATTTATGTTTAAATATTTTTTATGTTATTTTATTTTAGAAAACTCATCTTCAAAATCAATCGAAAGCCATGTTTTATTTAAAACCATTGTTAACTTGACCGAAGTTCGGATACGGCGTAAACTTCGACTAAAAAATGTAAGCTCGGTCGGACACTCCATATAAGTGAAGTGGTACAAATATGCTCTGTCCGCAATTAATTAATACAAATTTAATTATCTGTTTTCTAATTATTGTTGATCGTTCGACTTTGATTGTTTTTGTTCGACTGAAAATCACTTCGTGCATGTTCTGGAATTAGTGACAAATTTAAAACGTAAAATTTTTCCAATTCACCTATTTGCAAAAACGGTGTTCTTGAATTCGTACGATTTTACACTCACCAAAAAAAAAAGTCTGTAATGGCCACTGAAAATTTTGCTGTTATTACGGGAAATTTTGCTCAGCAAATCTGTGTTGCTAATCTTAGCAACACATGTCTGCTGACGTGTAGTACAATGAAATTTGTAGATAAAATAAGCTGCCGCTACTTAATTTTAGTAAACTTTTTGTTAAGTGAAATAAAAAATCTGTTTGCTAAAATCAGCAAAAATACTAAATATTATTACTCCTAGTACAAAATTTCAAATTTATTTTTTTTATCGAGCATCAATTTTTTTAATTTTATTTATTTTTTTCAAAAAATATTTTATACAAAATTAAAAAAAAAATTAATCAAAGGCTTAAAAATTGTAAAATCATAAACGAATTTTTTCTAATTTGGCAATTTCTGTTTTGAAAAATATTTTTAGTAAATTTTTTTTTTAATTTTTAGGTTAAATTTTAATTATTTTCAGGTCTGATTTTTAGAACTAAAAAATTTTGGATCTATTTTAAGTGGATGTCCTATTTTTAGACATGAGTTAGTATCTTCACTTCCGATCCTTTTTTTAATCTATATAACATTTTAATGTATTTTAAGTTTGTGGGTGTAAGTTTCAATTAGAAATAACTTTTCCTTCAATATCCACTTTTTAAAATTAGTATTTTTTTTTGCTAAGTTTAGCAAATCGGTTTTCAATAATTTGTAAAGTGATTTCTGAAATTAGCAGCAAAAAGTTGTAAATATTCTGTAAAAATTTGGTAATTTTGAAAATGTAAATAGCAAAAAGATTTGCTAAATAATACTAAAATAATTACTAAAAATCAGTACAAATATAGGGATTGAAAACAGCTTACAAATTTTTTTACTAACTTTTTTTTCTGAGTGTAGTGTTTAGGTAGAAAAATATTTTAGTTGTCAAAAACAAAAAGAATTTGATTTTACAAAATTCCAAAGTGAATTCGAAAACACTAAAATATTTCAGTTCGATTTATTTTTTGCGTAATGGGATTGCAGAACATAGACGATTGTTTTTTATTGTGATTTCTGCTAATTTCAATTTACATTGATGTTGTCAATTGAATCAAAGACCTACCCCGTGATCGGTTACTTTTGTAGTTCTTTCCATTCCCACTTTGTTCTTCTTTTATTCATGTATGTTCTGGAATCCCATTACGCAAAAAATAAAACGAACTCAAATATTTTGGTGTTTGGTGAAATCACTTTCACTAGTTTTTTTACTAATTAAATCCGCCAGATGGTTAGCAGGCAAAATCAATTAGTACGTGAATTTTTTATTATTAATCATATGTTGTGAGAAGAGAAAACACTTGGGTCATACATTGTAATTTGGAATTATTTTTATTAATTTCAAGTGTATTTTTACCATTTCAACATTTATTAACACTAAAATAAGAGTTTTTAAAACAGAGCTAAAATATGTATTTTTTTTGGCAAAAGTTTACTTTTTAGGGGAACCCTCAAAAGTTAAGTTAAAAAAAATTATTTTCTATATGGTAAGAGGACCTGCTAGGTTCATACACCGCAAAGGAAACTAAAGGAAATTTTCTCATGACTAAAAATTTGCATTTCGTTTTAAGATCCGGGAAATAGTTTTATTTTTTTATTTATTTATTTATTTATTTATTTTTTTTTTTTTTATTTATTTATTTATTTATTTATTTGTTTATTTATTTATTTATTTATTTATTTATTTATTTATTTATTTTTTTTATTTATTTATTTATTTATTTGTTTATTTATTTATTTATTTATTTATTTATTTATTTATTTATTTATTTATTTATTTATTTGTTTATTTATTTATTTATTTATTTATTTATTTTTTTATTTATTTTTTATTTATTTATTTATTTATTTATTTATATTAATCACATAGTTACAATTTATATCTTAATAATATCTTAATATCTTAACCGAGCACTAGCAACAAAGGCCATCGGCTCGTTGTTGCGAAAAAAGACCAGAGCCTCTGGTGGGAATCGAACCCGCGACCCCCGCACTGATTAGCTAGCACGCTACCGGGGCGCTCAACCGTTAAATAGAATTCGCGTTGGTCTATTTTAGTATATTTTAGGTAGTAAAAAATTTAAAACTTAATTTTTCGTTAAAAAAAACTGGAATTTATTGTCCGCATTAAACGGAATGGAATTTTGTAGAAACAAGAGATTTTTATTTTTGACAACTAAAAATATTTTTCGACCATAAAATCGTACCAATTCCAGAACACCGTTTTTGCAATTAAGTGAATTGGAAAAATTTTACGTTTTGAATTAGTCACTAATTCCACAAAATGCACGATTGTCTTGTATTCTTGGTTTTATTATTTCTGTATTTTGTAGTTATTTGAGCTGAAAATTGAAACAACAGAACAATGTGTGATCGAACCCTACTGACTGACGCCCACTAAATTAAAGCATAGTATGTTGTTCGGTTTGCACGATAATGAATTTCATGTGAAAAACATCCCCTAGTGCTAATTCTGTTACTGGTTAGTCTCGTGACTAGTTCTTTTGCGTTAGCCCAGTTAGGGGTTCTTCTGCGTCAATCCTGTGACATGTCACAAAGCGCAATTCATACCCTAATATGGCAAGTCCATTTTAAAGTAACCGTTCGTTCCCTTTTATATAAAAGAACCGGTCCGATGACCAGTCACATGACATGTTCTAACACAGGTCCGTTGCACACATTGTATCAATACCCTTGAAATACCGTTAATAACGTTACCCAAATAATCGAAATATTGTTAAGCCATTTTATACCACTCATAGATCCTGTAGGAAATTTTTTTTAACGAAATTTGGCAGAAAGATGTATTGGTTTTCTATTAAGCATTTCTTGTTGCTTTTGTACTTTTATCTTATCCTCTAGTGGTGGAATACATAAATAAAGTTAATATATTGATGCTTAGTGTGCACTTAATGGGTTAACTTTTTATACAAAATATAATCAAACTAGTCCTCCATAATTTTTGAGATTTTTTTTAAATGTTCCAATTTTAAGAAAATTTTTGAAACTTTTCCGCTTGTTGAAACTATTTTCTTTCATATTATTTTTTATATAAAAAATAGCAGTAACTTTTAGAATATTAAAGTTTTTATAAATTCGGAAACTTTTTGTATCCGATATGTTACTTTTACAGAAAAAATTAATGCTGCAAAAAAATTTTTCTTCTCCTCAAAAAAAAAAAAAAAAAATAAATAAAAAATATCAGAGAGCTTTTTTGCCACGTGATGGTGTATTTTAGATTGTACCAAAACTTTGTGACTACAAAATTTAATTTTCTAAAACCCTTACTTCTACTTAACAATTGACTATACACAGAATAAAATTGCAAAATTCTGTTTGTAATATTAAACATCTTTCATAGAACATTTTTGTAAATACAAAAAAAAAAAAATATTTTATTTAAAATGGCACCAACAATGGAATTTGTAAATACAAAAAACTTTTTGTTAATTTTTAGTAAAATATCCCACATATTGCAGACTATAATATCTGGCCCTCTAAATCCCAAAATGTAAACGACTCGTTGGTCAGGTAGCGGATAAGTTATATTAATTCATCCCTGCAATGAATAACACTCATACGCCTTAGAATGATTAAATGAAATATAAGAAATCCTAAAGCAACTACATAGTTTCGTTGACTGTAATAAAAAAATTAATAATAAATTGCTAAAATATGCGAGAATTATACATATAAATCGTACAAAAAAAAAAAAAATAAAAGAAATACATAAATGTTGTGGTAAATACTCAACTAACATATTATTGAAATTCATTTAGTTAATCTCTTTTGTTTAAATCTCTTGCCACATTCTGTACTACTAATATTAAATTTAGCTAAACTTTTATACTGAAATAATACAGTAAGTAGAACTAATTACCATAAATTTTGTAGGTATGTAACTAATATATATACACACGCTTTGAATTTAAATTGAAATGACATACTTAATGCTATACGAAATTTATAAACTACAATACTTAAATATAGTTTTGTATGTATGAGTTTATCATTATCATTATAATTAATTTTAATTGTTTTTGTTTTTTATATATCTATCGTTTAAGGTTAATTTTGTGCGTCGCATAATAAATGCTAGAAAATAAAAATAGACTATTAAAAAAAAAAACAAACTCATTCTAGTTAAAGTATTTTGTATGAATATTACTTAGAAAATATATTTACATGATGAGATTTTAAATAACAAATTTTTAATTAAAAGATTTCGGAGAATGGTATACATTCAGATAAAATTTTTAGAATCAAGCAGAAACAACATTAAATTAAATAGAAATAGTTTTTAAATCATACGAAATTTGTTTTGTTTTAATTTAAATATGGGAGATTTCATCTCAAGTATACGAACTTTTAAAACTGATGTCTTGGGATAAAACTTCCACTAAGTTGAGTACTATTGGGTAGTACGAGGGCGGATCAATAAGTCCGTAACTTTTCAAACTTCCCTCGTAGTTATATGAAATGCAACACTGTTCCTATCAAGTACCACCTGTTAATAGATGAGCAAGTTCTGTCATTTACTTTACGTTTAACAGCTGTTCAAAACATACAACCTCGTGAATTTTTTTAAAAATGGAAAAAAATGAATTTCTAGTGTACATTAAACATTATTTTTTGCGAAAAAAAAACCGTCAATCAAACCAAGGAAAAGCTTGATAAACACTATGGAGACTCTGGTTCACTGACTATCGTGGTGGACGGCCAATTGAGGTCAATACACCCGAAAATGTCAAAAAATTCGACAATATGTTGTTGGCCGATCGAAGAGAAAAAGTGGCAGTGTGGTTTCGATTTTAAATGATCAGTTGGATTTGAAAAATCTGTCTGCAAGATGGGTGCCGCATTTGCTCTCAATTGACCATAAACGTAACCGTGTGATAACTTTAAAGGATTGGCAAAATTCCATGAAGTAGACTACGAATTGCCCCCTCATTCGCCTTATTCTCCGGACTTAACCCCCAGTGACTATTTCCTATGTCCAAACCTAAAGAAATGGCTCGGTGGAAAAAGATTTAGCTCCGACGATTTTTGAAAGGGATACAAAAATTGGAGAAACGTTGGACTAAGTGTATTGAGCTAAAAGAAGATTATGTTGAAAAATATTTTTTTTTTTTTGCAAAAAAAACTCATTTAAAAAGTCACGGACTCGTAGCTATGACACGAAATTTCAGCGTGTTCGGCCAAGGACTCTCCGAGTTAAAGGGTGTTGAATTTTGACATTTTCGTCAAACAGCCCCGATTTTGAATACATACAGGTTGGTTGAAAAGTTCCTGCGCTCACCAAGAGATGGCACTGCTAGCTCTAAACTTTTTTTTTTCTCAAGTTGGTATAACTGTCCTGAGAACACATGCAAAGTTGCAAGTCATTCTGTCAATTCTTTCTTTGTTTAGATGCCATTTGAAGTTGACGTGTCATTGATTTTTTTTAATATGGAAAAAATTTAATATCGTGCAGTCATTAGATTCTTTGTTTTGAAGGGTTTAAAAGCAAAGGAAATTTATGAACAATTGTTAGAAGTGTATAAGGAGTCCTCACCTTCAAAACGCACCGTTTAATTTTGGGCTGGTGGATTTAAACGTGGTCGTACCAGCCTTAAAGACGATCCACGCGAAGGACGACCAAAAACTGCAACCACAGCAGAAATCATTGAGCAGGTACATAATATGGTTAGTGAAGATCAAAGTTTGACTAAGCGTGAAATTGCTAATGCCATAGGTATCTCAGACGAACGAGTACTCCATATTTTACATGAAGAATGACGTATGAAAAAACTGTTTGGAAAGTTAGTGCCGCACACATTAACAATTCAACAAAAACTGGATCGAAAACAAATTTCTCAACGTAATTTGGAGCGTTTTAAGCCGAATAAAACCGACTTCTTGCATCGTTTTATAAATATAGATGAGACTTGGATCTACCACCATGATCTGAAGCTGTTTGTTTAGCTCCAAAGCAGGTAAAGTCACAATGATCGGCAAAGAAGGTTATGGCAGCAGTTTTTTGGGATGCAAAAGGAATTTTGTTGATTGATTATCTTCAGAAAGGTAAAACAATCAACTCTGAGTTATATTGCAGCCTTTTCGATCAGCTGGATGAAAAAATTCGTGAGAAAAGACCTAGTTTAAAGAAGAAAAAAATCATTTTTCATCAAGACAATGCACCTGCTCACAAAAGTGTTTTGACGATGGCTAAATTCACAGAATCAAAGTACGAATTGCTTGAACATCCACCGTATTCACCAGATTTGGCTCAAATTCGATTACAAATTTTGATAGATTGATTTTTTTGTTTTTTAAAATGTTTCATAAAATTATGAAAATCAAATGGTATCAGTGTTACATTTTTTTACAAACAAAGAAAAACACAAACAAAACATTTGTTAAGCAAATTTTGGTGGAAAAAACAATTGAGCAACAAGCAAAAACAGCTGTTTTCATCTGATTGCATAAGATTTGCATCTGAAGGTGTAAACCAAGGGTTCCAAGCCCTATGCGCTTGATGCTCATTTGTTCTTGTAAAAGCACTTAGCTATATGCTGTGTGTTTTAATACACACATAGAGCGCTCAGCACTAGCAATACGAAATACACAAACACCTTTGTTTAATTATTTTTTTTGTCGTTATTCACTGTATACACCCAATTGCAAAGCAGCAACACTTTCGTATGCTTTGCTGGAAAACATTGACGACAGCGATCATCAATGTAGATTTTGTTTTTGTTTATCGTATGATATGAAATATTTTTTTTCTTTTTTCTTTGTATGTATTGGTTTTTACAATAAAAACTATTGAATCAAAATTAGTTATTCTTTAAATGTATTGGTGTTTGCTCTTCCATAAGAAACTTTTGGGCACTCCTGGTGTAAACCCAAAGCGGTTAACCAAAGAGATTTTTTTGACAAGCGCAGCATTTCATGGGATTTTTAATTTGATTTTCTTTAAGTAAAATCAGATGGAAAATCAGATAATGTAAATCCACTTTAATGTAAACTCCACTTTAGTAGGATACGACTTGTTTATCTATCACAATAACTGTTTACACCCACCAAAAAAAAATCTACAATGGCAACTGAAAATTTTGCTGTAAACTCAATGAATTGTAAAATATAACAAAATTTTAATTTATAATCAAAAAATTATTAAAATGCACAAATTAGCTCAATTATTTTTAGACACAATTGCTACACTTTAAAACTGCTAATTTTTTATGAAATCGCCTTACGAATCCGAATATCCAAATTTAATTTTTTTTTGTCGAACAACATTTTTTTATTTATATTTTTTCAAAAATATTTTAGACAAAATTAAAAAATATATTCAAAGGCTTAAAATATAAAATTGAGTTAATTTGTGCATTTAAAACATAAACGAATTTTTTTTAATTTGCTAATTTTTGTTTTCAAAAAAATATTTTTAGTATTTATGTTTTGAATTTTAAAGTTAAATTTTAGTGCTATTTAAGTGGATGTCCTCTTTTTCACCTCAGATCCCTTTTTTAAACCTATGTAACATTTTAAGGCAATTTAAGTTTGTATGTATAAGTATTTATTGTTAGATGTACATAACATTTCCTTCAATTAGTAAATTTATGGCTAAGTTTGAGCAAATCGGTTTTAAAAAATTTGTAAAATGATTTCTAAAGTTAGAAAAAAAAACAATGGCCCCTCTCTCTAGAATAAAAAAAGAACATGTGTTTCTTTCTTCCGTTTTTAGGACAGGGGTCTGTGAGGCCCCCAAACTCCAAAAACCGGTTCGCGTAGTAACATATAATAGAGTTGTGAAGTTGTTCCAAAAAAATACCAAGAAAGGTTATGGCTAAAAATTTGTTTAAAGTCGAAAGAGCACGAATATAAAAAAAAGAAAAAATGTGTTCGGTGAAATGTAATAACTTAAGAAAATCGGAATATATACGTAAATAGAAATATACATATATAAATATAATATAAAAATCGAAATATATTTAATCATAGGATATAAATGTGAGCATAAACTCAGAAAAAAAAGTTAGTAGAAAAATTTGTCAACAGTTTTCAATATCACTTTACTATTTTTTTTACTGATTTTTAGTAGATAAATTATTATTTGATAATTTTTTTTGCTATTTACATTTTACAAATAACAGAATTTTTACAGAAAATTTACAAATTTTTGTTGCTAATTTCAGAAATAATTTTACAAATTTTTAAAATCCGATTTGTTTAAATTAGCAAAAAAATGTACTAATTTTAAAAAAAATGAATATTATAGGAAATGTTATTTCTAATAAATAAAGCTTATAAATACAAACTTAAATTATCTTAAAATGTTACATATAGGTTAAAAAAGGGATCGGAAGTAAAGATACTAATGTCCAAAAAAGGACATTCACTTAAAATAGCACTAAGAAGTTTTTTTAGTTCTAAAAATCAGCCCTTAAAATAATCAAAATTTGACCTTAAAATCATATATAAAAAAAAGAAACTAAAAATATTTTTCAAAAGAAAAACTAGCAAATTAAAAAAAAAAAAATGATAAATAAGTTTGTTTTTACTATTTTTAGGCATTTGAATTTTTATGTTTAATTTTGTCTAAAATATTTTATGGAAAAAATAAGGAAGGCCATAAGTAAGGCCATTTCAAATAAAATTAACAGCTAAAATGTGTAAAAAGTGCACCTAAAAATAATTGCATTAATTTGTGCATTTTTAATAATTTTTTAAACTTTTTTCCATATTTCACAGTTCATTCAGTTTAGTTCACAAATATTTTTCAAAAATTTGTGTTAATTACAGCCAATTTTTTTGAAATAAACTTTGTACACAATTTTACCAATTTTTAGTTATTAACTTTCCTGCTATTTCAATTTCACAAATATTTAGTAAAATTAGTTTTAGTTTACAACAATTTACTAAAATTTAGTAGTGCTTACTAATTTTGTATACTAATTTCATTGTACTAATATCAATACTACTTAGTAATATTTTTTGGTTTACTTAAATTTTGTAGCGGGTACTAATTTTTTCTACTAATTTCATTGTACTACACGTTAGCAAACATGTGTTGCTAAGATAAGCAAAAAATACCGCTGGGCTTAAATTAGCAAAATTTCTCGTAATAACAGAAAAATTATCAGTTGTCATTACGAACTTTTGAGTGTATATGACCATTTACAGGCTACTAAAGAAAAAGAATATCAAAAATTTACGAGGTGGCTTAAAATCCGAGACAGGTCGACATAATATTTTCTATCACATATCCAAATTTCATAAAAATTAGAAATCAGAGATGTCATGAAAATGTCATGAATATTTGCGTCCAGCAATGTTCAATACATCTGATGCATAGTTAAATTGTTGAATTTATTTACAAAATTTTTGATTCTAGGTATATTTATGAAGAAATGTTTTATATAGTTCTATGTGAACTAGTACCAATAATGAACCGTTTTGAACTTAAAATTATAGACAAACATTAGCCCGTGTACTAAAATTAATTATCATATATATGTATGATAACAATCTAAGCTTAAAAATACGAAAAAATTGGAAAAATAACAAAAAATTTCGTACAAAAACTGAAAATTTATTAATTTACGAAAATTTTGTTTTTGTTTTAAAATTAATTTTTTATTTTTATGCATTGAGTTATTATGAGTGTAGCGTAGGTAGTTTTTTAAGGTGAATCTGATTTTAAAATTTTAAATGGAATACAGCTGAATTGTGATTTGTATTCCTTCTGCGAATTTTAAATATTTTTTTCTTAATTTCAAATTTACTGGATCCACGTCCCTATTTTAGCCTGCATCAAACGGGCATATTGTGTAAATTGGGGTTGGTAAAGGGTAAAAATATTTGTAATAGTCCCAACAAAGTTATGAAAATTTAAAACCAACATATTTAAAATCTCATCTTTTTACACAAGTGATCTGAAATCATGATCACAAAAACTAAGTATGGTATCTTAAAGCACTTTATTCTCACTTTTAAATATATAGGGTCCGCCCTCTAACGTTTTTTTTCAACTAGTGTTTATTTCGTGAATGGTAACACTTAGCTCATGTCTGATTTGACAGATAATTAGTTTTATCCTTCCGCTGAACGAATATGGTTGTGTATACGCTTGAACAACGCTGGGAAATATTGCGACATTACTTTGAAAATTATGGTAATGTTGCAGAATGTCATCTTTTCAATGTCATCTTTTCAGATGAAGCTCATTTTGATCTTGGCGGGTATGTAAACAAGCAAAATTGTGGCATTTGGGGCACAGAAAACCCGCACGCATACATTGAAAAGCCGATTCACCCAAAACGAGTCACTGTTTGGTGCATATTTTGGTCCAGAGGCATAATTGGGCCATTTTTCTTCGAAAATGAGCATGGAGTGGCCGTTACAGTCAATGGCGATTGTTATCGGGCCATGTTGAACGAATTTTTGTTTGCAAAAATTGAAGAGAAGGATATCGGCAACATTTGGTTTCACCAGGACGGCGCTACGTGCCACACAGCCGAAGCTACACTCGATGTTTTGCGCCCTGACTTTGAAGATCGCATTATCAGCCGCATAGCTGATGTCGTTTGGCCACCTCGGAGCTGCGATTTGACACCGTTGGACTATTATTTGTGGGGTGCCGTCAAAGATAAGTGTTACGCCGACAAGCCAGAGATAATTGACGCTTTAAAGGACAATTTTCGTGAAGCCATTGGTGAAATACAGCTGCACACAACCGATAATGTGCTTAAAAATTGGACCGATCGTGTAGGCTACTGCATGGCCAGCCGAGTCAGCCATTTGAATGAAATTATTTTCCATTACTAACCGGAAGGATTGTACTTTCAAAAAGAAATTTGAGAAAATATTCAGTAGTTTTTTTTTTATAGCATTTTCAAAAAAAAAAAATTATTTGGCGGGCACTATATATAATAACACAGCGTTAGAAATTCTAATCCTAGAAACAAAAAACAAAGTACCAATCAGAAGCTTTAAATAATTCGGGCACGCGAACTCCTTTTTATTGTGGCCCAGAATTTTTGCAAAATTGGATTAAAATTTCTCCGGTTTAAACTCAGGTTTTAAATATAAACTCAAGGGATAGCCCTACTAATGTAGATCATTGTGTTGAAATAAGGAAAATATTTTTATGAGAAAAGGGTGTAGAAATTTGACTTGAATTACACAGAAAAAAATTACAAAATTCTCTTTGTTGTATTTAACATGTTTTATAGAATATTTTTGTAAATACAAATAATTTTTTTTAAAGACAGAAACAATGGAATTAGTAAATCCAAAAACTTTTTATTATTTCTTTTTTGTAATTTCAATTTTTATTTTCAAAGAATTTTTATTTGAAAAATAACAATTTACAAACATTTCAAGCAAAGGGCTATATGAAAATGAATTTGAATTTTCAGAAATATTTCTTAATACTTAAAATCTTATGATACTTCTTTGTGTGTGTTATTTGTATGGTAGGGAAGATATTTGCGGGGAGTTTTTATCACATACGAAAGCTTCGCTAGCAGTGCTTTGTGCAACAAATGGTCGAATGCTTTGGAAATATTCAGATCAACTAATTTACTTTCACTAAACTGATAAATATACCGAATCCAACGGTCCGAAAAGAAGGCTAGCAGGTCTTCCATAGAACGGCCCCTACAAAATCACTACTTTTGATCTCTTTAATGTGAATTGGGCTCTTGATAATTAAGAAGAATATAATTAATCATGCCCTCCATCACCTTCGAGAATGCATAACATGTTGCCATTGGACGTTAGTTTACATGTTTATTGGACGCATCCTTTTTATGGATTTCTTCCAGCTCAAGTTCAATATCAAATCTATACAGATCTGGCGCAACTTGTAATATCAGCAAAGAAGACAAATTGGCCTTTTTGATTTTTATCCATTTTTCCTTTTTTCTGATTTTTTTTTTTTGGAAATTTCCAGTTTCCATGTAAAAATCGAAATATATATGAAGATACATGATCATACATGGGCCGGTATATGATGATACATGGGTATACATGATTATATACGTTCATGAATAGTTTCATATATGATCACACATGATCTCATATATTTCCTCATACATATATTTTCGGATGAGGATATATGATTTAACATGGTCATATGAGCATACATGAATAATATATAGATATATGCCTATCATATATGAAAATATACCGCCATACACACTCAAATTTTGGAGATCATGTAATATATTGAGCAATGCATGGATGTATATGCTCATGCATACTCATATATGATCACATACAAGGCCATGTATGTTCATATATACATATTTTTATTTTCACATGGGTTTTGAGCTTTAAATTAGCTCATTCTTAAGATTTTAATACTTTATGTTAAATTGCTTTTTTCACATTTCTTGCCTAAAAGTGCATTTAAATTTAAAAAAAAAAATCTCTTAATTTTGTTTCTTTTTTTAAAAAAGTGTTTTTTCCAACTTTTCTACTATTTCTCCAATATTTTTTTTGATTTTCAAACTAAATCTGGTGGCAATGTTCAATCGTCAATCTATTTATAAAGATTCGTCAAAAAGTAAGCGCAGTATGACAGTTAACACTTTCGTACATTCTATCGGGCTTAAAAACCATCCTTTCTATATTAAATTTTGCTGTTTTTGTCTTCACTGATTATCAGAATTAATTTTATCTGGACTTATAAGATTTTATCGATAAAATAAAAACATTATTTTGCTAGCTTTGGAAACATCTCAAATGACTAGGATATTGTACCAAAGCTGAAGTAAAAAAATTATGAAATTTGGCACATCTTTTCAGTTATGAATAGATTTGGCAATAAATATAACCAATTTTCCAGATCCTTTTAGAAATGAATATATCTGGCACTAGATCAAATCACAATATGACAATCTGTGAATCACATATGACAATTTTTGATCTGGCGCCAGATCAAATCGTATATCTGATTCGATCTAGCACCAGATCTTATTGTATTGAATTATATCTAATTAGATCTTAACAGATGTGATCAGATCTAATAATTTGTACAAAAGTTTTAAAAATAAAAGATTGTTTCATCGTGTTTTCCAAACATTTTATTTTTAAGTGAGAAAATGTGCTTTAATGTTACGTTTTCATTATGTTTAAAATCTAGTTCAAGTAATGATCCAAAGATATTTGAAATCAAATTTAGAGACAAATATAAAAGCTTTGTATCCCATATTTACTTTTTGATGAGTTTTTTTTTTCTTGGGAAATTCATGATTTCAGATCACGTGTATGTATATGTATGTTCACTTATTTTTTGTTTTTCATTTATTCATAGCAAAAATTTTAATAATCTTGGTCTGTCTAACTTATAATGTATTTGATTAAGTTTTAAAACCTTTAGAAGGAGTTTTTTTTGTTTATGTTTTTTTTTTTTTTTTGATTCTTAACTATTCACAAATTAATATGTATGAAATTACGTAGAAAATATGTGAGTTTTTAACAAAGTGTTGGATGTTTTTGATTACAATATATTTTGTTTCATCTTAAAAGTTGCCATAAAAACAAGTGTCATCCATTATTTCAACGTATGAAGTAACTATATTACTTAATTAATTACTTAGTAGTTAGTTGTAGTAATAGTGAGAGTTAGTGGTAGTTTAAATAATAGTTTTGTTTTTACGGTTTTTATGTTTATAACAGTCTACATATTGAGGCACAATTCTGTGCGATATTTGACAAAGTATCCATAAAATGTGGTCAGACTGTAGTGACACGATCTATTTCAACATATCGCACAGAATTGTCGCTTTGTCAGCAAATCACTTCTTTTTCATCTAAAACTGCCGTATCCATAGAACTTAAAGACTTTAAACGTGTTTGCAAAACAGAAGAACCTCTTAATTTTCTTTTAATTTTCCTAAAATGAAATGAAATATCAATAAAAAAAAAAAGTTGTTTAAAAATGCATGTGAAATGGACACAAAGAAACTCTTTAAAACTTACTTGTAGGCAAATGCTGCAAATGCACAACAGAATAGAACAATAATTAAACACAATGTTGCCAATATTTCTGTAGGCAACTTCATAATGGCCGAACATTGTAGAAATGTTTCATCATCGCCCGAAGGACAATGTTGTATACCATCACACCAAACACTAACATTAACACAAGCATTTAGCTGGGAGCACTTGTATTGGCATTCCTCTGTTGTAATTGGGAATGAAGGCGGAGTAGAGAGGGAGAAAGAAATATACAATTGGTCATATATTATAAACAATCCTTTTAGTCATTGTTTGCTATTTTGCAACAACAACAACAACAACGACAAACAGCAGTAATAACAAAACAAAAAGACAATGCATTTATACACTTACCTGCTATACTCAATGTTGGTCCAGGTATCAATTCCATCCAATTAAATGAAAAATCACCATTTTCTGGTCTTAGGAACTCTACACTAATGGCTTTTGAACGATTTGCTATTGCAAAATTGGGACGTTCATTCCAACCAGCACTGAAAATCTCCACATGTTCGTAGGCTTTTGAGTCAGGTGCCAAAGGACATGCTGTGATAGTTAAACCTAATAATATTGTGAGAGAAATAAACACAAGAATAGAAATTCAATAGTGTATACATGTGTGTATAAGTAAATATTAAATTTAATTGATAGAATTTTTCAAAAATGAAAATTAGTATTTAACCTTAGGTTGTGCATAAAGTTGATGTACATTAAAATTTTAATGTTTCAACAATTTACTTCAATTAAATTTAAGTATTTTAAGCAAATTTGTATGAGAAGATTAAGTTAGAAAGCCCGTAACTTTATTACCGCTACCCAGCAAAATAAGAGCTGAAGAAGAAGTAGTTAAATACTACATCTACTGAACATGTCATTGGGAGGAAGTAGTTTGTTTCGGTGCTATGAAAAATCGAAGAGCAGATGGACTTTTTCATTAGTTTACGGAAGTTGTTAAATGTAGGGACTACAAAATAAATATAGGGAGTGGCTTTTTTTAAGTTAAAAATGTGATTTTGAACATGCCAAGAATTATTATTCTGACCAGGACAAAGTGAATATCACTGGAATGCAAAATATGTTTTCAATAAGGCATTTGATGACCGCAGGAATTAACCATTTATGGACCAACTAAATAATTGTTTTTTTTTTACTATTAGGGGTTAATATCAACATTTTGGAAGTTGTTCAAAATGACTTCTTCCAAATCGAAAAATTTGCACTATTAACTTCTTTGGATGTTCTGAAAAAGAGATTCGTAAAGAATAACATCCATTTTATTTTGCTGGGTAGTTTTACATATCTATCTTCAGTGAAATAGTCCATACTTCAGGGAGCACATATTGTAAGTTTCTGATTTTAAAAAATAAAAATTTTTCCGTTGAGATTTTCACCGTATATGTTTGCCAAAATCCCATCTTAGAAAAGGTCCATAGAGAATACACACATAGAGAATATTTTGTCGGTTTCCAAATGAAATTCGGTTTCTACAACTGAAATCTGTTGATACAACTAAATATTGGTTTGCACAACATCGTTTTACACAACCATATTTTGGTAGGAATACCCAAACTTTTCAGTAATCACATTGAAATATGGCTGTAGCAACCATTTTTGACTCCTCTTCGCAAAAATTTCGAAAAATCCCATCTAAGGTGATGTTTATACCGTAGGAGGAACATAAATACATCAATAACAAATTTCATGTTCCTATCTTAAGCAGTTTGCGCTTGGTGTTTAAAGGACACTAGTCCCATTACCAACACTGTTAGTTCATATCCCAGGGTTTGATCTTTGCCCTGTTTATCCTTCCTTAGTGAATCTCTACGTCGAAGGAGAACTACATGACAAATTTCAAGCGGCTTGGCCTAGTTGATATGGGACACTTTTTTCCGTTTTAAACTCATTTTTACCACGTCATTGTTGGATGTTTCGAAAAGTATCTTTTTAGTGAATTAGTACATACCCCAGAGAATACATAATTTAAATTTTAGGATTTAAACTGAAGTGACTTGGAAATGTAATTTAGGGGGGAGACTTTTTTCTTTTTGCCCCTTCCTGTAAAAATTTACAAAAAAAAATCCATCTTAGTATTCGTCTATGCCGGAGTAGTAGTCTACTCTAGCAGTTTGGGCTGACATTTTTCCTTTTGATCGCCAATTTAACACGTTCCTATTGGAAATTACAAAAAGTTAGATAATTAGTTCATAGTCCAAGCAATACAAATTTTAAATATGAACTAAACAAAGGTTATGGCATATCTGACGGCATCACGCTACTTATCAGGGGGAAGTTTTTACAGGCGATCGGTGAACTCATGGAATAAGCGCTTGTCAGATTATCTATATGGGCAAGGGGGGGACCGTCTGGGAGTCAATTCGCAAAAAATCAAACATATTTTGTTCACAAAGTTAATACACTCTGTAGGAGTTAAGTTCGTGGGTTTCATTCTGGACTCTAAGCTTTTATGGAGGAGGAATAACGAGGGGAATATGAAAAAGACCTTATGAGCTGTTTTCACCTTCAGGAAATCGTTTGGAAGGAGGTGTTTTATACATACGGCCATATCCCAGCAAAAAAAAAGTAGCAAAAGAAGAGCAAAGGAAGCAGTGACTTTGATTCCAGTGTTGTGAAAATTTGGATCGGAACCAATGATTTTTAGATAGGACACCCCTATGGTTTAATGAAAAAGGAGATCTTTTCCCAAATAAATTTTGAATTTGTAATTTAGATTTAAAAATAACATCAGTAATCGGGCCTTAGCCTTATTTTCACAAACTCCCGTTAGCTTCTACATGGGAATTTAACTGACACATTTGTTTTTCTTTCACATATAAAGTTTGAGTTTGACTGTTGGTTAAATTATAACGGGACATTCAGTTAAATTACTTAATTCTAAGTTCTTACAATTTTTACTACAATAAATTTTTTACTTTTTGTATCAATAATAACTACGATTTTAGGAACTTAAAATCCGGTAAATTGTAAGTTAAAGATTAAACAAAACACTTTTAAACTTAAAGCTTAATTATAAATGTCAAATGTATATAGAAATATGTATGATTAATGTTTAACTTTGGTTGTTTTTAAAAAAAGTTACCCGTAATAGATTTGAAAAGAATTAAATTTCATTAAAAAATCACATTTTTGAAAGTTCCGAAAAAGAACTGCCTTAGAAGAGAAAAATCAGAACTAAGCGATACTTTGGAATCAATGAAAAATTAATTCCTTAAGAATCACTTCCATTTATTTTTGCTGGGATATTATACTCACAGACCGATATTTACCTATGAGGCATTGGTATATTAGATGGCGGTGACCACAAAATCATATCTCTCCGATATGGTTACGGTGCAAAGTCTGTTTTGTCTGCTTGTCGCGAGACCGCCCGTTCGGCAGGCTTAGAAGTAATGTTCCGTTCGCACGCATTGGGGCCTTAATTTTTTAAATACATCGGCGGCCATGGTAGCACGTATATCGAGTTGCAGGAGCTGAGGCAACGCACTTAATTGTACCATACTGCGTGGTGCATTAGTATCTTGATACGGACTACATATTACCGATCCCGAATTTCCGAAAGACTTTTGAGGTGATTGAACCAACCAGGAGAGATAGAACTATGTTATTCAGAGTGGTGAAATCTGGGTCTTTTCGAACGGAAACGCGGACAGGGTCGGGAATATATTCTAGGGAACTGGAATTACGGATTTCCGTGCTACATCCAAAAGATTGTTTTCAGACGCAAATCTATTTACTTAACAAAACCGCTCGAATAATAATGGAGCAGGATATGGATCCATTATTCATAAACATTTTGGAGGCGCATCGGATAATGAGAAACGAGTTGACTGATGAGTCTGTGAAGAATGCATTTGAGTAGGTCGAGGGGTCGATATAGATGGATGTTCTAGTTCGCGTGTTAAAGCTATTTGTTGTGATGGGGAATCGATTGTAGAATAAAAAAGAGAAACTCTACTTGATTTTGCTAATCGGACCATCAGTATGCTTAAAGGAATTCTTACGGGCTACTGCACGCATTGGGGCTACAATGCCGATTACTTTAGGGTATGTAGGGACTAGGAAGAGATAGTGCAACATCTGCTTTGTAATTCTCTGAGACTGGATAATATTTGGAAAGAACGCTTTGGGAAGCAGGTTCCTTGATAACCTGTCAGCCTGTTCGGGTGGTGCTTATTCCATTCGAGCGTGAGAGAAACTGAGGGTATAGTAAGCAGGCTTATCAACTCCACTCAACCCAGCCTAACTTTTACCAACATAACTTTTTTGGACGACTTGTCAGAATCGATAGAAGCTTAAATTTGGTAGGTAGATTCCTCTTCCTCTGGTCAGACTTGTTTTTTTCGAAACTCCTACGGGGTATGGCAAAAAGGTGAAAAGTCTCTCCCTTGACGGATTGCCCAAACCCCTTTGATTATAAGCCTGAAATTTGAAATAAAGTTAGCCTTTAACATGCAATTTTAGACATCCGAACGCTACATTCGTACGAGTTTTTGGACTAAAATATAGACATTTCTTCGGCTTTTAAAAGCGATACCTTCAACTTAAACATAGTTTTTAGTAGGATTTAAGTGCACTTTCGAATGGCATAAACCTTAATTTTTTAACAGGTATGTATTTGCTGCGAAATAATTAATCACAAAGTTTTGCGACGCACGCTACAAAAAATGGAAGTAACTTTGAAATTTGAGGCATGTTTGCGTAATTTTTAGCCAATATAGTCAGTTGAAGTCGCGTATAGTCAGTTGAAGAGTACAGACGTGATTTATCTTCGCTCGCAACATCAGTTATAAAAAAGTTTTGTAATAGGTTTAGTTTTTAATAGGTTTATTATATTTTAGTTTTTAATAGGTTTATTATATGGGAGTAGTGTTCTGTTTTTAAATAGGTTTAGTTTTTAATAGGTTTATTATATTTTAGTTTTTAATAGGTTTCTGTCTGTCTGTGATCTGTCTTTTAAACTGTCAACACGCATTTTGTCCGCATATATCGTTGTTTTTAGTGTCATTAAATCGAATTTAAACGCGCCGTTTTTTTGTCCAGTGTTGATATAATAATAATTACAAAAAATCAATTAATAAAAAAATAAAAAAAACTGAAAGGGGCAAAGGGCTTTAATGTCTCTATTTGCCTGTGTTATTGTTGTATTGTTGCTAGATTTTTTTCCTTCCCTTTACTCTCCCTTTTTTAATTTTTTTTTCTCTATTTTGCATGGTACAACCGCCTTGTATTCTTTTTGTTGTTGGGCCAATTAGTGATGAAGGCATAACACTGATCACTGAGTAACCAATTCAGCAACAAAGTGTGTACCCGGTTGTTGTACTATTGCAGATATATTGCATATTGTCTGTACTCTTCAACACTACTCCCTCTTTCCTCCCTCTCATAAAATATTTTCCTAATTCTAACACAATGCACTGCATTAGTAGGGGACATCCCCTGAGTGTTAGTCTAACGTAAAAAAAAAAAAAAAAACAAAGCACACAAAATCTTATACCTAAAAGAAAGCTGAATATAAGAGAATTGTAAAATAATTTATTTGAAGCCAAAAATTTGTATCGTTTTTAATCAAAAGCCGTGGACCCTTTGTGACGCACGCTACGTGACACAAGCTACATTTTTTCTAGTAGTATATAAGTTAATTTAATTTAATTTTTTAATAACATTTCTTAATACAAATTTTTTAAATTTTTAACCAACCAACTCAAATAGGAAATACAATAGACAATTTTTAATTTTTGTTCTAATTTCTGAAAAAATTCTAAATCATGTAAATTATATTTTCATTTATTTCAAAACAAGCTTGCATTTGTTTTCCATGTCATAACAGAACATTAATATTTTAACTCTAGGAATTCTTCCAATAAATTTATTCTACAATATAATCTGTTAAAAAGAATTTCAGGGAACCAGAAACCGTTTACCTTTATTCAAATGCTAAGATACAATATAACTAACTAGAACGCTCCAGAAGTGTTTCTAGGTATATCTAGTTACTTTTGGAATAATTTCAAACAAAAATTATCGGTGTTAAAACCGACAGAAGTTGTTCATAGAAACCGAAAATTTGCCTGTCAAATTATTGATCTATTGTTCAGATCCTATAAGACCAGCGAGGCTTATTGTCTACTACTTACCAAACTGTTGAACTATAAAATTGAAAATTACTGTCGTTTACCAAATTTGTAATTATTTACAATTTTGGTAACAATTTTTGTATTAATGATTATCCAAATACATTTTATTTTTATATTTACAAAATTAGATATCTAGCCTGATGTTCCTTAAAAAAAAAATTAAGTTGGGTAGATTTTAAAAAATTTTGGTTGGTAGACTGTTTCTGGAATTTGCCCATATGTTAAATTTTTTGTTATTTAAAAGACAAATAAATATCTTGGTTGCCTTTTTAACTGCATATAACATTGCTTTAACTGTCATTTTTAGTAGATTCTACCAACAAGCTTTTTTTCTAGTGAAATTTTAATAAAATCGTTTTAATCATGTGGAAAATAACAAATAGAAAAGCAAAAGTTTTGAATTTTATAATTGAAATTGTATATTACATACCTTCAGCGGTGGTTAAAACAGCTCTGGCTTTGGTTTCACAACGATATGAACTTGTACCCACTACGGTGGTATTCATCGCTTTTCTGGGATTATATTTACGCAGGAATATTGCTTTCAAACGTATGTACAAAAATTTATTACCATTTGATGGTTCAATAAGCCAAGGGCGCGAGCGACATTCCAACTGGAAAATTGAATAAAAAAAAAACAAAAACAATTTATAAATGCAATATTGTAAATGTAAATTCATTTAGTGTTCAATAGTAAACATTAATCATGCAACATTTGCATAATGCATGATTGATTTAAAATTGTCTACTATATTTGAAAATATGCACGTAAATGCTTTCATATGAGTGATTTATTTCAATATGCAGGTGCTTTCAATGAAATGAATAGAAAACTCTATTTCATGCTTCATTTGCAATGGAGAGAAATGAATAAGGAAAAAATATAAATAAATACTTTATACTCACATCTCCAAATGTCATATCAATGGTGCCACTGGGACCAAATTTCCTACGACCATCTTTACAATTTGATGGTCCTTTGATAAATTCAAACATTCCTTCAAAATTCAAAGCATCTGGATCATCTAATGTTGTCATATTGTACGCGGTAAAATGAACTTCAACATCACGACTTGTAGATGTGTATTCAACTGGTAAATGTGATGAGTTCGATGAGTTGCAAAGGCAGCCGCGTGGCAATAATATGGTGTCATGATATGGACGTTCAAATATCTGAGAAATATACAAACAAACATTGTAAACACTCTATACTTTAGTTTACACAACATTGGCAATAACTGTTTATTAAGCATAAAAAAGGAAATGTAAAAATCCACCTGCATTCACTCACTAACCCACTCACCTCAACCTTAACACTTGTATCACCATAACAGAATGACCTATTTATATCCTCGTCTACACGCGACATACATTGACGATTCATAGTGGTTACTTTGCGTAATTTAATGCGTACCCGTTCACCCCGCATACCCTCAAATTTGTAAACACATTTGAGGTTACGTGTGCCACCACGACCAAATAGAAATATATTGCGTACACTGCGAAAAATGGCCGGATCTTTACGATCCATTAGATTGCTAATAAATTTGCGATTACAATCCAATTCGCCACCACCCATAGGTAAACCATCTTGATGTAGATCTATAAATTCATATTTCAATTTGAATTCTAAAGGTCTGAAAAATAAAAGTTGAGATAAAAATTTGGCTGAAATTGTTGTCAAATTATTTCATGTTATTACCTTAACACAGTTGATTCGGTGTTTTTTAATTCCAACGTTATAGAATCACCACTTGACACATAACTTTCGGAAACTGTACAGGGTCTGGCAAAGGTTTCATTAATATTCGCCCGATCACAGGTACGTGGAATGGTACCACGACAATATCTTGCTATAACATTGGTGGTATTATGAGAATATTGTTGCAGTGATGGATGTACTTGATTGGTTTCAGTCATGCTGGGGAAAGAGTGGAAAAATCAATAAATATATATATATAATCAATAGAATTTTTAACAGTGTACAATGGAATGCATGGAATGATTAAGTTATAACATATTGTCAATAGATAAACAGTATGATATGTTTGCTTTGTATCAACAAATATGTGTGGTTTTATGCAAGAGTTATTACAAAGAAGATGAAAAGTTATTTACTTCAGTGCACGTACACTGATAAGTGTTTGTAAGTTACAATTTATATGCACTCATAAAAGTTTGTCGGTAGAATCTACTGAAAATGGCAGTTAAAACAGAGGTACATGCAGCTAAAAAGACAACAAAGGTATTTACCTTTAAAAGTACAATAACTAAACATTTAACTGACAAATTTTTACACAATTGACAAAAATTTGTAAAAAACTACCGTTTCTTATAGTTTCTTTTTTTCGATATTTTAATTTAAAAAATCCTACTATTACTATTCACTTACAAAATAACAGATCAACAATTCATAAAATTCCATTACTTTACACACAAGGATACAGTGCAAAATATAATTCAAAATATTGTCTATTCATTAACTATCAACATAGATTAAGTTGTAGATTTAATATGGATTAAGACAAACATTTGATATTAAATGCTTCATATAAGCTGTGTTATTTGATACTTTAAGAATTAAAGTTCATAACAAAAAACTGTAAAATATAGAGGATAAATATAAATTGTTAAATTTCGTTGATGTTAGTCTAATTGCGTTGTTGTTTACAAGTTTGTTAATTTGTTTCCTTACACTCAATATAAAATAGACAACCATCAAAAAGCAATGACCGCAAAGGGAGAAGAAGAGCATGGATATTGACAAGGTTGGGTAGCGCCAACCGAAAATACTAAGTATTCTATCCTGCTGGCTCAGTGGAATTTCTCAATTTTTATTCTCTATAACTTACTAATAATAATTTTCATGTTTCTTTACAATAAAAATAATTAAAAAGAATATGATATGATCTTAAAATCCTACTATACTATTCACTTACAAAATAACAGATCAACAATTCATAAAATTCCATTAATTTAAAAAATTTTTTCCGTAAATAGTAAAATTCTAAAACAGTAGTTTTACCAATTTTTGTGTTATATCCTTCACCACAGGTGGTGAAAAAGGGTATATATAAGTTTGTCATTCCGTTTGTAATTTCTACAATATTGATATTAGACCCTATAAAGTATATATATTCTGGCTCCTTATGAAGAGCGAAGTTGATTTAACGATGTCCGTCTGTCCGTCTGTCCGTCTGTATGTTGAAATTGGTTTTCCGAAGACCCCAGAGATGATGAGGACTTGATTGTTATATATTTCTGTTAAATGTGATTCATTTCTGTTTGCTATTGAAATTCAGCCAGATCGGTTGATAAATAGCTGAGATATGAGCAAAAAAAAAAAAAACACGACTACCTTTTTTTAATATGTATGTTGAATTTTACGCATAACAAACACATCGAATTCTTGAAATTCTTTTCTTTCACCTCATCGCCTTATATACACAAACAACAAACACATACAAAGATTTGTCATTTAAAAACCAAACGAATCTCTTTTAATCGAAAACTGTTTATTTACTTCTATTAAAGATGATTGCGTATGTGCTTCAATGGCTAAGTAGTCTAAGCGCTTTCTCACAAATAGTTTTTTTTAGTCGCGCGATCGATCCCCGTCTATTCAACTTTTTTGTACAATTTTTTTTTATATTTTCTTAAGACTTTTTTTTTGTTTTTTTATTTTTTTTAACATAACAAATACGTACAGCACAGTTGACTTAACGACGTCGGTCAGTTTTTCTGTATACATATTTGGAGAACGGAAAGAGGAAAAGTTTCTATTTAAGGTGCAAGCATCTTGGTTATCAATACACAACATCTGACCAAATGTGGGCGGGATCCGTGAATTGGGCGTGGCACAAAATAGATTACTTTATATCTTAAGAACGGTAAGACCGTAATTAAATACTCCATAAATGGTCTAAAAACATCCAAATTTTAATAAAAACTAAATTTTTAGAGCTGTAATATGACCTATGGATACATCTTATATTTCAAAAGATCAGAAAATATGTGGTACTATATGCTGAAAAACTCGGAAATATCGGTTCAGATACAAAAAAGTGTTTTGGTCATACATTTTTTAAATACCTATTTTCGGGAACTATAAATCTTTCCGAGTCCAAGTTTTATCACCAAACTAAATGGTTAATTTCCTCTTAAAGACGTCCGTATAAAAATCTGTCCATTCCATATATGTCCATATATATACTTTACTTTTTTCCCAACCATGGTGAAGGGTATATAAGATTCGACATAGCCGAATTTAGCGCTCTTACTTGTTTTTTCAAATATTGTTTTTTTTAACTGTTTGTTAGTTGGGTTTTTAACAGCTACATTTTTAGTTATTTAGTTATTTTTTTACTGCTTATACCACTGTTTTAACCTTAATTTGTTTGTAGATTCTGTGAACAGATTTTTCGAGTGTATGTACGTTAGCACATACTCCCTTTACCGTTAACCCACATACCAGATACTGGAAAAGTCGGAACAGTTTCAAAGCAATAAGGCAATTGGCCGATAAAGCAAGTTTTTTATATATGCCACTATTGAGAATTTTTTTTTTCGAAATCATAAAATCATTAAAAAAATCTGTCAAACTAACTAAAAAGCTTAAAAAAAATCTTTTAGATTCAAAAATCATTAAATGGGTCAAAAAGGGGGAATCTCTCGCGTAAACTCCTGTTCTACGAGGAGGGAAAGTCTTTCCCTTGACGGCTTGCCCAAGTGTGTGATTAATCCCTATAGGCTACTTTTTGAACCATTTTCATCTGGGGACTCTAGGCAATCCCGGCCTTTAGTCCTGGCAACATTTTATCTAATATTATTAATATATTTTTTATATTTATGCATTCAAATAAAAATCACTAAAGTACCGTTTATAATTTTGACTTTAAATTTTAAGCAGAACGAAATATTTATACATTTCTTTTTGGAAATAAAAATTTGTTTCTTTGTTCATTCAAATACCTTAAGAAATAACTGTAAAACAGAAGATCTTACCAATTTTTGTATTTTTTTTCTTTTTTTACGATATTATTAGTTATTTTTACTGCATTTTTGAAAAAAAAAATTTCAAAATAAAATGTCTAAAAATATCTTTAAAGTAAATTTAAATTTTAAAAAATATAAAAAATATATAATTTAAAAAATTACTTATATCAAAAACAAAATTGCCCCAAATTATATTAAATAGTTAAAATCCATAAGAGATACTAAATTGGTCAAATCGGAAAAACAGATAAAAAAACATTGTTATTATAAAAGATATCTAACCCGTTAAAAAAATATCGCTTAAATAAATATACAAAATCGTTGAAATCGGAAACAGTAGTAGAACTAAAGAATCGCTACAATTGCACAGATAAAAGGCGACCAAGTTTCAAAGTAGAAAAAATTTGTAAACGGTTTTCAATCCCATTTTACTATTATTATACTGATTTTTAGTAAAGAAAATATTATTTAGCAAATCTTTTTGTTATTTACATTTTACACATTACAAAGTTTTTACAGAATATTTACAAATTTTTGTTGCTAATTTCATTTTACAAATTTTTAAAAACCGATTTGCTAAAATTAGTAAAAAAAATTACTAATTTTAAAAAAGTGGATATTGAAGGAAATGTTATTTTTAATTAAACTTACACCTACAAACTTAAATTGCCTTAAAATGTTACATAGATTACAAAAAGGGGTCGGAAGTAAATATGCCGACTAATGTCTAAAAATCAGCCCTAAAAAAATTAAAACTTGACCCTACACTCACCCAAAAAAGTCTGTAAGGGCAACTGAAAATTTTGCTGTTATTACGGGAAATTTTGCTAATTTGAGCCCAGCGGTATTTTTCGCTAATCTTAGCAACATATGTCTGCTGACGTGTAGTATAATGAAATTAGTAGAAAAATTAGTAGCGGCTACTAAATTTTAGTCAACTTTTTGTAAAGTGGAATTAAAAATCTGTTTGCTAAATGCAGCAAAATAAAAAATAATTACTAAATATTATTACAAAATTTAAATTTTTTTTTATCGAGCATCAAAAGTTTTTATTTTATTAATTTTTTTTGTATGAAAATGTATTTTTAGTTTGTTTTGAGATCATAAAAAAGTTTTTGCCAAATGAAAAATTTTTTTCTTATTTTGTATTTAAGTAATCATGGAGAATATACAGAAAAAGTTATTAGACACTAGCTGAATGGAATGCATTTTCTGGTCAGCTACGACTTTCATCAACATTCTTCGTGCCAAATTACTTTTAAGGTCAAATTTTAATTGTTTTTAGGGCTGATTTTTAGAACTTAAAAAATCTTTTTAGTGCTAATTTAAGTGGATGTCCTATTTTCAGACATGAGTCGGTATATTTACTTCCGATACCTTATTTTAATCTATGTAACATTTTAAGGCAAATTAAGTTTGTAGGTGTAAGTTTTAATTAGAAATAACATTTCCTTCAATATCTACTTTTTTAAAATTAGTAATTTTTTTTTGCTAATTTTAGCAAATCGGTTTTCAAAAATTTGTAAAATGATTTCTGAAATTAGCAACAAAAATTTGTAGATAATCTGTAAACACTCTGTAATTTGTAAAATGTAAATAGCAAATTAAAACAAAATGATAAATGTTTATATTAAAACAAAATGATAAATGTTTTAACAATTTTTAAGATTTTTAAGCCTTTGATTTTTAGAAAATAATAAATTAAACAAAAAAAAAATGTTGATGCTCGAAAAAAAAATAAATTTAAAATTTTTGTACTAATATTAATAATATTTAGAATTTTTTTTTTGCGGATTTTAGCAAACAGATTTTAAATTACACTTTTTAAAAAGTTTACTTAAATTTAGTATCGGCTGCTAATTTTTCCACTAATTTTATTGTACTACACGTCAGCAGACATGTGTTGTTAAGATTAGCAAAAAATACCGCTGGGCTCAAATTAGCAAAATTTCCCGTAGTAACAGCAAAATTTTCAGTTGTCATTACAGACTTTTTATGGTGAGTGTACCAGAAAAAATCACAGAAAAAGTAATAGAAAATCGGCTAAATTTGTGTAAAAAAACAAGTAAACATAGAGACAGAAAATAACAGAAAATACTATTTAAAAGGAATTATATGATGTACTTTTAATTTAAATCAAATGGTTTTTGTTATTTATTTTAAAATGTTGTTTAAACAACTGGTACATAAGTAAAATCCAAATGATTAATCAGTTAAAAATAAATGTTTAAATTTTACATTTTGTGTGAATGACCATATGTGTGTGAGTGTGTTTATTAAGTTATTTGTAATTTTAATTGAAATAATTTTGTGCTGAGCGCCCCGGTAGGCTAGTTGGTAGCGTACTAGCTTATCAGTGCGGGGGTCGTGGGTTCAATTCCCACCAGAGGCTCTGGTCTGTTTTCGGTACAACGAGCCGAAGGCCGTTGCTAGTGCTCGGTTAGGGTATTAGGATATTATTTGTAATTATATGATTAATATAAATAAAATAAAAATAAAATAAATAAATAAATTTTGTGCACAAACAAACAATTTAAATAAAAAACAAATTGGAATTATTTAAATATTTTTTTTTTTTGAAACAGAAAGCAAATCAAATTTAAATTGGTCAAATTGTAACAGATACACATAAATAAATAAATGAAACCGAATGAATGAAACTGAAAAAATCGGTAAATAACGGTAAATCATACACATTTTGTATAAATATACATTTTTAATTTTATCATTTTGAACAAATGTATAAAAAAAGTTAAAATAAATATTTGTTTGAAAAATAAATGCATGTTTATTTTTAACTGAACTGAAAACGTTGGCCCGTAATCATAGTCCCGCACTAAAGTCGTTTTTTTTTTAAAACGACTTTAAATTAAAAACTTGTTATTATCTATTTTGCTCTTATAGTCAGACTTAAAGCCAGTTTTAAGTTGAACCAGCTTCAAATGGGTATCACATCAAATGTACCAAATGTCCGCGTACATTTTGTACTAAAAAAGAAGCAGGTGGCAACATTGATCAGCTGATTTTATATTTGCCGAAAAAAATTATAAGTGTGTAGATAAAAGATTTGCAATTGAAAAATGTAAAAAAAAACTTTATAAAAAAGGATTGAAAAGTGTATTTTTATTAATTAAAATTTATTAACTTAATAAATGTTATTCAAAATATCGTATTTATTGATATAATTTTTCATTTGAAAATTTGCAATTCAAACATTTTTTTTCACAAATTTTTTTTTTGACGGAAAACAGCTGTTTTGTGTTGTTAAATTGGATAGAGTCAACTTCAGCTAGTTTTAATTTTAAAGCAGACTTTAGCGATTAAAGTATACTTTTACTTGTCTTTAGTATGCCTAAAGTATACTTTTAAAAAAAGCCGACTTTAGAACTCTTAAAGTATACTTTATTTTAACTATGATTATGCGCCATCGTTATTAAGCTATAAACCGTATAGTTTATACTAAATGTAGCCAATCAAATAAATAAGTTGGGATAACTTAAAATTTTATAATAAAATAAATCAGTTGAGACAATGTTTGACAGCAACAATAGAATTTCGGTTGACTCAAAAAAATGCGATAGTTACAACCGATAAATTCGGTAACTGAACCAAATTCGACAACAAATTTGATTGTCAGCGCAATGAATAGATAAAAAGGTAAGAGAATCAAAGTCCGCTATGCCGACTACATGATACCAACAACATGGCTGGCAAAATTATGGGAGTAGTGGCCCACGAATGGATTTTCGATGTCATGCAATATTTTTTCTTTGATATTTTCACAAATTTTTATTTGTCATTAAGACTGCAAGTCGCGATAAGATTATTAAAATATTGTCTTAAAACTATTGTTATGGAAATTCGATTCATCAATTTTCATTTACTCAAAAAGAAATTCCCATATGCCAGCCCTAAAATGTAAATCATTTGCCATCAATGGTGACTCTTCACTATCAACGACAAGAACCCACTCGATGTTTCCGGTATACAGCAGTACCACATAAATTTTCGAACACTTATACCATTTTTCTAAGTTTTCTCACCACACATATAAGTACGAGCACCCTGAGGTATGCTGTCAGTTTTGAGTTAAAACGTTCCTACGGCAAATTATCTAAGCAAAGTCACGTTGATGATAAATTTAAGAAATTGCGTTAAAAGTGTTTATATTAAATTGTTATTGTAATAAAGTGTCAGTCAGTTTCTTTAAGTTTTTAAGTTTCTATAGAAAACTTCAGCTGTGTTTATGATTTGCAAAAAGAACTCGATTTGTTTAAAGAAATTAAATCATTAATATAAAATCAAGTTAAAATCGTAACACTATTTTTCTTTGAAAATCTGTAAAAAATTCTCAATATATGTTTACATTGATAGAAGATTAAATGTTTCGATGGGGAAAAGCCTAAGAATCGAAGTAATAAAAAAGTGACAAAATATTGGATAAAATAGAAAACAGTCTGCAATAAAATTGAATGTGATTTTAAATGTAAACTTTGTAAATGTGCGATTACATTTATAAAACGAAAAGTTTTTGTCTTTCCAAATTTTAGAAATATTCTTAAAGAGGGTTTTCAGAAAACAAAATAAAAATATACCATTTGAGATTGTATTAAGTACTGGCATTTGCTCCGCAACCACTACAAGACGTGGCTTATGAATCTTAAGTGTAAAATAATCGAATGACTTGACAATATCTAGAGTAATCACTGTGCTTTCACCAAATATTTTAAAGTACTCACTCCATATGCTTCGAAGGGAACTTCATCCCACTTACCAATTCAAATCCTTACATACGGGTGGTTCTCTCATAGAACCATCCCATATACGCAGCATGCCGCTACAATCCTCTCGCGTCTGCAAAACTCCAATAGCACCGACTGACGTTTCATCTATATTACCAAATTCCGGATCTAAATTAAATTTTAACATTGAAATCCATACTTTAAATCTCGATGGAGGTTGATGTAAGCCTTGGGCATTAGTGCGACGAGAAAGACTTAAATGGTCGAATGTCTTAAAAATACCCACGCCTTGTAAATGATACAAACAGGTGGTGTTGGGAGATAAAGAATGTTTAGGATTTTCTAACACACCACGACCCGAACCTCTAATCCAAAATTCACAAGGTTTTTTATTCTTTGAATAGGTGGGCGATTGTATATCCACAAATATGACTTCAACCTTTAATTAAAAAAAATGGGAATAAAATTTAAATTACAATAACTTAACTATTTAAGTAATTTTTAAAGTTCGCAACTTACTTCCAATTGAAAACCATATAGTGGCAAAACTTGTGATGAACTTCCTGTAAATGTACCATACGGTGAGGTGGTAAACTCAACCAGTAGTTCGGGACCACTAGAGACTGCTGCTGGTACTGCTTGACCACCACCACAAAATTTTAATATAATTGGATCACGCGTGGTATAACCATCGTACACAGTCACGTAGTCCTGTAATAATGAAAATGTACATAAACATAAAATGAAGTGCTGTCAATAGTAACTGCTACTATAGTGCTAGTGTTTGTTTTTGATTCTATGCATTTGTTGTTGTTGTTGTTATTTTTAGTTCATAAAAATGAGTAGAAAAAAATACGAGTTAACGACAGGGAATAAAACTCAACTTAGGTGTCATAGTTAAAGTGTAGTATCAAGAGTTTGCTTGGATGGAATATTGTACAACTGATTTTATGTGTACACTGAAAAAAAATCCATGCTACATTTTATGAAAAACAATTTCGTAGTTATTTTTTTCGTAGCACATACGAAGTTTTCGTATATTTTACGAAATTAAGTTTAGTCAAGAATTGACAAATTTTTTTCTTAAAAAGAATTTTATAAAAATTAACTTCATAATTCCATTCAATATAGTTACTATAAAATTATCAAAAAAAAAAAACTTTCTTAAATATATTACAAGAAAGATTTTCGTGATGCGATATAAGGAAATATTTCGCACAATAAAGAAGAGGTGTGTGAATTCAGTACGGAAACTTTAAAATTACGAAATTAAAATATTTCAATAAAGAATTTCGTGATGTCGCATATATTACGTATGATTTTTTTTCAGTGTAGTATATCTAAGTGTTGGGGTTAATAAAAAGTGACAATCACTTAACATTATTATAGTAGTTAAAACATTAAATGAATCAAAAGAAGAGGATTAAGGCAGGAGTAGAGGAGATACATACACCAAATGCTAAAAGTCTTGCATATTAAAAATGTGTTAAACATTTAAAAGATTTGATGTTAAGAACATGGGATAAAATGTGTCAATGTGAGAGACTAAGATAGATTGCAATAGAAAGAGAAAGAAAGGGAGAGAGAGATAGTTACAGGCAGAGAAAAAAACTAAACAATTAACATATGTTTTAAACAAAAGAAGAACTTACAAAAAATTTTCACTTTGGAAGTAGTTAAAACTTAGTAGTTGTTCGAATTTTAATAGATTTGTTAGGGCTAAATTTAATTTCCTTATACTTCTCGTTAACTTTTTGTAAAAATTGTTTGTTAATTTGCAAAACCAATGGTTTAAAAATTTTACTGTTGATTTCCTACTTTTGGTAGTTAATTTTTTAATTAAATTTTAACATTAAAAATTATTGCAGTATTTTGCAAATTTACTCATAAAATAGTTTAAAACAAATTTTTGGAAAATTTTTTTTCATTAAGAAAATTTTGACAGAAATAAATTACTTTGATTTTTTTTTCTGTTTAGTTGTATAATAACAACTTTTTGCATTTGAGTCTAAATAAATTGCACTTAAACAATTTTTGTGCCAAAATATTCACTTAAATATTTGTTTCAAATAAATGTTTAATTGAATTATTTAATAGAAAACCGATTCGTGCTGAAAAAATCGATTATTTTTTGCACTGACTTCTACAAAAACTTTTTTAAAGTAAAAAATCATATAATTTTTTTGTATTTTTAAATACAATTTTTGTATTTTTAAATACAAAAATTAAAATTTATTTTTTAAGTACTTTAAATATTTTAACATGAATCTAACAAAAAAGTTAAATTGTTTCCGAAATATGGACTTTTTTTGGGAGAAGTAGCTCAAAATCAATAATTTTTTACGGATTTGAATTCTAGATAAAATTACCTTTCATTTGAGTATAATCATGTCGGAAAATGTTATAGGGAAATTTAAGGTTCTTGGAAGGATCCCGAAAATTGAGTTTTTTTAAGGAAAAAAATTTTGGTTAAAGTCAGTTCAGTAAATAAATCGAATGATGAAAAACGCCAAAATTTGGCCCTTGGACACTTTAGTGTTAAGAATTATGAGGGGAAGGAGTTCAGATACTTTCCCATCCATAGTATTGTATAGTTTGAGAATTGAACTAAATGCAAATTGTATAAAAGACCCCAAATATTGGACTTTTCTGATACTTTACAATGTACAATATTATTTAATTAGCCATTGAAGTAAATACAGATTTAATAAAAAGAAAAATCAACCTTTGACCACCTGAATATAAATGCAAATGCCAAATCATTGACATTTATATGGAAAGAAGTAATGCTTTAATGTTTTAACCCCAACTGTGTTTTCACGTAAAATATATTCAAAAAACACCCCTTCTATACATTTGTATCCAAATAAATTAAGGTCATTAAAAGGTTGATACATAATCTTATAAATTTATACATTCATACACAAGAAAGTGACAATTGTTTTCTTAGGACGTGTCTCTATGACTAAGAATATTCAATAATTTTGATTTTCTTGATATATAATCCTCATTAAGAACAATGTATAAATGTTTGTAAGATATGTTGGATGGTATGTTCTTTGTGAAAATTGATTAGTTGGACTTGAAAATTGATTTAGGTTTCATACTATTGTAATTATTTATATATGTATATCAATAGTTGATGTAATTCATTCGTACATAGTACACTGATTAAAATTTAATTAATGTAAACCTTAGTATAAAGAAAGTTTGATTTTGAAGTGAAATATTGTAGTACAATACGAGTACATGAAGTGAAATGGAATAAACAATATTTTAAAATACTGTACTTATTATTAAATAATCCGTTCTTGAAAAAATAAGAGTTTTGTCAGTATTAATCTTTTCCAAATTGCAATATAAAATAGCTGGCTAAAAATTCGCTATTAAAGAAATTAAAAAGTTACTGCAGCTGAAAAGCTTGCCTCCCTAATGTATAATCTATACTTTTTAATCAAAACATTTTTAAATGGTTTCGCTTAATTTTGTTTAGAAATTTATTAATTGAATTTTGAACTAAAATACAGCCTGTGTATTTCGATTATTTTGTTGTTAAATTCGATTAATCAATTGCTTGCTATCAATAGCAACCCTTCTTTTTTTGTAACTTCAAAAGTAGCTAAGACAAGAATACACTCGACACACTGCATTGCCACATTAACACCTGAAGCTCCATCTAGTGACAAATATTGTCAACTAATAATTCTAGCAAAGACTCGAAACTAGAATGCTCGTATATTCTAATTATTCTTACCACCTATATAAATAAGTGAGCAATGTGGCATGTTAGTCAGGTTTTAATAAAACGCGGACGCCAAAATAGCGAAAAAAGAAACATTGGTGATTAATCGAATAAATTGTGCAATATGTTAATGTGTAACTTAAAAGAGTTTCAATAAAGTCTCCTGTTAAATTATTTTTAAGTTTTTGTGAAAATTTCAACCATATTTATTATTTGCAATATAAAAAGAACTCGATTTATTTACAGAAAATAAATCAACGATTTTAAAAGGTAAAATCGAAAAAAAAATTTTCTAAATAACCCTTTAAAAATAAATTTAAATTTTATCATTCTTTTAGTTTTCTTCGATCTTCTTGATTTGTGTAATATTTTTCATTGAGCTAAAGATCTATTATTTATAAAAAATTAATTATAAATATTTATTTATATTTCGTAACCACATTGGGTGACCTCATCTGGGGAAATTGTTTTTTATAATTAATAAATGAAAATTATAAATTGAAAACTTATAAATAACAATTTTTTTTTTAAAAAAGGCGGTAAGCCAATAATTTATTTATTTTATTTATTAATCATATAATTTCAAATTATATGTTAATACCCTAACCGAGCACTAGCAACAAAGGCCTTCGGCTCGTTGTAGCGAAAACAGACCAGAGCCTCTGGTGTGAATTGAACCCACGACCCCCGCACTGATAAGCTAGCACGCTACCAACTAGCCTACCGGGGCGCTCAAAATCAATAATTATTTTTTGTCAATATCAAAAAATAAAAATATCACAGCAAACAAAAATAACAATATTTGAAAAATTAAAATATTATAAGAACAAAAATATTTTATATACATGTTATTTAACATAATCAGGATAATGATAATGCTGTTTTTTGTGTAGAAGTAGTGTTCCTGTTTTTTAGATCAGATTTATGTCCTGCAATTCTTGTTTTTAATTTATTCTTTGTTGTACCTACATATACTTTACTACAATTCTCACTAACATTTCCACTACAAGGTAATTTATAAACTAAATTGGACATTTCAGATTTATCTATTTTATCTTTCGTTTTGCTAAATAATCTACCTAATGTGTAATATGTTTTATATGCCACTATATATTTCTTATTATCATAAATTTTTGATTTTTCTATTCTTTCAGATATAAGAGGAACATAAATTAGAGATTTATAAATTTTAGTTCCAGTAACCGTTCTCATAACTAAATTATTCTGTTTTTTAAATTGTCTTATCAATCTACAGATTAATTAAATTGGGTAATTATTATTTAACAAAATATTTTTAATCTTTTCTATATAAATTTTATGAAATTCTGTATCGCTAATCTTTAATATCCTTGCAATTAAATGATTCTTTTTGGGTGTTTAGAAAAATAGTTAATAACTCTCCCAGAAGCTGTTGATTTCTGATACCAATCTATTAATAAACTTTAACCCTTTCTTATTATCAATGTATCTAAATAAGGAATTTTAGAATTACATTCTTTCTAAATTGTAAACTTTATATTGTCATGAAATGAATTAATAGTTGATAAAATATCATTAATTGAGTCATTCGAAATAATGCAGAATAAATCATCAACATATTTTGTGATGATTTTTGGTTTCACATTGAATTTTTCTATACAAGAATCTAATAATTTTTCCATTACAATGTCAGCTATATTTGGTGAAACTGGAGATCCTATTGGAAGTCCTTGTTGTTGTAAATATATTTTATTATCATATTTAAAAAATTGTTATATATAAGTTTTCAATTTATAATTTTAATTTATTAATTATAAAAAAAACAGTTTCCCCTGAAGAAGTCACCCAATGTAGTAACGAAATATTACGATAAATAAATATTTTTAAGTAATTTTTTATAAATAAAAGATCTTTAGCTCAATGAAAAATATTTAAATTTTATCCCTAACATCATTTTGAAAAACAAGATTTGCATTTAATTTTATTTCGCCCACTGCATCTGTGTAGAAAGTTTATTGTATTATATTGTGATAAATGATTGTGGTTTGTGGTTAATACATTGCTTGTGATAATATGCTTGTAGTAAAATGTCATAGTTTATTGCAAAATTAATCAATTTTATTACAATTTAAATGAATGAGAGTAAAATGAAAGGAAGGCATACCAAGAAGGAAGATTCCTTACACACATTTCACATTGCAAACAAGGAAGATATGAATTTTTCTAGCGATTCAATATTATAAGGCGATAAAAAAGTGTATGCAAAAACATTATTTTTTCAGGATTTTTATTTCAAGAACTCCTTAATTTTTTTCAAAATATTTTTAGAATTTTCGTAATTTTTTGAATAATAAATTCAATATAATTTGTTAGACTTATATTTCAAAATCATAACTAATAAATTCTTATTTAATAACCTATCAAGTAATGGAATTAGGAAAACATCTCAAATTCAACTCTGTTTATATTTCTGATTCGTTTCCACTTTTCTACAACCATTTTACAGATATGTTTTATTGTGTATTCTATTTTCTGGATACCTGTTAAACATGAAAATCGCATTTTTTTTTAATTTAAAATTTTGTTAAAAATTACAAACAATTTTTGTTAAAAAATTTACCAAAAAGTTGTTCAATTTTCTATTAATATTGTAATAATTTATTTATAGTGTGTATAAAAATAGATAGATTTTATTAGAAAAAAGCTAATTTGACTTTTGCTCACAATTAATTTCCAGCCAATGAAATTAATATTAAATTTATCCAAACTTTTCATTAAAAGTTAAAGAAAAGTTTCTTCACATTAATAACAACTGCACAGATCTCCACAACTCAAGCTACGCTTGAAAGAACCCTACGTGAAATGAAGGGTCTATTGATCCAAGGTGATTAATCTGTGATAGCTGAATAAGGGACATGTCCCAATACTGGTGTAAAATATAATTCAGTGTCTGAAAAAGTGGTAATTGCTGTAAAATAACCAGTGTCCAAATATTGAAATGGTGGCAAAACATTGACTGGTTCTTTCTGGATAAATCATGTAACTAAAGAGAAATTAACATAACACCAAAATGGACTAAGGAAATTAGGACTGTTATTGTTCAAATAATGACAGAACACGGAACTGGTTCAACAAATTTTGCAGTGTATAAAAGAATGTCAATCGGTGGCGAAAACCCCAATGCCGCGACTGTTGCAAAGCTGACATTTGTGACTGCAGAAATGATGACATAACACTAATTTACTTGAAAAAGAAGTAATTACGCAACTATTTAGATAGTGACATATAACTGCATTGATTCAAAATGAATTCAATGTGCATGATGAAGTGTCAATGACATGCAAATCAATTTGCCCACGACTGGCTAATAGGTATCACAACACTTATGGGCTTATAAAGAAACACTTATGGAGTATGTTATCCCTAAAAATCCAAAATTTGTTATTGAAATTTTCAATCGACGACTCTTTTCCCCTAACAGTGTTAACATTTTATTGCAAAATTCATCAAATTAAAATATAAAAAAATTATTTTTCATTTAACTCCATTATGGACACTGTTTCATTGACACGACTATTTACTTGAAAATGGCTGTTTATTGAATAAAGTGGGATATGATTTAAAATAATTTATATTAAATTACTTTTGTTTCGATAGAATAACTTGTTTTATAAATTAATTCGTGATATGTATATATCAATTACACCAATTTTTGTTGGAATGATTTGTTAAAAATGATTCATCGATTAATATTAATTCAAAACTTCGAACGATCACAAAAATTGCATAAGTGTCAAAAATTCGCTTATTTTAAAATAAATTAGAATTTACCTTGTCTATGCGATAGTTGCGTGTGTGTAACATTTTATATAAACCCGATGATCCACCAAAAAATTTTCAATATGTCCCACTGTGTAGTTAGCGCGGTTTTGATACTACAAGGTGGCGCAAAAGTAATCCTCCTATTAGAAAATGCTATAAATTTTGCGATTGGCCCCTAATGTCAGTTCTGTTTTGACATTTGTGTAGTAAACACATGCGAAATACACGTTAATAAACAATGTTACGCTACACTGCTCCAGAACGCGGAATATTGGTGACTATTTATTTGAGCAATAATGAAGATGATTTTTCATCAAAAATAATCCTGAGTGATGAGGCCCATTTCCATCTTAGCGGGTATGTAAATAAGCAAAATTTACGGTTTTGGGGCACTGAAAATCCGCGTGTAACGCACTAAGAGCCATTACACCCGCTCGAAATCACTGTATGGTGTGCTGTTTTCGCTGGAGGAGTCATCGGACCTTTTTTCTTCGAAGACGTCGCGGGCCAAACGGTTACTGTGAACTGTGAGCGCTACAGAGCAATGATCAACGAGTTCTTTTTGCCGCAACTTGATGAATTGGGATTGGAAAACATGTGGTTCCAACAGGACGGTGCAACGCCACACACTGCACGTGCCACAACCGATATGCTGAAGGATGCATTTCCCGGGCGCCTAAAATCCCGTTTTGGCGATTTGCACTGGCCAGCAAGATCGCCTGATTTGACCGCTCCAGATTTCCTTTTGTGGGGCTTTTTGAAGTCGCGGGTTTATGTCAACAAGCCTCAGACTCTTGCAGCTCTTAAAGACAATATCCGTCAAGAATGTGAGGACCTATCGCCGGAAGTTTTGGCCAAAGTGATGGAAAATGCCATAAAAAGGGCTCAAATGACAATCAACTGTGGCGGCGGCCATTTACATGACATCATATTCTCGACTTGATGTAAAAAAAATTTAAAGACCAAATAAAAATAATCCACAAGAAGAATCAAAGTTTTTCATTTTTTTTTAATTACAGCCAAAAAACATTGGAAGGTTATTTTTGCGCAACCCTGTATTCTAACCAATATATTAATGTTTGTTATTATAAAGATTAACATATCTATACAGTCCCGTCAAATTATAGCGATTTTTTTAAATATTAGATTTTTTAAATATTTAAATAACAATTTTTAAAGGGGCATCTACATTTTTTGTATTTTATAAAAATGTGTTTGCGGAAGGTTAAACTAACATTTTCTGACGAGAATCCCCAATACGCCTCGAATGCGTTTATGGAATGATATTCGAGTCAAATTTAATTAATTTTAAAAAAGTAAAAAACACAGCTAGTTTTTATCAACCTTATACATAATAAAAAAGTTAGCAGCCACTTATGTTTTTAGCCGTAGAAAACCTGATACTGACTTGAAAATCTTTTAAGTATAAACATTTTTCTGAATCAAATGAATTTTCTGCAGGATAAGAACAACTAAAATTTCGAGAACTTCTATTGGACAATATGGTTCAAATCAAAAAATAAATATTTTAGAACATAAATCCAAAACGATCTTTTACAATTCGCACTAATTCGAGAAGATCTAACGTTTTTAAATTGCGAAATATTAATTTTTAATTTGTTTAAAGTACTCTCTTTTTATAAAAACATTGATTCATTAGGAGTAAATTTAAATTGCATCTGCAATTTTTATTTGCACAATGGAAAAATTGTGAACATTTTTGTAATAAACATTGCAGGTAAATTCAATGACTGGACATTAGGGAATCTTTCAGAAACACGTTCTTAATATGAAACACGAGGAAGAAATTTTGACAGGTTACATGCCAACTAATTTTCGTTTGTTCTGTATCATGTGCACTTGCAACAGTCAAGTGATATCTCACGAAACTATTCATTCCCTACAAGTTCTGCAACATAACGCATTGTGATTGACCAATTTTTTATTAATTACTTGTCCTCAGTACTGTGGTATGTACATTTGAGCCGGTCATGAGACTAGTTATGGTGTAAGATAATTCTAACCTGTTCTGTTGCGCATTCACTTACACCAATGCAGTGATATGGTACCCTTTACAAGGTCAGCGATATGTCGTAAGTAGCTTACAAGATAGAAAGTGCCACCTCCTATGACAAGCCCATGTTAAAGTTACCGGTTACTCTCATATAAGAGAACCAACTCGAGCACCGGTTTCTGCCACAAAGTTCCGGTCACGTAACTAACTCTGTGACTGGTCCATTTCCCGTAGGGAATGTAGAAAAAACTTACAACGGTTACTGAAACACCAGAAAACTGCTTCACTTTATAGATTCCTTAAGAACTTGGATCCTACATCAGCAACCGATTACTCGTTATGGCGTGCTACAAAAAATCTTAAAAGACCTGTCATATGTAAGCCTCCTTTGCTTAAATCAAATAAAGGTTGGGCGCAAAATGATATCGAGAAAGGAGATCTGTTTGTAGAACATTTGAAAAAGTATTCACGCCAAATATACCACATTCTATAGAAGAGTTGCCACTATTTGTACCCCAGCAGATTACCCCCCATTATCGTTTGAGATTCGGGATGTCAAAAAGACGGTCGTTGAATTAAACTCCAAAAAAGCCCCTGGTATTGATAATATCAGTAACCGGATGCTTATGGAGCTACCCCGTGTAGCAATAAGAATAATGCTATTTATTTTGAATGCTAAAATGCGCCTAAAATATCATCCCCAAAAATGGAAAGTTTTACTCGTTAAAATGATACCCAAGCCAGGTAAAGATCACACAAGGGTTGAATCGTATAGACCAATCAGTCCTTTCTCAAATATGTCTAAGTGTTTGAAAAGTTACTAATTGAAAAGCTGACAGCACACCAATTTGGTTTCAAGCGGAAACACAGTACCATTGAGCAATTTCATAGATTAGTAACCGTTATTAGAAAAGCATTCGAGAATAAAAAAATACTGCTCTGCTATTTTTATTGACGAATCTCAGGCATTTGAGAAAGTCTGGCATGAAGGACTAATTTATATAAGCTGTTAGAAAGCTATATTACAAACAGAAAATTTACCCTCTCGGAAAAAAGTTTTATCAGGTCCCCCCAGGATATAGAAGCGGAAGTTCCACAAGGTAGTATATTGGGTCCACTGTTGTATATTTTATACAACTCGGACATGCCATTGAATGAAAACACTCACACATCAACATTCGTTGATAATACAGTAATACTTAGCGTTCATAATGATCCGCTAATAGCATCTAGATTGCTTCAGAACCACATAACAGTTTTGGAGGACTGGCTAGATAGATAGAGAATTAAGATTTACGAACAGAAATGTATTCATATGACTTTTACTTTGAGAAGAGAAACTTGCCTGCCGATCCGGATTAATGGTCGGATTGATATCCATATTGACTGTCGTCTCACATTGAAAAGTCATATAGAAGCGAAACTTACCCAAATAAAGTTAAAGACTATTCAACTCTCTTGGTTAATCGGTAGAAACTCTAAACTTGCTTTGGATTGTGAACTATTACTATACAACTCGATTATAAAACCCATATGATGCTATGGAATTCAGCTCTGGGGTACTGCCTCATCATCTAATATTGAAAAAATTCAGAGAAGGCAAAACAAGCTCTTGAGAATTATTACAAACGCCCGTCCCTTGGTATGTTAGGAATGACAACATTCATAAAGATCTCAATGTACCCTTAGTAAGTAACGAAATCACTAGATATAGCAACAAATACTTGAAGAAACTGGAAACTCATCCCAATGTTCTAGCACGGAATCTTTTGAATAATAGGATATGCCATACATATCTATGAACATAAATTTATGAACAAATAAAAATTTCGTCTGGCACTGGCTGGACTTAATATTAAGATTTAGTTTTAAGATTTTCATACTTTTTGTTAGTTCACATAAATAAGGTGAAGATTCAATAAATAAATAATGAAAAAAAAAACATTAATGAACAACTACACAAATTTCATGAAACCTTTTAATTAAACATTAGAGGTGGTCAACATTGTATGACCATTTTTCAAAATAAATGAGCTAATTTGGTTTCGTTTTTATTATTATTATTATTTAATATGAAGGTTTGTGTAGATTGGATAAAGAAAAGTCCATTCGGAAATTGATTGAAAGTAAATACATACAAGGGGTGATTTTTTCCCCTCCTTTAGTTTTTCAAAAAAATTTGTTACTAAAGATATCTTTTTAAACCACATGATAAAATAATCGAAATGTATACTTAAGTATATTTCTTCAAACGTATAACAAATGGAAATCGAATGAAAAACATCCAAGTTATTACACTCCTAATGTTAAGTAGTTTACTGCTTGTAGTTTAATTAAAAATTTTTCCCTTCCATTTAAAAATAAAGAAACATACGTGTATTTTTTCAAAGAAATATCTATTTTAACTTTTGTTTTAAATTTGTTAGAAATGATTTACTAAAAAATTAACCTATTTTTGCAGTTTCATTTATTTTGTTAATTTTTTTCAAATTTAATAAAAATTTACCTACAAAACGAAATCTGTGATTTATTTGTGTATGTTACAGTTATTACAAATTTAAATCAGTCACATTTAACGGAATTGACAGTTTAAATTTTAACATTTATTTTAACTGATTAAGCATTTGTTTTTTACATTTGTGTCAGTTGTTTAAACGACATTTCAAAATAAATAACCAAAACTATTTCATTTATATGAAAAATAAGAAGACCAGTTTTTAATTGAAATAAATATAATTTCTTGTTAATCTCATTTTCTGTTATTTTAACCCAGCAAAAATAAATGAAAGTGATTCTTAAGGAATCAATTATTCATTGATTCCAAAGTATCATTTAGTTCTAATATTCCTCTTATACAGGAGTTTTTTTTTACGACATCCAAATATGTGATTTTTATTGAAATAAAGCTGTTTTCAAAGCTATGACGGCTAATTTATTTTAAAAAACAATCAAAGTTAAACTTTAACCACAGATATTTTCATATGAATTAGATATGCATTACTATGGTAAGTACTAAACTTTGGTTATTTTAAAGTGATTTTTATAAGTTTTTTACTTTGAATTTCAGATAAAGTAATTTAATAAATAAGGCTCTGAATATCCAGTTATAATTTAACCAGCAGTCAAACTTAAACATTGTATGGGAAACAACACCAAATGTGTCAGTCAAATTTAATGCTATAGTTAACGGCACATTGGGAAAATAACTACTGAATGCCCCGTTAAAATTAAAATACAAAATTTATGTGGGAAGTACAAAAGATCTCATTTTTCACTAAACCATAAGAACTGCTTTAGATGCAATGAAAAACAATCATTAAAGAAGACTTCCACCCTATGATACCCCTATGTAAAAATCATTGATTCCGATCTAAATTTTTACAACACCCAAATCAAAATCACTGCTTCTTTTTCCCTTCTTTTGGCACTTTGTTTTTGCTGGGAACTTACAAACTATTTTAAGTGCACAAATGGCCGAGGCCAATAATGTGTCAAACACCACTAGGTTAGAAAATTAAAGAACAAATTGTATTTTTCATACATTAATTATTTATATTTTATACCCATAAATACTAAAATATGAAGTTTTGTTCCTCCAAGATAGCTTTAACAAATTTTTGAGTACAACTTAAAATGCTGATTTTATTAAATCATTTTCAAAACTCTAATTTAATTTTTTTTAAAGTTTTGTTCAACAAAATTAAAAGATTTAAGTTTCATGTACTGGGGTTTCATTAAGTACATCATAACAAATAAAAATACGAAAATTACAATATCCCTTATTTAATTTAGTACGGGCAGCTGTTTAATTTAGGCGGATTTCGATGAAAATGCTTTCATTGGCACAAAATTGTACTTTTTTAACATTAAAAAAGCAGTTTTATAAATAGAAAAAAAGCAGTTTTATAAAAAGAATCTAGTATTTTCTTAACAAAAAAATTATTAAAATCTTCCCCTATCGCATCCTTTGCTCCTTTTTTCACAACATTTTATAAAATAAATTATACAGAATAATGATGTTGATTTAATCAAAATATAATCGTCATTCAAATACTTTCATTATTCGTAGTAATAAAGTGTCTTTAAAATATTATCTTTCCACCAAAACTTCTTAATTTTTGTAACTACTTCGAGGGAAATTTTTTGTATAATTAATAAATTTCCCTTGAAGAAGTCACCCAATGTGGTGACAAAATATTGGGATAAAAAAATAATTATAATTAATTTTATATAAAAAAAGATCTTAAGCTCATTTCAAACTTATATACAAATCAAGAAGATCAAAACAAAACTAACATAAATAAATAATATCTTATGCACGGAAGGTTGGGGGTTCGATTCCCATCGAAGGCAACCTTTTATCTCTCCTCCATCCTCTTTCCAAAAAAAGCAAGACATTAATAAGTAGCAAAAATTTCCTGAAAGCTACTTTTATTTTAAAAATATCTCTTTCTATATCAGATGATATCTCATTTGATATATGTATGTTAATAATGAAGATTACTAAACATAGCTGGAGTTCATAGGTAAAATCATAACTTAATAATTCAACGTGGGTTGGCTTTCATTAGCATTTTCATTTAAAGATGTGACTTACAGGGTGGCGCAAAAATAACCTTCCGATGTTTTTATCTGTAATTTAAAAAAAAAATGAAAAACTTTGATTCTTCTTGTGGATTATTTTTATTTGGTCTTTTAATTTTTTTTACATCAAGTCGAGAATATGATGTCATGTAAATGGCCGCCGCCACAGTTGATTGTCATTTGAGCCCTTTTTATGGCATTTGGCCAAAACTTCCGGCGATAGGTCCTCACATTCTTGACGGATATTGTCTTTAAGAGCTGCAAGAGTCTAAGGCTTGTTGACATAAACCCGCGACTTCAAAAAGCCCCACAAAAAGAAGTCTGGAGCGGTCAAATCAGGCGATCTTGCTGGCCAGTGCAAATCGCCAAAACGGGAGATTAGGCGCCCGGGAAATGCATCCTTCAGCATATCGGTTGTGGCACTTGCAGTGTGTGGCGTTGCACCGTCCTGTTGGAACCACATGTTTTCCAATCCCAATTCATCAAGTTGCGGCAAAAAGAACTCGTTGATCATTGCTCTGTAGCGCTCACCATTCACAGTAACCGTTTGGCCCGCGACGTCTTCGAAGAAAAATGGTCCGATGACTCCTCCAGCGAAAACAGCACACCATATAGTGACTTTGAGCGGGTGTAATGGCTCTTAGTGGGTTACACGCGGATTTTCAGTGCCCCAGAAGCGTAAATTTTGCTTATTTACGTATAGCATTTTCTGATAGGAGAATTACTTTTGCGCCACCTTGTATATAAGAGATTTTTGCAATTAACTTTATAAGACGCGACTCATGTTAATGAAGGTCCGTAGCTGCCCAGAAAATGCATTACATCTATAGCTTAATAACTTCACCTATTCATTTATTAAGAAAGGATAATTTTTATGATCTGGAACCGAACAAAAAACATCTAACTTAACATTGATTTATACCAGTGAAAGGCAGCATTTTAATATCAAAATATTTTTACATTGATTGTAGTTTATTTACAAAGTTATTCGTACATTTGTTTTTACATTTGTACATAGTTTTACATTTGAGCGCCCTGGTAGGTTAGTGGGTAGCGTGCTAGCTTATCAGTGCGGGGGTCGTGGGTTCAATTCCCCCCAGAGGCTCTGGTCTGTTTCCGCTACAACGAGCCTATAGCCTTTGTTGCTAGTGCTCGGTTAGGGTATTAGGATATAATTTGTAATTATATGATTTATATAAATTGTTAAATAGTTAAAATACAAAGAAATGTATTTTTCAATCCTTTTTAACATTTATTTAAAAAATAAATTACATATAAATGCGAATCACAGTTAATATTTTCTTAAAATGATTTGTTACAAATTTTTTATTTTTTGTAGTTAATAAATATAAATGAAAAGTCGTCTATTTTTACTGAATTTGTACACTCAGAAAAAAGAGTTAGTAGAAAAATTTGTACGGGGTTTTCAATCCCACTTTACTATTTTTTTTACTTATTTTTAGTAAAAAAATTATTTTTTAGCAAATCTTTTTGCCATTTACATTTTACAAATTACAGAGTTTTTACAGGATATTTACAAATTTTTGTTGCTTATTTCAGAAATCATTTTACAAATTTTTTAAAACCGATTTCCAAAAATTAGCAAAAAAAATTTACTAATTTTAAAAACTTAAATTGCCTTAAAATGTTACATAGATTAAAAAAGGGATCGGAAGTACATAAATATACCGACTCATGTCTGAAAATAGGACATCCACTTAAAATAGCACTAAAAAGTTTTTTTAGTTCTAAAAATCAGCCCTAAAAACAATTTAAAAAAAAATTAACTAAAATATTTTTCAAAACAAAAATTACCAAATATAAACAAAATGATTAATTCGTTTATGTTTTAACAATTTTTAAGCCTTTGATTTTGTTTTTAATTTTGTATAAAATATTTTTTGAAAAAAATAAATAAAATAAAAAAAAATTGATGCTCGATAAAAAAAAAAATTAAATTTTGTACTAATATTTAGTATTTTTTTTTGCTGATTTTAGCAAACAGATTTTAAATTACACTACACAAATTATACTATAATTTAGTAGCGGCTACTAATTTCATTGTACTACACGTCAGCAGACATGTGTTGCTAAGATTAGCAAAAAAAAAAAAAACCGCTGGGCTCAAAGTAGCAAAATTTCCCGTAATAACAGCAACATTTTCAGTTGCCATTAAAGACTTTTTTTGGTGAGTGTAGTTAATTTTTATAAGATTTAAAAAAATTAAATATTATTGGTTTTTACGGATCTTGTTGTTAATTTTTTCCATATATCAACAAAAGATTTGTTTAGTGTAATTTAAAAAGTTGCGCTGCATTATCTTGCTTCAACAAGTGCTGAACCACAACTTATTTGTTGTGCATTGACGAAATGACAACAAAGCAACAGCCGAACGTCAATTATCGTCACTCACACGAAGTATCTTCTAATGTTTGTAGCCTATACAAGCGTGTATAGGAATTGGAAAAATGCCTTTCGCCGATTTATACAGATCAACAATTAACTTCTTTGTGAATAAATACCCAGCAAAATCTTTCATTCTCAGACAAGTGGTTTTGTATAATAAAACTAAAACTTATTTTTTATATTTTTATAATGCAGAGGGTAAGCAGGTGTACATAAAATTTTGTGTGTTTTTTCATTCAGAGAATATGTATAAAACTATTAACAAAAATTGCCGCATCGAATAAATATAATGAGCTTTCACCTAAAGGGGTTTCCAACCATAGTACACGATCTTAATTCTGGGTCACACCTTAACGTCAAGTTTTTTGCCGAATTTAATTTGACATTTCTTTGTTTCAGTGTTTGACAAATTTAACCATGGGGAGGTACACAATTGAACAGCGCGTTAAGATTGTTGAAGCCTTTTACGAAAACGGGCGTTCAAATCAAAATGTATTTCGTGCACTTCGTGATTTTTTGGTCAGCATAATCGACCAAATGTGTCCATAATCGGGAGAATTGTACGCAAATTTCAGCAAAGCGGGTCTGTAGGAAATGTGAAAACACCTTTGCATGCTCGCCCAGTTCGTACTGCCGAAGAAGAGCCGTTAACCTTCGCTATAGCGAGATGATAACGGACTTCTTGTTACCAGAAATTGAGGATATGAACCTTGACGATATGTGATACCATCCAACAGGATGGTGCCACTTGCCATACAGTCAACGAAACAAGAGCTCTTTTGCGTGAGAAACTGAATGCTCGTGTTGTCTCACGTCGTGGTGTTGTTAATTGGCCGCCACGATCATGTGATTTGACACCGTTGGACTTCTTTTTTTGGGGGATATTTAAAAGAAAAAGTGTACGCCAATAAGCCAAGAACATTTCAAGAGCTAAAGCAAGAATTAATTCGGCACACTAACGATATTGAACTTCAATTATATATTTACGACTTTGGGTGGTTAACTCCCTTTCCAATGGGAACATTTTGGACCTTGCTAGGAATGACATTAGGTTACTAACAGGGTTTCTTACCGGACACTTCGGATTTAACTACCATTGGTGAAAGATTAATCTGTTGGAATCGCCTCTGTGTCGGCTATGTCTTGAGAAGACGAAACAACCATCCACATTATCTGTGAGTGTGTTGTTTTGCATAGGAGCAGGAGGAAAGTTTTTAATAAGGAATTTTCAGGTCCAGAGAATATTAGGAACTCTTCTCCATCGTTTGTATTAAAGTTCATTGGGAATATAATACAGAATTTGGTTTAGTTTTATGATCCTTGGTACAAAACATACATATGGGTTGCAGTACCGGCCGTGGTGCCAGATCTTGACTTAATAACGATAATTGAGTGGTCATACTGAGATTTTACTGGGCAGTTTTGACATTTGAATTATATGCAGTAGACCCTTATGCCACTGGGTGTTTTTTTTTTCCAGTAAGTAAGTTCATATCAAAAATTATATTCAAATGAATTTTTTTTGGATAATTTATATGAAAATTGTTCTGCCATGTGACGCAGCACAAAAACATTGTTTAATGTCTACATTTTCGCTGCTGCACCACAACAAACAAAAAAGGATTTGCCAAAAAGAAAGAGTGCTAAAATGATCGCGTGTAATTTTAAAATACTTGTTAACATACATTTACAGTGGAAAATATTCAAGACATAGACAACAACAGCAAACAAAACAAAAAAAAGATACTTTGTGTAAACTACATTCATGTAGTATTTACACCATTTTAATGTATGTCCATTACATCCGTTATCTAAGCTTTTTCATTTAGTCTACAATTTATTTAATCGTTTGTCTGGTAACATTAGCGTAAAACTCACAGAATACACACAGCAACATAAAAGAGGTTAAGCAATATGTTGTTGGAAAAGATTCATTTAAAATCTGTAAATGCAAACACTTAAGATTTTAGATCTCTGGACAACATTTTCTTGATTTCCATTGGAATCTCTTTAAATTAGAAACGTGCATGAAACGTTTCTCACTGATTTTAAGTGAATATTTTTATATGTAGTTCTTCTTTTTGGTTTGAATATCTGTATAACACACAATTTTACTCTTAAATTGCTTATTCAACTGTAAATGAATGGAGAAAACAGTTTTTATATAATGGACGGTCATAAATGCATCAAATCATTTTTTCTTTTTCAAAAGAGGGATTACACTTCATCCTTTTTGGTGTCATAAAAATTTGTTACTTTAACTATCGTAGTTTGTTGATGTAGTAGTTATTCTTTTGTTTGTATATATGCACGTCTTTGGGAATATTTTATATTCTGTTTTTTTTTTTGTTTGGTGCACGTGTGAATAATCACACTTGAAAAACTGTTTACTTTAGTCAGCAAAAAAAAAAAAAAAAAAAGAATGAAAAGCAATGAAAAACTAAACTATTCGTAGACTTTAATAGTCCTATGAATGAACATTGTTCTTTAGTGTTTATTCTTCTATCCAAAGTTTACACAAAAAATATTTAACAAACCCGTTTGTTGGAAATGAAAGTGTTGTGTTTGCTTTAAACATTATGTTTATCAATATTACAAGTTTTTTTTACAAAGTTTGCAAATTAACTAAAATATATGTTTTAGTCTACTAATATTTAGCAAAAAATTTTGTGGTTTCAGCAAGAATTTTTTTATTTACAATCAACTAATTGTTGCACAAATTTTGCTGAATTTACTATTTGTTTTCCTAAAAATTAGCTTGCTGATTCGATATTCTGCGAGCACCCTCTTGACTAAAATTTTGCAACATTTTATTTCTAACCTAACTAACTTTTTCTTTGAGTGTAGAATCCAGTTGTATTTTCAAAAAAAAAAAAAATTATAAAATTCGGCAATTGATATTATTTTTTATAAAAAATATCTTCTAAAATGATTTTGTTAAAAAAACTTTTTAGGAAAATCTATATTTCGATAATGAACGTGGGTATTTTTTTTTTGATCGTAATTAATTTTCGTAATTATAAACACCTCTATTGAAAATACAACACTCGAAGTTAGGATTGATTACACTGTACAGCACAAAAAACGAAAAAAAAAAAAATATATACGTCTAAATTTTATTTTAGGGGAGGGGGAGGGAGTTAAAGTATCCCCCTTTTGCAAATTCTTATGGTGAATCAGCACAAGAAAGTACCCTTAAAACGGAGATATAACGGGTTAAAAACTGGTTAAGCGGTTTTCGGTTTTTGCTTAGGATATGTATGTCTGTGTACTCTTATGCCATCATTCATTTGTGCTATTTTGGATGTGGCAAACTGCGCTTAAGGCACTTTAATCTCCGATCACTTTATCCAGGATTGTTCAGGATTGCAGACTCAGGCTGAAGGAGGTTTCGATGGTAAGAAGGGTCTGTCTGCTATGGGTACCGAGTGATGTTGGTATTATGGGTAAGTACAAAGGCGGATCAATAAGTCCGTGACTTTACGAACATCCGTCGTAGTTATATGAAATGCAACACTGCTCCGATCAAGTACCACCTATTAGTATACTACTGTCAAGATTTAAGCAAGTTCCGTCATTTACTTTGCGTTTAACAGCAGGACTTTTTGAGGTCCATAAAATAGGCATTTGTTTGATCAATAATTTCATCGTTGGAGCTAAATCTCTTTCCACCGAGCCATTTCTTTAGGTTTACAAATAGGAAATAGCCACTGGGGGCTAAATCTGGAGAATAACGCGAATGAGGGGGCAATTCATAGTCTACTTCATGGATTTTTGCAATGAAAACTAAACTGTTACACGATTCTGTTTGCTCACAATGCGACCGGCCAACACAATATCGTGAATTTTTTCAATTGATTTGAGTGTATAGATCTCAACTGGACGTCCATAACGTTCGGCATCTTTCATGCGGCCTTTAACGCCACAACGAAAGTCAGTAAACCATTTTTTTACATTAAAATCGATGGTGCAGAGTCCCAATAGTATTTATCAAGCATTTCCTTGGTTTGATTGATGGCAAAAAAAAAAATTAAATGAGCACTCGAAATTCACTTTTTTCCATTAAAAAAAAAAAATCCACGAGATTGTATGTTTTGAACAGCTGTTAAACGCAAAGTAAATGACAGAACTTGCTATTAACAGGTGGTATTTGATGGAGCAGTGTTGCATTTCATATAACTACGATGGACGTTTCGAAAAGTCACAGACTTATTGATTTGCCCTCGTACGTGTGATTGACTCATATATGAAATCTGTTTTAATTGATAGGTGGTCAGTCACGACTAACTGCAGTGGTGCAACGTGTTTTGTAGGCAAACCAGATGGGAATATTGCAAGATACATACATACTTTAAGAAGAGCTGGCTGCTGAAGGCTTACTGGTCTGATTATGGGACACAATGGTTTTGCTTGTCATATGGCGAGAATACCCATTGTGTATATCATGTCTGGAGGAAGAGAACACGACAGAACATTTTCCATATTCCTTTTCAGCTTTTTCCAGAACTAGACCGAGCGTTTTTGGTAGTGACGTCTTGCTTATGGACTCTGTTCATAAACTACCACCACCTTATTTTCTCAGGTTTATAAGGAAGACTGGGAAACTTTTCACTTCTGACTTTATTCTTATTTGGACATGATGGAGCTTATATCAAAGAGTATGTGTTTAAGAGAGAGATTTTTCTACTCACGGTTCCGTCGATATAAGAGAACCTATACTGAAAAAACGAGGCAAAAAAACAAAAAAAAAAAAAAAAACAAGTGAAAAAGGCTTAAATTCGGCTGTGCCGAATCTTTTAATACCCTCCACTAATGACCTACAAAAATGTTCTCACAATTTTTGATACAAAAATACTTTAGAAGTGAAATTATGGAGGTGAAAAAAATTTTTGAGGTGAAAAACTTTTTTTTGGATGTAAAAACAAATTTTGTGTTTGGAAAAAAATTTTGAGGTGCAAAAAATTGTTTGGGTTGAAAAAATTTTTGAGTTAAAAAAGTTTTTGAGTTTAAAAAATTTTTTGAGTTGAAAAATTGTTTTGTGGTGAAAATTTTTAAATGTGCAGACAGACAGACGGACATCGCTAGATCGGCTTAAAATTTCATAAGGGTCCCGAATATATATGACATACACCTTCACCATATATAGTAAAGGGTACAAAAAGAGTACAGGTTGTGTACGTAAAAAGGAGTACACTTATGTGTAGACGAGTAATTAATTTAATAACAATAATTTATAAATTTCTCTTTGTTCACTTCTTTTAGTAAAATTTATTGCACATATTTATATTTGTGATATTTATTACAAATTTTATAAAATTTTGTTTATCAATTTAACAACTTTCTATATGGACTGAAAAACAAAATAGTTTCAATAACGTGCTTATAATTTTCGTTATCAATTGTAAAAAAATCGTGATCACAGGAAATTCTGTAACTTTCTTCATTGAATCCGTGATCAAATATGAGAATAATTTTTTGCGTGTATGTATTTGAAAATACATGATTTGGTTTGCTTTGAAATGTGCATTGCTGTTATCATACATCAATTTTATGTCATGCTGGACATCATTTCGTTAAGAATAATTGTAATACTTTTAGTTTAGTTTTTGTGGCAAAAATGTCTATTTAAATTATGAATGCAGCAATTTTATGATTTTCAACATATTTCAATATTTGTTTGATCCAGCAAAGAATGTTTGACATATTAATTAAGCATTTGCAATTTGTAGTTATATTGAAATGTGAATAGATTTTTTCCCGGGATAGTTAGTTTACAAAGTGAGTGCTGTGTTTCTCAAACTGTGCGTTTGTTGAAAAGAAGTTTTGTCCGAAATGAACACCCCCCCCCCCCCGCGTGCTGTACGCAAGATTGTGCAAAAAGTTCTTGAAACTGGCTTGCTAGTGGACAACACTCATGGTCTACGACGTCGTACGGTGCGTACCGATGGGAATGTGGCTGCTGTGGCCGAAAGTGTGCCACCGATTACAACAACTCTGTATTTTACGCACCAGCATGATGGGAATTACAGCATCTAGAGATGGTAAAACCCGCACGTCATTGTCGAGAAAGTATTGCATCCACAGAGACAGTGTAGTGTTGATTTTGGATTTTTCCTTTGAAAATGCATTACCTTACACCTTACTTCATTGATGAAATTTACAGGCGATCAGCCTCAAGGTAATGTATGCAAGCATTACTTAAGAGGTGTAAGGTAAGTGGTTAGTTATATGGTTACTAGAATGGGAAAAGTAATGTGTTTAGAAATAGATTTTCATAAAAAAATTTTTACTAAAAAAAATATTACAAATATGTATTTTCAACGTTATTTAATATAATGTGGTCGTAATGGAAATTTAACCCACTGAGTTATGGACGCATATTATATTTTATAGCTTTGAACATAAATGAATTGTTGCGATGTGCGTGTTTTCGTTGGTAATGTCGAAACGTTCATACATTACAAAAAACACAACTTAAGAAGTCTAAAAGTAGATTTTCAAAAATATTTTAATTATTACTTTATGTTTATAAAACATGCAATGTGTTATCAATAAACGGTAACTCATTACTGTATGCTTGCAAATAATGCAAAAGGTAGCAAGCTTTTACTACAAGGTAATGCATGAATATATCGCACCCATTACCGAAGATTTGATGGGAGTAATTTCGATTTTTACAAATCGTCAAATTTTAAGTGCATATATTTATACCCTTCACCACAGGTATATAAGTTTGTCATTCCGTTTGTAATTTCTACAATATTGATCTTAGACAATAATAAAGTATATTTTGGGTCCTTATGAAGAGCGAAGTTGATTTAACGATGTCCGTCTGTCCGTCTGTGTGTTGAAATGGATTTTCCGAAGACCCCAGACATGATGAGGACTTGATTGTTAATATTTCTGTTACATGTGAACCATTTCTGTTTGCTATTGAAAATCAGCCAGATCGGTTGATAAATTGCACGACTACCTCTAATTTTTTCCGTAAAATCCCATTTGTTGAAATTCTTTTCTTTCCCAATACAAAGATTTGTCACTTAAATAAAAACCAAACAAATCTCTAACGATGATTGTACATGAGCTTTAATGGCTTATTTTTCTAAGCGCTATATCACAAATATTTTTTTTCATAGGCGCGGATTCGATACCACCCCCCGTCTATTTAACTTTTATTTTATACTTTCTTAAGACTTTTTTTGTTCATTTTTTGTTTTTTTTTAACATTAAATAATTAATTTAAATAAAATTTTAAATTAATAATTAAATAATCTATAAATACGGTAAAGACATCAAAATTTTTATAAAAACCCTCTGATAGAAACAAAATACAAACGGTTTTATTTCTATTTTTTGCTCCGATTTAAAAGAAATTATAAAAAGATTTTTAAACCATTTTATTTCTCGTATATTAAGAAAATTTTATACATAATTTCCCTTTGAGTGCAACTATTTTAGGAATTATACACTATTTTCCTTCAAATTTTTCAAATTAAGCTAAAGAAATTAAAAATATTTTTTAATAAAAAAGGGGAATAAAATCCGAAATGCAAATTTGCCAGCTAAATCAAACGTTTTTAAAGAAATAAAACACATGCAATTCTAGAGATTTCTTTTAGCTATTTGTAAAAATATATTTTCTTGGTCGAAAATAGTTTTTTTTGCAACTAAAAAGATTTTTGAAAAAAATAATAAGACATCACTGATTGGCATTATGTTTGTGGTTGTTGTTCTTTCTTTTTTTATTTTATTTGTTGAACTTCTTTTTTTCACCTCTTCACCTTTTATACACAAACAACAAACACATACAAAGATTTACCTAAAAAACAAACAAATTAGTTTTGAACGAAAACTGTTTATTTACTTCTATTAACGATGATTGCGTATGTGCTTCAATGGTTCAGTGGTCTAAGCGCTTTGTCATAAATAATTTTTTTCTTTTAGTCGCGCAATCGATCCCCGTCTATTCAACGGGGATCGCGCAATCGATCCCCGTCTATTCAACTTATTTTGTACAATTTTGTTTTACATTTTATTGTTTTTTTTTATTATTTTTTTTTAACATAACATACGTATAGCACAGTTGACTTAGCGATTTTGGTCAGTTTTTCTGTATATTTGGAGAGCCGAAAAGGGAAATGTTCCAAAATAAGGTACGAGCATCTTGGTTATCATTACACAACATTTGACCAAATGTGGGCGGGATCTGTGAATTGGGCGTGGCACAAAATAGATTACTTTATATCTTAAGAGCTGTAAGACCGAAATTAAATAATCCATAAATGGGCTAAAAACATCAAAATTTTTATAAAAACTAAAATTTTAGAGCTGTAATATGACCTATGGATACGTCTTATAACTCAAAAGATCGAAAATCTTTAGTATAACATATTTGCTAAAAAAAACTCGGAAATACATAAAATCTGCTACCCCGATATTTACATACAATTAAAAACGACCAAGTCTGTTATTTAAAAATTTTAAACCATTTTAAAAAGCATTAACAAGAATTTTAAAGATTTTTTACAATTTTGTTAATAATATTTGTTTGGCTTCCTTCTCCCACAACAAAAAGTACCTACGGTTTTGCTTCAAGTTACCAAACTCTAACCATGTGCCACTAATTTGTGGCTAAATACATTTATTCCCTTGGCCATCAAAATTATTGCAGGCAACACAGCAAGCAACCAGCAACACTTGAAGTAAAAAACTAAAGGAAGGTAATATTAAATGTTTCATGTTCCGTAAGATCAAAAAAAAGAAACGTTATTACGAGTAGTCCTTTGTAAAGTTTAAGTACAACGTATAAATATCAAAACAAAAAATCTTCAACTTACAGTGGTTGGAGTTGCATTAGAGCAGCTTGAAATATAGCTATACCCATAGCTTAGAGTAAAGCCGTTGCGACGATTTTTAGGGGGGACGACGTTTACAAAAAATTAAGTGATTTAAAATGTTGGAAAAAAATATGAATATTTACATAAACTCATTACAGCATGAAAGATGTGTTTTTTTATTATAAAATAAAACATTTAAATATCGTTTGTTCTACAATTTTATTATTAACACTCTGAAAAACAATTGTTTTTGTGCAGAAGATAATTAAATATAATCCTTAAATTACCATACAAATTTATTAAAATTCATCATAAATTAAATTTATGTGTAAAAATGTCACTATTCATATGGGGTGTATACTTCTTATTTCCTTTTTTGGTTTTATGTTCATCAAGCATGTTCTGTTTTGTTAGTAAATTACATTTTTATGTGAAATGGCTAAAGGGCTTAAAGACAATTCTTTTTTGCAAGAAAGGTATAACCATTAAATGGTATTTCATCATCCTAAATACTAAACTAAAGTCAAATACGTACATAAATTAGAATTTACGGCCCATAGGCCTTTCTGTTTATATCCTGACGCAGGGAAAAATAACACAGTCCTGCAAATTATGGGGTGAAACGAGGTATTCCTTACATAAATAATCACCCAAAAAATAATATTACGCAGAGGTAAATATAGGAAAATTTCTTGATGAAAATCGAACATTTTTCGTATGAAATTTTCGCGAAATTCGCGACATCGAATATAATTTTGATTTTACATTCGCAATTTATACCCAAAAATATATTACGAGAGTGGATCAATAAGTCCGTGACTTTTCGAACTTTCCTCGTAGTTATATGAAATGCAGCACTGCTGCCATCAAGTACCAACTGTCACATTTTGAGCAAGTTTCGTCATTTACTTTGCGTTTAACAGCTGTTCAAAACATACAACCTCGTGGCTTTTTTTAAAAATGGAAAAAAATGAATTTCGAGTGCTCATTAAACATTATTTTTTGCGGAAAAAAAAACCCTCAATCAAACAAAGCAAAAGCTTGATAAATACTATCGGGACTTTGCACCATAGATTTCAATGGTGGTTTACTGACATTCGTTGTGGCCTTACAAGCACGGAAGATGCCGAACGTTCTGGACGCCCAGTTGAAGTCTCTACACCCAAAACAATTTTAAAAATTCATATAACTTTGAGAGAAGTTCGAAAAGTCACGGACTTATTGATCCGCCCTCGTAGGTTTGATGAGTCGAGAACGTAATATTTATAGTTAATTTTTCTCAATTTTTAATTTATTTTAAAATGATAGAACAAGTAACACTTTTAAACTTCAATGGCGATGTGCTACCTCTAAATAAAACTTGTTTTTTTAAGTTTCTTGGGCAGACAATATTTTTTCCATAATGACATATTTGTAGGGTTGTGGAGCTCACGAATTCGAGTTTTTTTTATTTTGGATCACCTTAATAAATACACATGGGCTTGTATAGGATCATAATTGGGCATACGTGGTCATGGAACTATCTATGGATGGTTCAATATAAAAACATACATGAACTCATATGACCATATTTCTTCGGATTTGAAATTTGAGAATATGTGGCCGTATATGGCCGTAAATGGTCATAAATAAGCATATAGACTACACACAGAAAAGAGATTCGTTGTTGCAACCAAATTTGTTGCCACCCAAATTTTCGTAGTTACATGTTTTATTTTTTTAACTATCTGCAAATTCTTGCTGGGAAGCCATCACATTATTCGATTTAATTTATACATTTTTTTTCATATGTACCCAGGCAGAAAAATATGAACCGCAAAGCGTTGGCCCAGTGCTTTAAACGGTGGTGCCAGCGTTTGCAGAAAGAAAGATTTTGTAGTGCTTTCCCAATCCCATAAAGATAACACCGGGCTGGGCTTGGCCGTTTTTTCATAAACGTTGGCAAAGTACTGGCGAAACAATCAGTAAAGTGATTTTCCAATGATAAAATAAGTGCTTGCCCCAATAACACCGAGCTCGGCTTGGACGTTTCTTTTTTAAAACATTGGCAGAACATTAGCGACACAATCAAAAGTGTGCTTTTAGAATAATAACATAAGTGCTCCAAATTTATAATTTTAAAATAAACATCTAATAAAATTAAAATATCGTATATGGGCATTTCCAGGATCGCGAACGGGACATTCGTACGCACTCAACTTGAAAAAAAATATGAAAACTCAAATTTTTTTTTAACTTTTTATAAATATTTAATAGCATTTTAGTAGAACAATTTTTGAGAACAAAAAGAAAATTATAAAATATGAACGTTCTCCAAATATTTTGGATAAACTTGCGATCGCGAACGGGACAAAAAATGTAAGTCATTTTTTTTGGTGTGTGGTTTTGTTTAAAACTCTGCGAATTTCGTCAGTTTATTAAATGGAGATTATTTTTTAACTAAAGCAGAGATATAAAGATTTTATTTAGCATTTTGTTTTTTTTTATAATCCTTATTATTATTTTTTTAAAATATTTTTTTTAGAATCGCGAGCGGGACAACGCGAACGGGACAATGATTCCAAAGGCATTTTTTAGGTTTAAAATTTTGTTTTAGGTTTAAAGGTTTGGTTTTTTCAAATGATCTCGGTTATTTTGTTTTAAATTGTAAATATCAAACTATTCCGATCAACGTTCACGGAGAACTAAACACAAATGCTTATTTTCGGTCGCGAACGGGATAGAAGAATGTAGTACAAAGAATCTTTGAATTATACCGTTATTCGGAGTTTGCTTGATCTCTACTGTGGTGTTTTTAAATATTTATTGTTGGTATATTTAGTCTATAAGAAGAGTGCAATCGACATGATATGTAACACTTAGAAATAACTCAAGGAAAAATGTCAATTAAAAACGCTAAAACCAAAAAAAGCAAAGCTGCTCTTTGCAGACCACTTTTCTTAAATTACAAATGGTAATATGTATTTAATTAGGTATATTCTTAAAATCCAATGCATTAACCAACTAAATTTTCTCAGAAAAGTCTTTTTTCTTCAACTTTAATATTTTGGTAGCGGTTGACCTTTCTGTGGAAATACCCATATACAAAATAAGTAATAAGTGATTTTTTTCAGTGTTGTGAAATAATTTTTTGTTTTTGGAGTACCTGGCAATTACTCTTCTTTTCCTTTTTAAAATTCTCGGAAGACATTCATTTGTTGTATGAAATGCACTTTTAAATCACTTTATTTTAGATTATTCTAATGTTTTGAACCACTATTCAAATTGCTTTCTAAATATTTTTATATTTGTCAATTTCTGCTTGGGAAGTTTTAAATTTATATGTAAAAAACAAGTCCTGTCAAATCCTACTATGAAAACGTTACAAAATCGTACATCTTTATATAAAATTCATTTCATAAATTATTGTAAGTTTTGTTGATCGGGTGCTGGAAAAACACTTTTTGTTTGCATTGCGAAAGTGTTGTAAACCAGAGCTTTACCAGTGCTTTCTAAACGGTTGTAAACTTTATTATAGAACGCATTTTCAACGTTGGTAAAAACTGAAACCAGGCTTTGATTATTTTTACGGTTGTACATTTTGTAAATCAAGTATGTGCTAGCAAAGCACTTTTTGCCAACGTTGGGAAAGCGTTTTACTAAATTTGGCAGAGCCATCACTTTATTTGTTGTCATTGTCTTATTTTTTTAACTATCGGCAAATTATTGCTGGAAGCTACTATATTTTCGAATATGAAAAAGGTGACCCTACCGAATATAAAATCCATATATTTTTAGGGCACAATATGTAATTTAGGTTTTGTATTTATATATTGCCTTAACCTGCTCTTTTTGATACATTTTAAACCTATTTTGGTCCATATCGCCTTATTGTTTATTTCTTGCCGAATACGTGGTATAATTTTCATTGATAAAATCCTTAGGCCGATAAACCCAAACATTCCTGAAATCATCTTCTATGGAAAAACTTTTCTATTGATAGAAAATTTTCTATAAAAAAGTCCTCAAATTGAATGCATTTTCTGTAGAAAAAAAGAAAACAGAACCCCAGAATCTGAGGATTTTTCTATAAACAATTTCTTGGGATTTTTTCTATAGAAAAAAGTAAAGTTTTACAGAAGGAAAAAGTCATCAAGAAATTTATGTCAATAAAACCATCAGATTTGGAGTATATTTTCCTATTGAAAAACCCCTTAAATTCTAAAATTTTTTTTTGTCTTTAGAGAAAATTATTGGATTCTAAGAACTTTTCCTAAATAATATTTCTTTGATTTAAAAATTTTCTTCATTATAGTCTGAGGCTTTTTATAAGAAAAATCTTCACAATCTGTGAATATTTTTAAGGAAAAGTTCTCTAAAATCAGGCAGTTTTTCTGTAGCTACAATTCTGTAGCTGAATCTGAGGGGTTTCCAAAATCTTGTGATTTTTGTATAGGAAAAAGTCAGCAAAACCTGAGGCTTATTCATAGAAAAAATTCCGTATAGTTACAGGATTTTTCTGTAGAAAAGTATTCCTGGAATATGAGGATTTTTTTTTTTAGAAAAAGAAAAAGTCCCAGCAATGTGAAGAAAAGTTTTCTCAGAAACTGGTCATTTTTCCCCAGAAAACAATAAAGAATCTCTAAAATTTTGTATAGGAAAAAGTTCTTGAAATCCAACTAGTGGGTTTTCTTTATTAAATACAGAAAGATCTGCTAATGACTAAGCAAATGAAGAATATATTGATAGTTTTTTGGAGCTAGAGTCTTAAAAAACTTTCAACTTAATGACCCCTGACAATTCTTCGCATTGTTGACTGCACTTCTTAAATAATGGCTTGATGATCTTGGTTTTAATTAAATTGACTTTCTACAATCCAAAAAAATAAAAATAAGTTAATATCTGTCACATATAATCTTGGGATTAACCTCTGTGTCATTTGACAAACCTATTTAAAAATTTCAAATTAAAAAAAAAAAAAAATTAAAAATTTTTCGCCAACTTTGACACTTCCGTTTCCGAAAAAACAAGGTACTATAATTTGAAATCATCAACTAAATTTACTAAAAACAAAATTAACTCGAAAATCGAATAGGAAAAACTTTTTCCTTTCAGCAAAAACCAAATCATTAAATTAAAAGGAAAAGCATTTAAAACTTTCGATGTTATAAAATTTTAACTTTTCTCAAACTGAATATTAGAAATTTGTATACATATATATATATATTCAAATATCCGAATTTAAAAACTATTTAACTTTAGCACTTGAAATCTTTCATGGACAAATCGGTTGTGAGCTTCGAAAGACGGTAGGGATATAACGCCAAAAACTGAATACATGCTTGACCAACGAAACTGAAGTTAAACATTTTTGAAACACAACTTTAAAAAGTTCGTTTCACTTTATATTTTCAGAAATCGAAAAACAACAAGAATGACGTGAATCTGACCGGTAGTTAAACCAACCAAATCACCATTTCGGGGCTGATCGCAAATGATGCCCACCCTTGCAATGAGTATGACGTCACGACTTATCTGCCCCCAAATATATGATTTGGCAAGTATTTTAACTTTGGTATATTGAAAACTAATCAACTGAATAGTTCTTGCATGTTAATTTTTCTTCCCGGACACTGTAGCTTATGATACTTGTGAGCCAATATTAAAAAGAATTCTTGACTTACATATGTCCTTGAATAAAAATTAACCGCATGCCTTTCTGACCTTTTATCCACCAGTGTGATCCCCCAACGCCTTGACTGACAGCAACACCGTGACTTACGCTGAGGATCATGAATCTGCTGTATTAAAGATGAACGAGGTACCCGAATTTCGGGCCCCCATAGCCGGGCTTCATTTTGTCACCTATAATCCTGGGATTAACCTCTGTGTCATTTGACAAACCTTTTGACTTTTAATTTGTTGGTGTTGCCCAGCCAGTGACAATAGACCGCGAGAGTTCACCAACAAGATAGCCACAGTTTACAGTGAACAAAAAAAAAAAAATGCAGAAACATAAGAAAAAAGATTCCACCAACTATAAAAAAGGTAAGTACAAAATACATTATTGATGTTTTCCTCTATCCCAATACTCTAACCTGCTTACGTTTGTTCATTTTAGTTATTTGTGGTCTAAGCATGATTAGCTTTTGGCGGGCAGCAAGGATTTTATGTGCTGCCGGACCTGCCCACCCTTTTTCATGACAACCTGTGGTCCAATTATTGGAAAGCCCCTAATTAGTTATTTTTTTTTTTAATTTTTAAAAGGAACATTAAACTAGATATTTTATTTTCAGGTTCACGCCCGTCGGTCCACTGGTGAAATCAAGTCCTAATTCAGTCCGAAACCTTTGGAATTACCTGGGCACAGTGGAAGTTCCTGATAACGGCCGCTAGCTGTTGGGTCAGACAGACGAGGCTCCTTTATCACTTTACGTGTGCGTCTTTTGTTCCTGTTGCCTTCTTACTCAATGTTAAATAAAATTTTGGTGTTTTTCTTCTTTATTTATCGTTTTATTTATTTAATGTGAGCGGGGGTCGTGGGTTCGATTCCCACCAGAGGCTCTGGTCTGTTTTCGCTACAACGAGCCGAAAGCCTTCGTTGCTAGTGCTCGGTTAGGGTATTAAGGTATAATTTGTAATTATTTGTTTAATAGAATTAATAAATAAATAAATTTATTTAATGTGTTGGGTTTGATCTTGATTTGTTTTATTATTTTTTTTTCAAAAAACTATTTTCTTTTAATTGTTATATTTTTGCGTTTCTAGTTTTTCTGTTAATTCTTTCTGATTATTTTTTAATTTTCACCACAAATTTTCTTTTTCTTTATATTAAAATTCTTTTTTACATTTCAAAAAAACACAAATTTCCATATCTTTTCTTTTCCAACCTCACTTCTCGACAACCAAAAACTTTCTTTTTTTTGCACCAAAAACCCAAAATGTCCTCTTCAAACTTCTTTTCATCTATCACCAAAAATTCAAAAAAAAGGAACATTTTCCTCCATTTTTCCTTTACCCATTGCCTCACCGTTAGATGTTTTTCTTCCAGTGCTCTCAAGGTTGCATTCTAATGAAATTCTATGTTTCTACACCTTTCAGAGTTGCATTAGAATGCAAACCTTTCAGAAACGGACATGACATATCTTGATGAAATTAAACTTATGGAAACTATTTTTATTTTAATTAACTGTTTCTTATGTTTAAATCATTTGCTTCTGGTTTCTTTTTTTTATAATGATTTTTAATTTAATTTTTAATGACATTCGAAAAGTTTGGTATTTGTGTTATAAATGATAATCGCCAAATCATGATTTAAGTGACATCCTAATATTTTTGTTATGTCATTGTAGGATTTAATTTAGTAAATTTGTTTTATATAAATGTAGGCATACCCTCAAAATAATATGTCTGTTTTTGATTTAATTTTAACGAACTGTTTTCTTGTTATTTTGACTTAGAACAGATTTGTTGATTTTAATAACATTTTGTGTTAAATTAAATAGATTTTAAATTAAGAAACAAGTTTGTAAAATTCCAGTTTTATTTGTATTTTCTACAAAGTTTTGCAATTTATAAACTTTTTTTTATCTCTTTTCTTATTGGAAAATTCTCCGAACCTGGTCTACATCTGTAATGGAATATTTTCTAAACTGGATTAATTTTCCAAAAAAAAAAATTTGAAATTGTCGAAAATAACTTTAGAAAATGAACACTCAAAATAAATTAAAGTAAATGAGAATTTTTAGTATTGTACTCGTATTAAATGAAGATGATCTTTAAAAAAAAAAAAAAAATATTTGAATTGAAATTTTGTACACATTTATTTTTTTTACTGACTTATTATTTTTAGTGTGTTTGTATGTACTATGTATGTTTAAGAAAATGATTTAATGTTTATAACATTTCTGTGTGGTTGTTGCTTATGAGGATTTCGTAATAAATCTAAATAATGAGATTAATCTAAAACTTTGTAATTATGCAACATAAATTATGAAAATTATTGTAATATTAAAAGAATTATTAATTTTTCTTTTATCTTTGTGATTGACATATCTACATACAATTAAATTAATAAGGTGCGTATTTTATGTTATATAAAAATTAGTGAAGAAATTGTATACTTCCATCTAATAGAGAGACAGAGAGAGGACTACAGAAAATATTAGAGTGCAATCTTGTTAATTATTAGTATAATAATTACCGTTGATTTTTTTCTATAGTTGGAAGTTTCCTAAGAAAATTATAAATAAAAATATATAAATTTTTAAAATATATTTTTTAAGCAATTTAGAAAATATTTAACACACTTTTAATAATTATAATTTAAATGTAGTCCAAATCAACTTTATTGCTTGTTTACGTTATAAACTTATCACTATATGTATAAATATTTGTGTAGTAGTCGTAAGGATTTAATTCGTTTAATTTACATAATAATCAATCTTCAAATTATCACTCAATAATAATGTGACCTCATGAATTTTTAATTGACATCTATGGCGTATTATTGTTGATAATTAACACACATACGTTGTGTTGTATCGCAACTACATTCATACAAAAAATAATTTATTATAATAATTTGAATAATTCGCAATCGAACTTGATATTAATAACATTAAATGAAAAAAAAGGAAAAAATTGGTCCCCAATAAACATTGTAAGGTTAAAAATTCAAGTGCTTTAAATATTACTTGTATTGTGCTTTATTTTAAGTGATTTTTTACAGTCAAAATCAAGTTCATACAAACGATGAGTGCTCTTAAGAGGATCTATCGTCTGGGCGCCAGCGGGACGTGTCCTACGGATGCCATCGGGGCCATGCTGGGAATTCCTCCGTTGCATATCTCTGTAATGGAGGCGGCCGTCATGGGCTCAACTAGACTTGGGGAATTCGGTAGCATGAGAGGCGGCGACCTAAGGGGTCACATGAGGATCGCCAAGATTCTTATGGACGACCCAATCAGAAAGGTCACAGATAAGATGCTGCCGGAACAGATTTTGGTCAGGTATTTTGACGCTATGTCTTTTGATAGGAGCATGTGGACCAACCGGACTTGGGAACCTGAAGTTGGGACCCAGTTATGGTTCACAGATGGCTCGAAACAGCTGAATAAGGATACGGGTGCGGGGGTTTTAGGACCCGGTTTCCAGCGCGCCCTTCCCATGGGCAAATATCCCTCCATTTTTCAGGCGGAAATCTACGCCATATGTGTGTGTGTGTGGAGGAATGCCTACGGAGGCGTGGTGTCAGATCTCGTATCTATATTCTCTCTGACAGTCAGGCGGCACTCAGGGCTCTTATGTCCCACGAGGTGTCATCTAAACTTGTCATGAAATGTATTACGGCACTCAACCTACCCGGTAGGAGCAGCTCCCTTACCCTGGGATGGATTCCGGGCCATGAGGGGCATGAGGGCAACGAAAGGGCGGACTGTCTGGCCAACCGTGGTGCCCGCCGGCCCTTCATAGGCCCTGAACCTTTCTGCGGGGTGCCCATGGGCTATATTAAGGAGAGGCTCAGGTTGTGGAGAGAGTCGAAATTCTACAATTATTGGCAAACATCTCGTGGCCAACGACAGGCTAAGAGATTTATATCTATGCCCAGTGGTGGGTCTGGGCGACTACTGGCACTTGGTCGAAGGGACCTAGGGACCCTGACTGGATACTTCATTGGACATTGCAACCTTAGGTACCATAAGCACAAGAAGGGTCAATCGGACACTGAACTGTGCAGGTTTTGCGGGTTGGAATCGGAGACGTCAGAGCATGTCCTCTGCGATTGTCCTGGGCTTTGTGTCAGGAGGATCAAGTTTTTGGGTGACCGTTTCTTGTCGCCTTTCGACATTTGGAACACTTCACCCGGCAAGGTTCTTGGCTTCATCAATAGCTTGAACCTTTAGGGTGATTCTGGGCAGCACAAAAGAACTACTGTGGTCGCGGTGCGTAGTGCCATTTGAAATAATAAAGTTCATACAAATAAAAATTATTTGTTTTATGCCTTTCGTTTATTGTCAATATTTTAAAATAATATTAAAACATTTGCTCAAATTTAAAATTTTTCTGTGAAGTTTTTTATAAAATCTGAATTTCTTCCATAGATTTTTACGAAAAGGTAAGCCACATTTTTTTGGAGCTAAGCACTGTCCTAACATTATATTTTATCTAATTTTAGAAAGATTCTACAAATTTCTACGCTTCTAAATAAAAAAGGATTAGTGAAAAAATATCGAAAGTAAAAAATCAAGATTAAATTACGTAACTAAAATTATGTTAAAAAGAGTTAATAAATTTTACCAAAACCAATAATTTCCGTGTTTTTATGGCTATGTTTAAGCTTGAAGTTAGGGCTTGACAATAAGTGTAATTATTATGTTGTTTGAACTTGAATTAAACTGTGATTCAAGGCTTAAATTAAAGTATATTCTCATTGTAATATTCGACTTAAATTGCAGTGTCCGTTTTGTTGGAATATTCTATTAAATTAAAGTGTAATTCAAGTGTAAATCAAGGCTTGAAATTGGAAAATATGACTTAAATAATACTTGATTTTGGCTTTGATTCCAGCAAAAATGTTTATTGGGATATATTAAATAATTAATTAAATTTTTGTTTTTGTTATATAATAATATAATACAGGTTTAAACTTATAGAGGAATTTATGGAAAAAATCTATATAAATATATGACAAAATTAGTTCAATCTTTCTTCAAATTTACCATTTATATTAGTACTGTTTTTTAATCACCATATTTATTTTATTTCTTAAAAATATTATTTTTTTTTAAATTTGAAAAAATTTATTTTTTTTATCTAAGTTTAGCACATACTCGCTAATATAATTTAAAAGAAAAAAATTTAATTTTTTGAAAGTGCACACACCGGAATTAAATTAATCTAAGTCCCAAAA